>QEPC01014254.1:767411-810544 GCA_003113815.1 Sphenodon punctatus | reverse complement strand
CCAGGCTGGGCAGGGTGGGTGGGGGGTGTCCCCCCTTCCACCCGCGCAGCCTGGGAGGGGGAGGGGGAAGGAATTTTATTCCATTGATTTCAATGGGGACACAGTGCCCCATTGAAATCAATGGAATAAAACCGGTACTGGATACCGGATTTAATCCGAGAATCCGGTTCTTTGAGAACCGGAAACCGGTAAATCCGGTATCCGGTAATTGCCCCGGGGTCCCATGCCTACCTAATACTCTCCCTTTCGTTTATTCCACTTCCTCTCCTGTTTTTCTTTTCTTTTGTCATTCCACACACACCCTTACTTCTGTTCCATATGACACACACAGATAAACATTGTATTTCTCCCAGAACTTTTGAGTTCTCTGTGAAGGGAGTGGGGGGTTAGAGGGGTAACTTGAACCCAGGACTTCTGGGTTGTCTGTTACAAGGTTGAGAGCTGAGCAGGGGAGAGGAGAACAAGCTAGGAACTAGGACTCTTGAATTGCTTCTGAAGGAGATGCAGCCTACTGGATTAGAATGGGGTGGAGAGGCTGGAAGACAGGAGTCCTGAGTTCTCTGTTAAAGGGTTGGGACCAAGTAGATTAGACGGGGAGAAGGAGTGGGAGCCAGAACTCATAAGGTTTCTCTTTCTTAAAGAGGAAACGGAGGGGATGAGGGGCCAGCTCACGCCTTCCTGTCTCCAACTTCAGTGTTGTCCCCAACCTGCAAAGAGGAAGAGGATTGGGGCTGAAAGACGAAGGCAAAGTGTGGTTGCATGGAGCTTAAGTTGTAAGTGAGCACAATATGTGAGACTGTACAATGTCTTTATTGTGAACATGGCATGGAAGTTAAGGTGGAAGCATTCTTTTTAGTACATAATTGAATTTGCAAGAGCCTTAACGCTTCTTATAAACTGGAGGTTTTTTAACTATGGAATAAAATATACAGCATTAGCACTTATCAAGACAATTGCAGATAAAATCATGCTACAATTAAACTGAGGGTGGAGAAGAAATAAGAGTAAGCAAGTTGAAGGATAAAAGGAGAAATATAGCTGTTGGTATAAATAATAGGGCTCTGTGTTTGGGTTTCAGTATATAAAAAATAAACATTAGGGAGTTTTTACCTAATAGACTTCCCAAAAAAAAATGTGTTTGGATATTTATTATTTATTTATTATTAAAATTTATATGCCGCCCCCTCCTGCTACAAGCATCTCGGGGCGGCTAACAACATTTAAAAACACACAACTAAAATACAATTAAAACAACCTAAAACCCCCAGATTAAAATAACCCAAACCCTCCCTAACCCAACCCAATCCCCCCGCCCACTACCTGTCTCCCCCACCCCCACCTACTCCCTTCCCCAAAGGCCTGTATGAACAGCCACGTCTTACAAGCCCAGTGGAAGGCCAGCAGACTTGGGGCGAGTCAAGCTTCCTCTGGGAGGGAGTTCCATAGCCACGGTGTAACCACCGAGAACGCCCTCTCCATTGTGGTCCACTGGCTAACCCGACGGACCTTCAAGAAGACACCCCCAGTGGACCGCAAGGATCGCCCCAGGACCCGAGGAGTGAGGTGGTTTCTCAGATAGGAGGGGCCCAAGCCATGTAGGGCTTTAAAGGTTAAAAAGGAGAGGTCACACCAGTACCTGTCTCTTATACACATCTAGATGTGTATAAGAGACAGGGATGAGGCAGTCCCACAAGTATGCAGGGCCCAGGCCATGTAGGGCTTTAAAGGTTAAAACCAGCACCTTGAATCGGGGTCAGAATGATATAGGCAACGAGTGCAGATCTCGGAGCACTCGTGTTATGTGCTCCCTATGGCCCATCCCTGTCAGAAGACGGGCCACTGAATTCTGCACCAGTTGCAGCTTCCGAACCGTCACCAGGGGAACCCCCCGTAGAGAATAGTTCCTCCCCTTTTTTAAAAATGACTGATTTATATTAAACAAACCCTTTTTGAAGTGGGTTTAAGAGATAAATGGAACTGTTTGGCTAGACCCCCGCTCCCTGGAGATAGGATGCAAACTGAGACAAGATTAAGAGATCTATCAATCCAAAGGGATATGAGTATTATTAGGTGGTCGAGGTATGCCACTTTATTAAGATTCTTTAAGACGGAGTTTAGATTAGAACCATATCTGAAGAAAATTTGTAATTATAGATATAGAGAATTTATTACTAAGGCTCATTTGAATCAAATTAAGGCAGCAGTTATAAGGGGTAGATGGGCTAATGTGAAATATAAGGAGAGACTCTGTTTAGGTGATCCAGAGATGTTGGAGGATTTGAATCACTTTATATGGCATTGCCCTTTATATTTAGAGGAAAGGAATAAGTTCATTAAACATGTATTGATTGAGATGGTTTATTGGACGGATACTGAGAAGTCAGTTTGGCTTTTAGGTAATGAGTCCCTGAAATTTTTATCAGGGTTGGGGAAGTTTTTTTATGTTTCAGACAGCAAACGTGAACATTGGAAGCAGGGCCAAATAAGACGATTTGACAGTTAAAATTTAGAATGATTCTATGGTTTTATGTGATTGGTTATGTGATTGGACCAATTTGAATTATTTGAATTTTGGTGGATAACTTTATAATTTTATCAATCCTTTATTTTTAATCTAGTATATATTTTTAAAATTAGTATCCTATGAATTATTTGAGATTATGGTTATTAGGATACATTATAATATGTATAATTGATACAGGTAAAGTACTTTTTTCTTTTTGTATGATTTGACCAAATGATCGTTAATAAACCATTCATTCATTCATTCAAAAACAAAAAAGCCCATTTCTCCTTTTAAGTTTGGAACACAAATACTAGGGCTGTGTATTCAGGTTCCAAGTGAACCCCAAATTTCTCCCTAAATGTGGTTTTTGAGGTCTCAACGTGGACCCTAGAAACTGCACCACATACCCAGCTCAGAGCTGGACTGCTCTCTGACTTTCAATTAGAGCCGCCTGGTTGGGTAGCCTGTACTGAGCCCTCAGCATTTGCAGGGCCACCGAGGTCTCAGAACTGTAGTCGCCAGCTCAGCAGAGCCCAGCCCAGCCCAGCCAGGAAGAAATGGTGAGTGCCTGGAAGTCTCATCCCCTTCACTCCCCAAACCAGTCACCTTTCCACCAAGCCAGCTACTCCCTGAGCAACCCCCTTCCCCAAACCAATGACTCCCCTTGTGACGGACCCATGTTCTTTTCCCACATCCTCAAACCAGCAAACCCTCTGTGAGCCAGTCCCATTCTCCTTTCCTCTCTCCACAGCCAGCTGCTTGCTTCGCTCTCCCTCAACCATCCGCCTGAGGCAGACCCATGCCCCCTTCCACTCTTCCCCAGCTAATGACCTCCCCACCAAGCAAGCTGTATTCTTCACGCTCCCCCAAACCAGTGCCCCCCTTTTAAAATGGTAGCAGTTTTAACTGTATTTTTCTTTCCTTATTGACTTGTCAAACTGGCAGAGCCTGGCTGTACTTCTGTGCCAAAATAACCCATATGTAGGACATGCGTTTTCCACAGTGATGGCAAGATGGGAAACACAGGGAGCATGTGCAAAGATGCAACTGAATACAAATACTAAAAAAATACAAAGATGGATACAAATTCTTGACCGTGTGCACAGCCCTAATAAATAGAGTAGCTGACAATGGGGCCAATCTGATCCCCTGCAGATTCTGTATGTAGGCGCATACTTCCATTGCGAGCACACTGTGCCACTCAGAAAACCATGTGCATGCGCACACAGACAGGGATACACACGGGATCTGAGGGCTGTGGGATTGGCCCCACTGACTGTGAAGCTATTTGAGCCTTTTGGTTGTTTAAATGAGAACAGTATTCATTCATGTCTAGCATTCTGTGACTACGTCAAACTTGTACCAAATACTATACAGTACTAGATCTCAGCTATATTTCCAGAAGTAGGCAATGTACATTTCTATCACCAATGTTTCAAGAGACCAGATCTTATATTTAGCATTAGTCTCTTCTTCTACCCCAGTAGGCTTTCTGCATTGTCCCAATATGAAGTATAGAAATGAAAGACTTTAAAGTTTTGAAATTTACCACCTTTATAGGTGGTAATCCTTTCAGTTCAGGAATATATTCCTGACATTATTACTGGAAAAAAACTCTAATATTAAATTAAATAATAGAGCTGGTGTCACAATAAACACAAGTTTGTCCAGAATCCCCTTCAAGGAGCTCAGGTACAGGTCTGTGCCTAGCTCAGATAACTGGAACCCATCGTCCCTGTATAGTTCATCCAGTGGATGGCCTTATGCTCGAGCCAATAACCTCCCTGCTGATCAAGAAAACGTTTCTTGGTTCACTCTCTTCCTGGCCTTATCGACCCTGCGGGGGTCTACAGCCCTAGCCCAGATCCTCCATTGTATCAGATGTGTGAACACCAGTCTGACCCAAGGGAACAACTTTTTCAGTCTTTGCCAATCCAGTCTAATCATTATTGAGAGGTCCAAGCCTGAACCTCTGCAAAAATAATTTCCCCCTAAGTGGATGACTCTAACATCCAGCTGTTCCCTCTTACTTAAACCTAAAACTTTTGGTAAGAGTTGTGCCCACAACATGCCCCTCTTCCCGTTCCAGACTAACTCTGCTCTGGACCTTAAGCCAAGCTGTGAACCCCAACTGGTGCACCTGGCTAAGGTGCCAAGGTTTTCATTGCCTGGTGGACAAAACTGTTCCCAAGGATCCACACCAGCTTTCTCTGCGTTGCCTGGAATGCCTCTGAAAACCACAGCAGAACAAATAACGCAATTACCATATGGAATCCCCCTTCTTCCACCGGGAGCTAGTTTTTTTTGTTATGCAGCAGGTTTTATGTAGGACTTAAAGGACCTTGATCTCCACCTTCCCATTCCTTGAACATCTCTATCAGAAAAACCAGCTGCCGCCGCTGATGAAACAGCCCCAATTCTGAAAGAGCGGGACTCAGAGAGGTGCTCAAGTAGGCCCATTCTGCCCAGACACCGGCGCATCACTGCTATGAATTGAAACTTGATGAGCTGATGACTGGGATCATGGACAAACAGTGGACTGCCCATTTACGGGCAACCCCCCATGTATGCTGTCATGGCCTCAATGGAGCAAGCAAATCTTATCGCCTGACTTATGGAGGCTGATGTGTGAACCCTGCCCCCTTTGATCAGTTTTGGACCATCTCAACCAAATTGTGATAACTGCATCCTGCAGTGCTAGATCACCAGCCTGTAGTGCTCTACCTGATCGATCAAAATGTGCGCTTACACTTACCACCAGTTCGCTTGTCCTCGGTGTGCCCAAAAATGCTAGGTTAAAGGCGGCCTTGAAAAGAGTCCCTCACTTTGTGATACACATGTTTAAGCCAACCTGGCCCCCATCTTAACCAAGAGCTGGGGGGACATAGGCAGTCTATGGTCTATTGCCCTCGGTGACTGTCTTTGTCAGGACTCCAACATGGACTTCAGTATCGGCGACTGGAAAGCAGCATCTGGGTTACTTGCCAGCTTGTCCATAAAGGACAATGCTGTCCACCTACCTGCCAGAGTACTTGGGGCTGGACCCTGACCCCAGAGGTGAAAACCAAATTGGATTATCCATGGGGGTGGGAAGGGGGAAGTAATCACCCACCCCTTACCCTCCGCAAAGCTCAAAAATGCCCTGTACACCCTGTCATAAGCAATCCTGGTGGAAGGGCCCACAGAACCCTGTGCTGTGCTGTATAACTCTAAGTTCCAGGGCTCCAGCCCACCGCTGGGACAAACTCCTGCGTTCGCCTCGTCAGAGGGGCAAGGTCCCAGAAGTACTGCATCTGAAACCATGAGAGGGTGTCCACTATTTCATTGTTGATATCTGGAATGTGCCATGCTGAAAACATTATATTATGCCTCAAACAGGGCAGCATGAATATGTGGGTGAGCCTCCTAACGCACTCAAACTTGGATGAAAGGGCATTGATAACATGTACCACCGCCATGTTACCACACAAAAACACTGACATTTTTTGTCCAGATATGTACTGCTGCGACAATGGGAAGAAGCTCAAAGTTAAATCACATGCTACATCTGATTCCAGCCACTCCTGAAGCTACCTCTCTGTACACCACATTTCTCTGAAGTAAATGCCTATGTCTATTCCCCCTGCTGCATCCAAATGTACCTGCAGTTCGGCCTCTAAGAGGAGGGTAACCCTCCAGATACTAATACCATTGGGCCCCTCTAAGAAAGTGGCCCAGACAACCAGATCTTCCTTCATTTTCCATGTCTTCTGGATGTGATGGTGGGAGACAGTAACCCCTGGCATATTTGTGTATAGTCTAGACCGAAAGGCCCTGCTGGGGGGGACTACCTTACAGGCAAAGATGAGGCTACGTAGCAAGAACTGGAGTTCCCACAATGTAACCTTTTTTTGCAGTCATACATTTCTTGATTGCGTCCTGCAGGGACTCGAGCTTCTTGCTGGACCATCTGGACACTTCTAAGACCGAGTTAAGCTCTAACCCCAAATATGTGATGACCATAGCTGGACCCTCTGTCTTTTCCTCAGGTCGTGGGACTGGCAATACTGCAAAATGCATTTAGCTGTTCCGCACATTCCTGCAACCCCATGAATAGATAATTGTCACAATAATGGGTTACGTGACACCTCCCAGTGCGATAATTGTCACAGTAGTGAGTCACATGGCATCTCCCAGTGTGTGTTTGGACCACTCACTCAAGAGCAGAGCTAAACTTTTCAAAGTCAGTCCAAAAGATGGTGCAGCCCATTGACATTGCTTTGTCAAAGTAAAACAACATGCTAAATGTGAAAGTGTTCACCCTCACTCTAAACTTTCCCTGTTTGAGTATAAAATAAAGATTCTTCATTGGTTTTATAGTAACGTTACTTTTTGGTAGTCCACGGAGCAGGGGAATTTGAAAGTTGTTGTAAAATGTTGCGGATTGTAGCTCATGTCCTTCCTGAATTACCGTTGATTGTTTATGAAAAGTACCTTTAATAAAGCTGGATACGGTTTGACTTGGGGAGGTGGGGGGAAGTAAAACTTGCCCTGGAATATGAAAATTAACAGGTCAACGTATAGTGGTTTCACTGGAAGGAGGTGAAAGGCCAACTTTGTCGCTTTTGCCATCAGTGTCTCTTTCCCATAGGACCTCACCATCTCGACTGCTTTGTCAAAACCATGTGTACTGCACTGAACATAGGTTAGCTGGTATTGCATCATTTACAGATGTCCCCCTGGGATAAGACAGGTGGTACATCAACTGATACTCCCCCAATACCTTCTTAGGCACCACCCCCAATGGAAGTATCTGCAGGTTCTCCATTGGGAGGGTGTGAAATGGGCCTGCTACCCTGCCCTCCACAGCCTTCTTCTTGATGTTTGCTTCGATCACATGTTCCGAACCAACTACTGACTTTAAATTGGGCACCATCCTATGCTTCCTCCCGTCCATAAAGGGAATCCTAAAACCATTAAGGAAAACCATCAATAACATAATCAGCTGCTTCCCTCTCCGGGTAATCCAATAACAACTGAGCCAAGACTTCACACCTAACTGGGGTTGACGCCTTTCCCTCTACCAACTGTGGGGGCATTGCCTCCCCCGCCTTTGAACTGTCCTGGACTAAACTGGTGCCTCCCCTTCTGATAATACCCCTTCCTCTTGGGGCAGTTGGAGATGGGGTGGGTGCCTCCATGCTGCAGGCAGATACGCTGAAATTTGCAGTTGATGTGAAAGCATGACCCATCCTTATAGTCCCAGCATGCCAGGGTTTGGGCACTCTTCTTACCTGGCTTGGGGTGTGCCCCTTCTGGGGGTGATATCTCCCCTGGTAAGCACATGCCCGCTATCAGACCTGGGCATTTCCCTCTCCTGCATGCAGAGAGGTCATGTGCATGCACCCCCCATTGTATCCATTGTAACAGCAGCTCACTGACTAAATATTTAATCATACCACAACCTTCCAAATCCTTCCCAGACAAATAAGCGCTGCACACTCTATCACAGTATTTTCATAGTGCCATGGCCCTGGGGGGGTGGGGGTGGGGCGGATGTATGCCTGCATTACTACATCAGCGTACACTATGAATGTGGAGCCAGTTGCAATCAACCTTCCTCCGCTTGGCCCTCTCTAACTCCCGGGAATCCGCCCTAGCATTCAGGTCAGGGATGGAGTCGCAGAACAACAAGGTGAATATATCTATATATTTGCCCTTCCATATCTTTCTGTGGGTGGACTGCAGGAGGTATACCCCAATAGGGGCATAAACCCCTGCATATCCTCTTTGTAGTGGTGGGAGCTTCTGCCTGACAACCAGCGTGAGAGGCCCACCAGGTTGAACCATTCAGGTCAGGGATGGAGTCACAGAACAACAAGGTGAATATATCTATATATTTGCCCTTCCATATCTTTCTGTGGGTGGACTGCAGGAGGTATACCCCAATAGGGGCAGAAACCCCTGCATATCCTCTTTGTAGTGGTGGGAGCTTCTGCCTGACAACCAGCGTGAGAGGCCCACCAGGTTGAACAACACTCCTGCCCATCTGTGTAACTCCTGTTGCTGTTGGCATGGGTACCGTGGAGGTACCTGGTGCGGAACTGGTGCCTCTAGGTACCTGACACTACTCTTTGCGGTGGCCCCGTTGATTGATCCTTCAGGTCACCATCTTATCCACTCACACCAGCCTGTTGGGGTTCTGCTTCACCAGTAGCTGAGCCCCAGGCTGTAGCATTCCCATCAAGGCTGCCTCATGCTGCCCCAACTGGCCTTGCACCCCTAAGGGGCCTGATGTCTGTGCCAGTTGATTTGGCAAGGCCAGTAAATTCACTTACCTCGATGGCTTGGTATCTGGCTGGGATGGCTGAAAAGCCGGCGGACCTCTACCCTCGAGCTCCGCCCCATTCCCCATTGCTGGGTTTACCTCACCTGATCCCGATGGCTGGGTAGGTGGCAGCTAAGGAGCTGGGTTTTTCCCTCTGTTCTCTTGCAGGCCTGTGAGCCTTATGATGTGTTGCTTCACGGTTTTCAGTTACCGGAGCAGCACCTGGATGTTCTCCTCACGTGGTTCTCCTCATTGCTGGGGCCGGACTCATCCTCGTCCCTGTAACAAACTGGCATGGGGCATGCTTCCTACCCCTGCGCCACGGAGGGCTATCCAAGGACACTGTCTCAGACTGGGGTGCCACATCCTGATCACCCCCAGCTAGGGGTGAGGCGTGAGGGTTAGAAACCAAACCAGCCCTGACCAACTGTGCCATCGTGGCATTCCACCCATTCATCTGAGCTTGCAGGGCCTGAAGCAACACTGCATTCTGGTGCTGATTGCTCCCCTCTGAGGAGAGGCAGCCGGCCTACCCACATCTGGTGAGTGCCTGCTTGCATCATTGTCCCTCAAGAAGACACCGCTCCCCCTGCCCCTGGGAGCTCTAGGTGGAGGGTTAAGAGGCCTCTTGTTGCACCTGCTTTTTGTAATTGTGAAGGGCTAACTTCACTTGTGGGTACCTAAAGCAACTGTGGCTGCCAAGGCAGGGGGCCCTGCAAACCCTAGTCTCCCTTCTGCTGCTGTGCTGCTTTTTAGCTACCTGGCAGGCCAAAACAACGCCCTCACCCCCACTACTGGGCCACTGCCCAGCTGGCTGAGCCCTGTGCGGTAAAAGACCCCACAGGCCTGGGGGGGGGAAGGGGGCACAGGCCCCAGCTGAACGCCCCCAGTGAATGGAAGGGAGAGTGACCAAGGAAACTCTCGCTGCCGCACACTGCGGCCTGTTGGCCCGACGGGACCTGCTGTGAGTGGAGGTGGGGAACGCTAGTCTACCCCCTGTGAAGCAGAGAGAGAGAGAAACTGCTGCATCAGCTGTTTTGTGCATTCACAAAACGTTCTCTTTTTTTCTCATTTGGTCCGATTGGACTGAACAAATCACCTGATTCTGACAGAATCGGAACTGGGTGGAAAGTTTGGTTTCAGCCCTAGGTATCTGGGAGATACCCCCCCCCCCCACCCTTACTCGAGATGTTCTGGTAGTATAAGCGTGACTGTAATAGATTGCTTAGATTAAAGTTGGACCCAGAAGGAGGTCCCATGCTCTCTCTGCTTCATCTTTTAACAATATTACCAAATAACTGGGAGCCAGACAGGCAGCGTGGAGTTGTGGAAAGGGCATCAGACTGCTAGAGACCTGACTCTGTTCCCACCTCTGTCACTGACCTGCTGTAGGATCTTTGAATAGCTTGTAACGTTGACAGTACCATGTCAGAGACAGACACTGGCCACAATTCCAATCTCCCTCCACACGGCACAATGTACTTTAATGGACATGCGCGTGCGTGGGTTGCTCATGGCACACATGGGGCATGGGATTGGCCCCATTGGCAGGGTGAACCTAGTCTTAATTGGGTTAAGCATGGCCAAGGAAAAGCAGACGGGAATTAGTGAGTGCCTGCACACCACTGAACAGTCACACAAGAGCCTTGGCTCTAGTAGGTAGGACTGAGCCTTTTAAGGAGAGTCCAAATCTCAGCCAGGAGGATCAGTAGGGAAGGGAGGGGAAAGGATTGGAAGATGGAGAGAGATTACTTTGGGGAATGTTGGATGACAGAAAACAGTGACATTTGGGGGGAACATGAGAATTCTCTTGAAAAGGAGCGGCCTTGTGAATCATGTACCTACTACAACCCATAACTGCTTATGCCAGGGTGGGCAAAGTTTCCAAGCCTAAGAGCTGCATACCAAAATTTGCATATCTCAGAGAGCTATGAGATCGCATCACATCAATCACGGCTCTCCCCTAATCCCAGAGACAGGGCAATGCAGTTTCCTCAAATTCGCACTCCCCTCACTTCAAAGCTCTGGCTCCCTGGCAGTCTGGTATGCTCCTCCTGTTCTGACAGCCCCTATGAGGCTCCACCAGCTGAAATAGTGACTCTGTTTTGCTTGCTCTTGGGGGAGCTCTATGGACATGCCCCCATGTAGCCGTTTCTGATAAGACCCTTAGTACAGGTGCCCAAGAGCCACATGTGGCTCCCAAGTTGCCATTTGCCACCTCTGGCTTATGCCATGGCTTGTATTTTCTGTCATTGCACTAACTCTGAAACGTTTCTTCAGTTTTCACTGTCTGGATTTCCCCCCCTTCTTAACTATAATTAATTAATATTCCATATCCCCTCTCTTCCCCTTCCAGTGTGTGAAAATAGTTTAGGATTAGGATATCTGTGGCTGGATTGTAAGTAGGATCACTAGTCTAGTAGCTAATCTAGTCCAGGAACTCTGTAAGAGCTTGTGCCTACTGTAGTGTGAGATAAGCATGTACCTAGTGAGTTAGCATACGTTACCCTTGGCTAACTTATTTATATATCACTTATTAAGTACCCTTTACAGGTGGTAAAAACTTTGTGTCTGATTTCTTCTCTGTTACTTTGCAGTGATGATTCTGGATGACAGCAAGCAGCCAGTGAAGGCCAAGGCATTAGGAAATGTTGTGGTAAAGTAAGAAAACCCAAACTTTAAATGTATTTTACAATTAAGGGGATGCCTGCCCCACGTGAAAATGTCAAGAATAGTTATAAATAGGATGAGTGCATAACAATAACATGACGATCTAATTCTCAGGAAGTATTGCAGTGTTTTGCAGTATCTTTCTAATGCATTCAAAACAATGTTAGAAAAGGGTTAAAACAAAATCATTCAAATTTCTGATTTGCAAGACTGCTGGCATAGGAGCAAACCTGTGACACTGCTCCTCAGATTGTCCCTTTGTTCCAAAACACAGTGCTGATGCTGCACAAACTTAAATCAGTCTTTTCACCACTGTGTGTCAGGAACCTGTGGTCTTGAACCTGCACCGATTGGGGTTTCTGGGCAGTGCTCAGTCCTGGAGTAGCACTGCATTGTCTTGACTATTGGCCAGCTCTCACCCCCCAGTATGGGTAAGAGGGTTTCACCTCAGCAGCCCAGGCTGCTTTCCAGTATGGAAGACCATCCAGCAAGAAGTGGGTAGAGCAATTCCTAAAACTCTTCTTTGGAGTCTGTGTCTGCCCTGGTTCCCTGTTTGATGCTCACTAGGCCTGCCTGCCGTCCTGCCTGCTCTTGGGCCTTGCGTCCAGCCTTGTGCCCCAGCCTGCCTGCCTCAGCCCTTTGTCTTAGCCTCCTGGCACTGATCCCCTTGCTTGTTTCTGGATTTATCCTTTACCTTGTTTGCTTGGCTTTGGTTTTAAACCTCTGGCTTATTGTCGAAGCACCCTCCAATAAATATTCAGACACCAAAATTGGGTTAACACTTGGCCGCACTCTTTATTAAAACCCAATCATAACGAATGAACGACAGCCGGTGGGGGCACTTGAACCAAGCAGTTTTGGGTCCAGTATGCTAACTAATATCTAAACTTATTAACCCTTGTACTGCCCTGGATGTACCTTCCAGTGTCAGTACCTATGAGGCAAACGGTCCCCTCCTTCGACAGCGCAACTGCAAATGGCCTAAAGGAAGGACAAGCCCAACTATGGGCCTGAGTAAGGAGTCTGGTGCCTGCAGGGTGTGAAGACAGTGCATATCCCTACTTACCCTGCTAAGACACCGCTCTCAGGGTCGTGACCCCAGTGCATGCTGTGCCCTGCATTACACCCGAGGTCACCTCCCCATATCTTAAGGAGATGACTCAATATCTTAACTTATTACTATTTAACCTATAATAGCATACTGGACCCCTGCCACAAAGGGGTGGTCAATCAGAACCACCCCGACCCCCACCGCCTCAAAACAATAGGGATTCCAAATGCCCAGCCAGGGCAGCCAAATATATGTTGCTTCCCACTTGGGACAAATAAACCCCATCTTGTCGATAGAGCTCGGGTCGAGTGTGCACTATTTCCGGGTGGTTAATGACCGTCCCACCTAAGCTTGTTACCCATTTTTCTTTTTCTCTATTAATGTTCCTTCTGGTTTTGTCCACCCTATCTGGTTTCTCGTCCCTGGCCCAATTCACCCTTGGTACCCAATGTGTCCAAATTATATGTAAGCCTTTAAATTTGTCTCTAATTAATAACAGGTCCCTCTTAATTTGAATTATCAAATTCACACCTTTCCTATCCGTCAGATCATTTTCGCCCAGGTGAATCACTAGAATATGTGGTACAGGGAAATTACTTGATTGAAACAACAGCGGAAGCAGTTGGTTCCGCCGCATGCCGCTCTGCCCTCTCCACCTAATACGTGCACGTGCAACCAAGCCCACCTCAAAGGAATTGTAACATATCTTGTGAAGGGCCCCAACCAATCTGACCAATATAGGCGTTGTGATGGGCACTGTAATGTGCGTCGGGGGGGCTCTCCTAGACCAGGCCTCAAACATCTGTTTCAAATAAAAACCCTTATTCGGTGGGGGAAATCCCTGGAGTCTATTTGTGAATTTCAGGGCTGCCACTTTTCTGGCAAGAGTGCCAACTGCCAACCAGTTATCCTTTAGTGCCATTGCAAACTGTATAACTTCTGGTTCTACTGAACCCTGTCCCCCACCCCTTCCTTGCCCTAAAGGATTGAAATTCACGCAAAGCCCTACCGTAAGCCGTCTGGGTTCTAGGCAAGGGATCCTTGAACGATGTCCTGCAATTTTACCTCCCAAGGCTCCATATCTCTGGTGGCAAGGGATCCGGGGGAGCTCTGGCCTCTGGTGCCAACTCCCAGAAGCAGTTAATCTGGAACCGGGAAAGGGCATCGGCTATGCCGTTATTGATTCCCAGAACATGTCTTGCCTTGAACAATATGTTGATTTTTAAACACCTCATAACGAGGTTCCGCATGAGGCTCATTACCCTCTCAGATCGTGATGAGAGAGTGTTGACTATGTGCACCACCGCTAGGTTGTCACACCAAAATAGGACCGCTCGATTGTCAAATTGCCCCGACCACAGTAAAACTGCAACCACGATGGGGAACAATTCGAGAAACGTGAGGTCCTTGGTGACTCCCTCGGCGTGCCACTCAGCCGGCCAAGGCGCCGCACATCAGTGTGCTCTGAAATATACCCCGAATCCCTGACCACCAGCCTCATCCGAGTGCACCTGCAAATTTGCCTTTATTAACCACTTCTCCCTCCAAAAACTCACCCCGTTGAATTCATCAAGGAACTGCAGCCATACACCCATGTCAAGTCTCATCTCCCGGGTCACTTGTATCCAGTGATGGGGCGCCTGGTCCCCACTTAACTTGGTGTATAGTCTAGATAGGAAAGCCCTTCCTGGTGCCACTACCCAGCATGCAAAATTTAGGCTGCCAATCAGTGACTGTAGTGCTCTGACCGTGATCTTACGTGCTGCTAAACACCCCTTTATCTTGACCCTCAAGGCCCTTAACTTCTCCTGGGGTAATCATGAAGTTAACATCTCTGTATCGAGTTCGATGCCCAGGTACGTGAGTTTTGTTGCCAGCCCCTCTGTTTTTTCCGGAACTAGTGGGACGCCTAAGTCGTGGGCCACCTCTTGAAACAACTGCAGGGAGGTGGCACATTCATCCACCGCCGAGCAGCCCATTAACAAGAAGTTGTCCAAGTATTTCGTTACATCCTCAGCCTCCATTCTTTGCCTGAGGACCCACTCCAGCAAGGAACTAAATCATTCGAATGCCGAGCAGGATATGGAGCACCCCATTGGCATCGCTCTGTCATAATAATACAACCCTTCAGATTGGAAACCTAATAGGTGGAAACTGCTTGGATGGACTGGGAGGAGGTGAAAAGCTGACTTGACATCGCATTTCGCCAGGAGGGCTCCCCTACCCATGGCTTTCACTTTTTCCACTGCTGTATCTAATGGTGCATACCTAACTGCTGTTAGTTCCTTAGATATTGCATCATTTACTGAGTTTCCCCATGGATATGACAGGTGATGTATCAAACGATACTCACCCGCTGCCTTTTTTGGCACTATACCTAATGGGGAGATTACCAGGTTGGACATGGGGGGTTGACTGAATGGACCTACTACCCGGCCTTCCCATACTTCCTTTTCTATTTTTTGCCTGACCACGCCCTCAAGACCATGCACAGATTTTAAATTCCTCACTGTTCCCCGCTGTGGCACCATACCCACTGGAATAAGGAATCCCTGTCTAAAACCCCCCACGACATAAGCCGCTTCCTCATGGTCGGGGTGCCTCTTGAGTGCCGCTTCCAAGCACTCAATTTTGCTTGGAGTTGGTCCCTTTTGCAGGACGGACTCCAGTCGTGGGTCCCTGCCCACCCTTTCTGTTTCCAGGACCTTGACCATATCTCTATCTTCCCCCTTTTTGTTTGGGACAGAAACAGTTGGTTGCTGGGTGCCCCCCTCCCCCTGCAATTCAAACACCTGTGACGAAATCTACAGGTTCCTCGATTGCATTGGCCTGCCCGGTTGTATTCCCAACACGGGCCGGGTCCTCCTTGAAACCCCTTTCGGCTCTCCCCGCGAAAAGGGTCATTTGCTGGTGCGACACCGCCTCCTTATGGGGGGGTGGCCACTGTCTGCTCGTGGTGCATTGGTGGCATCGATCATGCACTCTAACCATAGGTCAGGTGCATCAGAGTCCCAATGGAGTCCTGGTGTGTTGGCTGCCCTATGACGAAATGCCTCGTCATAGTGCAACCAAGCTCCCTCCAGCCCTGTACCATAAGCCCTGCGCACTATATCAGAATACTTGTGCAATTCCAAACCTCTTCCTGGGTCAACCTGCAGGATGACACCCATATAAGTCTCAAATGCAGCGGTCCAGTTCGCCCAATTGCGATCCGCTTTTGGGCGGCGAAATTTCTCTTTCTCCTTTTCATCCTCGTGGTCAGTGTGATCCACTATCGGGTCACTGAACAACAGGGCGAAAAGATCCACATACTCGCCTTTTAGGATTTTCTCTTTCATGGCCGGGAGGAGGTGTTCCCCGAACCGTGCTGCCACACTAGGGATAGCCCCCCCGGCGGGAAGGGGAGGACGGCTGGCTGCCCTGACTGTCGGGGTTTCAACCCCCCCAGCCGCGGTAACCGTGGCCGGAGTGGAGGCTCCTGCTAGCGGCACCGCAGTTGTGCCTCCTCTTTCAACTACCCCCACAGCAGCGTTTGCTGCCGAGGTGAGGCTCTGGGGAACTGCGGGCTTGACCCACACCCATGACCCATTCATATAAGCTAACTGTAATGCCCCTGCCTGAACTACCATGACCGGGAAGCTGGTGGCCTGAACCTCAAGTGGATGTCCGGTGTTGTCCACTGGGGGCACATCCACTCTCTGCCGCGAGAGCCCCATTCCGTCCCCCGCCATGCCCTCAACCTGTCATGTTCCCCACGCAGTGGCTACTCCCCCGTCCTCGCACTCACCTCAAGTTGGGATCACACTGCAACCTCCCCGCTTGTAACTGGCCACGGGATGCCTTGTCATGGGCGGTGCCAACTGCTCACTCCTGTCCCCATAGAGTTCTGCCTCCAGAACCAGGATCCTGCGCCACATCTCGGAGTCAGAAGGTCCCTCCATCTGTCCTGGGCCCTGTGTCGTCCTTCTGCTCAATGGCGATGGTCCTTCACTGGCTGTGGATACATCAACTCAAGGTCCGCCAGGCCTGTGGGCCTGCCCTCTTGTTATATTCCCTGCCCCCTGACGGTACAGTGCCATCCCCAGCACTCCTTCTGGATCCCTGATGCCCAGCTACCTGACACCTTGGGGAGGGGGGGGCTCCTCTCTGCAATAAGGACTGCTGGGTGGTCTCCATTTCCCATGGCCGGGTTGCCGCCCTCTCAACCCCTTGGTCAGGAATTCCCCTGTTGGGGCCAGCGGATTCATGCTGGGCTCCGGTTCCTGCCGCCGAGTGGTAAGACTGGCACAAGTTTTGTTCCTGATTCCTGCCTTCTTGGGGGGGCTGCACCATATTGGGGCGTCCTACTCCCCCAATCCCATCGTGGTATCGCGCAGGGGGGTTTACTACCTGTCCCCCACGCCGTACCACCTCCTGCACCCCGGCTGGGGTAGGCCCTAACAGGCCAGTCTCTTGTCCTGCAACACTGCCCGATGGCTCCATAAAAGGCCCGGGACTCCCATCTCCCTGTTCAACCGCCACCCCTAAGAAACCCCCAATGTGTGCCTTCGCGCTGGTTTGCTCCCTCATGCGAGCCTCACATTCCCTGAGGTGCACAAATATTACCGCCCTGGTGGGAAGGGGTTCCCCGTCCATCCTGTTGCCATCTCCTCCCAGCTGCCCAGCGTCATCCCCCCGCGATCCTGTGGCCGCCAGGGCCTTGCTTTTGATACCCTTCCTCCAGGCCTTCCCCATTGTGCCACACGCGGGACGAGTCCCCCCTCCTGGAGCCCGGCGATCCAGCAGCAAGGGATTCTTGCTGCTGACTCGTCGCCTCCACGCGGTTGAATGCCGCTGTTTGCGGCTCACAGGAGGCTCGCCCTGCCTAAAAGGGGAGTGCCTCCAACCCCCCAGCGCAGCACAACAAGCACATGCGCCTTCAGGGCGGCTGCCCGACAGCCTACTATCCTGCTGCAGCGGAGCCTTCTAACAGGCCTCCACTGCGTGGCCCCTTCAATGAGTCTCCCGCCAAGCGGCAAAAAAAAGGGGGGGGGCTTGCCAATTAGCCCATCGCCGCCATTTAGGCGGCAAAGGGGCCTATTTTGACTCTGCTCCTCAGACTGTCCCTTGGTTGGTCTCCCTGGCTTATCTGGTGGCTTTGACCTCTTGGCCTGCTGTTGACTCTGCATCCTGACTTGACACTCTTGTCCCAAACTCTCAATGTGAGTGGACTGCAGAAGCTGCCTTGCAGCCCTTTGCCAGGGTTATGAGTCTCTTTCTGCCAATTAGCAAGAGACAGTTAGCAGCATAATCTATGTAGAATGAGGCAGACCAGCTCTATTCTTTCCAATGAATTGTCCTAGATGGAAACTCCTCCCCAGCTGAATGCCTTTATTGCCCTGTGCCTGTGGTTAAACCAGTGCTTGGGGCAGCCTCACCAGGCTCTGACTGCTATCTGTAGACCCTGTGCCTGATCAACAACTACCCCTCAGTTGCCACCAATGACCTCGGTATCCATCCATGTAGCTCCCAGCTCTCCAGAGAGAGATCCCATCCAGCTGGGAGCCACATGCATTTTTCTGCCCCTAAAAGAAATGAGGCAATGACAAGAACATGATCTTTGTTTCTGCTAGATTTTATCACTGTTTGTCCTGGGCCAAAAGGAAACTGAGTGATCACACTGCATGGTCTCATCGCTGCCCCTCACAGCCAGAGTCTTTCCTATAGACCTGAAACTTTCACCTCCCATCTGCCATTGTGCTCACAATCATGCAGAGGTAGAAGTACCGCAGGAATTGAAGAGATGCTCCCCACCCACCCACCCACATCAGCCAGTTCCTCACTAGCTAGCCCCAGCTCTCCTATGACTAAAGACACTACTTTCTCCAGAATGCTGCCCTGACTTGCCAATGCCCACACAAACACTGGAACAGTCAACCCTAAGGAAAAAATATTTTACACATAGTTTAACAATAGATTTACATGTTTCTGTTGAAAAATGTGACTTTCCTGACCGCGAGGTAGTGGCTCATGCCTTGGCCCAGGACAGAAGTCGTAGCAGTCTTGGTCATAGTATTCACCAGGGTTGTAGTGATGCCCAGAGGTCTTGAACTGGCATCTATCAGGTTTCTAGGCAGTGACAAGCTCCGGCAGCATTGTATTGTCCTGACATCTAGTGTGATCTTGCCACACAAATATGGGTAAGAGGCCAAGGCCATGTACATGACACACATCCAGCTTCCTGGATTGGACTTCTACCAGTATTTATGACTGCCCAGCAGGAACAGAAAGTGAGGTAGAACAATTCCTAAACCTCTTGTTTAGAGTATGTCTGTTCTAATTCCCTGTTCACACACTAGGACAGCCTGCCAGCTTATTTGCTTCTGAACCTCATCCCTAGCTCTGCACCCTAGTCCTGCTTCCTGTCCTTCCCTTCAACCTCTCCTAAGCCCTTTTCACGTGGGTACCCTAGCACATGCGTGCAGAGGGGTGGGGCACCCGTGCAAATGCCATGGCAGGTGCAGGGGGGATGGACGGACACCCATAGGAATGGTGCCTGCAGTGGGTGGGGGTGTGCACACGCATTGGAGCCCATGGAGCAATGGGCTCCAATGCCGATTGCTCCGTGCATGGAGATGGGTGTGCGCCCATGGGAACGGGCGCACACTCACCTCCATCCACTGTGGGCGCACACCCATCCCACCCACGACCTGTTTGAAAAGGGCCTTAGTCTACTTACATTGACTTCCCAGCTCTGAACTTCTGGCTTGTTTCTGGACACTGTGCTCTGGACTGTCCATTGTTTTGCTCGGCTCAACTTGATCTTTGTTTTTGACTTTCTGGCTCTTTATCTTGACACTGCTCTTCAAATTGTCCCTTGTCTTGTCTTTCTATTTCATGTACTGACTTTGACTTCTTTGACTTCTGTCTAACACTAACACTGCATTCTCGATCCTTTCAGCACTGCTTGCAGCCTGGTAGTCTCTGCAAGGTGGTTAAGAACTGGATGGGAAATATATCATGAACATCTCCTTTCCCACCCCAGTGATGTCTCCATAACAGCATGCAGCACATTGGCAGTCTTTCATTGCTACTTTTCATACTATATCTGCCATTTGACAACAATTAAAGATGGAGCTCTGTTGGTCTAATCTTGATAAACATGAAAAGCAACTTTAACAGCTTCTCCTTAATGGATTTTAAATAACTGAGCTTTCTGCTAAAATACATTGTAAAAATTGACTCTGAATTTCTCTTATCTCCTTTTCTGCTTCCTTACCTTCTGCTTCCATTGCTTCCGCTTAAGAAGTCACTAAGCTACTGCTATCATAGCACATGCCAGCTGTGCTGCTTGGCTAATTTACAGGTAATACTTTAGAATGATTGTTGTTTTGCTCAACGGACACGTATGTTAGCCTTGGCCTTTTCTATTTGCAGTATTAGGATAAATCAAGGTGATGATTCTCAAGTGTGATCGCATGTAGCTACAAAGGACTTCATGTGTGGCCACCAGCTGTTCATTACACCACCCCCCTTTTGAAAAATAAATAAATAAAAAATAATAACAACTGTGACTTGTGATGTTATTAACAGGACATCTAATTCTTTACATTGAAAATGCTTCTTTTTTTTTTTATTTGCACAATGGAGAAGAAGTATCTTCCTGATGCTGCATCTCCTATACAAGAACTATGCAGAGCTGTATTCTGTATTCACCAGAGAGCACAAGGCTTTCCTAAAGATACTCTCTACTAGGGGTTTGCAATTTGTTTTGGGTTTTTTAGTTAGTAAAATGAACATTTGTTTTCTTTCATTCATTTTCATATTAAAAATAACTTTAAAAATTACAAAATGGCCACCAGATCATTCTGCGCATGTGCACCTTTTTCTAAAATGGCACTGGCAGTGTCACTGCCATTTTGGAAAAGGGTAGCTGGTCTGTGCATGTGCAAAACAGCCACCGCGCATGTGCAGACTGGCTGCCCTTTTCCAAAATGGCATCAACGCTGCCCCGCCATTTTGGAAAAGGGCATGCATGTGCAGAACAGTCTGGTTGCCATTTTGTAGGTGTGCAGTGATTTGGGGGTTTTTTTGTTTTGTTTTTTTAAATTTAAATACTTTTTAAAATGAAAAAATATGAAAATGAACAGGTTTTTAATGAAAAACTCCCCATAAGCAATTTAAAAAAAATTAAATGAAAACAAAACAAAAATGGATGAGGTCCAGATGCAGAGCTATAGGAGGCATTGTCAAGATTGGTGGTTCCCAACCTTTTTTGCCTGTGAGACCCATTTTGAATCCCACAACCCTAGGCCATAGCAAAGGCAATGCAATATATTACACAAAACCTAATAACTTTATTATGGCGTCTCAGACAAAATACCTTTTCTGGCAGTAGGGCTCCTTTCCCTACACTTTTTTTTTATGAGTAACTAATAAAATATCATTTCATTATACTTGTCGGGAAGATGGCTACAGCCAAGAGTGTGTGAACACACTCAGGGAAATGCAGAAGAAAGGGGAAACTTGAGTGACCTAACCTGTCTCTGAATTTCCTCTCTCCTGTGGCTTTTAATCTTTGGAGATGAAGCATACTTAGTGGTGCATTTTGTGTGTGCGAGTATGGTGAATTGTGACAGTTTTATGTTTCCATCAGCAAAATCAACCTGATACATTGTCCAATATATATATATATATTACACATTAGTTTGACTTTCCTGCAAGATGTACTTGAAAGTTATGTTTGTGTGTGGATTACTGTCAGAGAAGTGATCATGTTTAAAGTTGCTATTGTCTGTTCTCATAAGAAGCATTAGAAAAGAAATATCAGTGAAAATTCCACTCTAGGGGGAAACTCCAAATCCATGTACCTGTGGTGTGGTAATGCTCCATGTCTACTGTGTGTATTTTTAGAAACGTTTGCTTGTGCTTCGGCCTTCCTATCTAATATCACTCTTGCAACTGCCCAGAGCATCTAAGAAGGTCACAGTAGTCATTATAGCTACTCCTTATAGACGGCAGTGTTTCCAAGCTAGTCTCCTACCAGTGTCTCTCATTCTCCACTGCATCTTCCCTTCGAACCCATATGTGGTAGTTCATCCTAGTCTTTATTCCTTCTCATTTTGCAGTTTGAATAGAACATTTCAGACCCTTCCTTCAGCTTAGTCTTCTTCCTTTCCAAACAAGAGGACAGTTAAGATTATCAGAAGAGGGCTCTGGGTAGGCTGCAACCTATTTTAGCCCATTAAAGTCCATTTGACTTAGTCTTTTGTTGCATTTCCTGTGGCAGTTGCCTTAACTCTGTTCCTGCAGAAGGATCAGTGCTGAGCCAAACAGCACTCTTAAGAATCGCCTGCTATATTTCACACTCATGGTACCTTATCTGACCCTAGTTCCGCCTTCTGCCTGATCCATCTTTCTCTAACCATGGTATTGCCAGGACATATCCTTTTCCCCTCGAAAATAAAGCTGACACTCTCCACTGCATTTACACTCTTTCTCTACCCCAATCCTTTACTCTGAATTATACTTCTAATGTCTCCCTCAATTTCTCAGATTTGTTCTCTCTGCCCTATTTTGCTCCCGCTTCACATCCTCTCATATACTTTTTGCCTTTTGCCTATAGGTGTGTTCTTATTGATGTTTCTTGGGAAGAAAGACATTCTGCTGTTTTTTCCAGTTGTCACACAGGTCTTCAGTATTATGTACTGCCATGATCATTTATAGTGCTGTATAAATGTTGGCTAATAATATAGCTGACACTCATGATCACTCGGCTCCATTCCCCAACCAAACTTTTCTATCAGTGACTTAGAATTGTGTTAACTGGCTCTAAACGTACAACATAAATTAAATATTGCCTACTCTGATATGAAAGGTTCTCTTCTCCTAAGCGCTAGAAATGCTCAAAAATGTAGCACTCCTAACAGGGCCAGCCTTTCCTTAGTTCTGTGCTTCTGGAAAGATTTGTTTTCTTGATAAAATATTGTATCAGTGCAGCATCTGTGATTATACTGTTCTGCCAATACATAAGTTCCCTTGTTAAGCTGAAAGGTACTTTTTTCAAACTCTCTAGTGCTTACTTGCACAGCAGGACAATGGTCTGTGACTTGTGCTGAGAGAATTCTCTTGCCGTGAGCAGGCTGCTAGGCACAAAGCTAAGCTCCAAAGCAAAACCCCAAAGCAGTCAAGTATGCTGTGGAAGTGTTCTCCACCCTGCTTTGCTACCCATCCCTTTCATCCACCACGCTGCCTCTATTTCTGTGTTTTGTTTTAATTTCTAAAGAGAAATCTGAAGTTTCTATTCATCCTACCTAAGATTACATTCTCATGATTTCATAATCATCCGATCAAATCTTATCCATGTGTAGCTGGATCCAGGATGCCAAGGAAGAGTGATGATAACTTAGCATAAAGGTATTTTTCTCTCCATAGTCCCTCTCTGCTGACCCAGTGACCTGCTGCTGGGCTGCGAGACAGTGGGTGTTTTTAAACGAGATGCTATCAAACATGGCTACCCAGGAGCCATTCATTCACCTGTATGTCTGAAGGTGAAGCAGGGGAATGCATGCTCCTGTGAGCTGCACAGCACCCGCTCGTGGCTATTCACAGCGCACTGCCGAGAAATCCAGAGTACGCCATTCAGGGCAAGCCAGAAAAGTGTGTGGCAATGGGCACCTACGCATCCCCTGCCGATATGAACTGTAGCTGCCACCCACTCCAGCAGACAGGCCCACCGCCCACAGGCAATGTGCAAATCACAGGAACGGTCTGTGGGTGCTGGGGAGCACAGTTCTCCAGTGCTTACACTGGGACAAATCATTTTCTAAGGCCACCCCAGTGTGCTTCCCCTTCCCCCGTGATCCGTGGCAGGGAAAGTGCAAGGTGGCTGCTGTGGTAGCCATGCTGGGGGCCGCCTGTTAGAATCCCTCCTCATGCACTCTACCTGAGTGACTGCTGCAGCCACCAACACCCCTCCCCCCCCCCGACATGCTTGTTTAAAAACACCCACAGAAATGGATTTTTCACCTCCATCTCCTGACTGTTTCAGTAACATTATGGTTCATGGCTAAGGTTCCATTTTAATTCATTGGAGTAAAGACTTGGCAGACTAGTTATTACAGGATTAATCTGTGGTGCCCTGGAAAGGTTCCAGGTTTTGGCGGTATAATCTAGCATGCTTATTTTTTTCCCATGTAGTTTATGGTGGTATGATTTTTTCTTCTATTCCTAAACTACAGCATTGAGGCTCCTTAGTACTAGTCTCATTCATTTCATTGAAGCTCATGCTGACATGAATGTTGTTGCTAAGCAGGCCCAGATTCATGCCCCTCTTGTGTAGTGTTCCTTATGCAACATTGAACTCCTGGTTTGTTCCACCTAAAGTGGAACGCTTCAATGGTGAGTGCAGTGATTCCTGTCTATAGATCATTTGGCATCCTTTTATGTTTTATTTATTTATTTATTTTCATAGATTTTTACCCCACCCCTCCTGCCATGCAGCTCGTGGCGGCTTCCAGAACATTAAAATACAATAAAATCAATTAAAATTATCATAAATATTATAAAACATTAAAACAGGATTAAGATACAATATAAAAACCCAGGTAGGTGGGGGAACTAAAACATCCCTCCCTACCCACCCTCCCTCCCAAAGGCTGGGCGAACAGCCAGGTCTTACAATTTCGCCGGAATGTTAACAGGCTAGGGGCCAGGCGAGCTTCCTCCGGAAGGGAGTTCCACAGCCGCGGCCCCACTACCGAGAATGCCCTCTCCATTGTGGCCCCCCGCTTAACACGGGGGACCTCCAGGAAGACACCCCCAGCGGACCGCAGGAGCTGCTCTGGGGCGCGGAGGGCGAGGCGGTCCCTAAGGTATGAGGGGCCGAGACCGTGTAGGGCTTTATAGATCATCACCAACACCTTGAACTTGGCTCGGCACGCTATCGGCAGCCAGTGCAGAGCTCGGAGCACAGGTGTAATATGCTCCCGACGGCCCGTCCCCGTAAGAAGACGAGCCGCCGCATTCTGCACTAGCTGCAGCCTCCGAACCAAGAACAAGGGAAGCCCCACGTAGAGCGCGTTACAGTAGTCGAGCCTCGAGGTGACGAAGGCATGGATGAGGGAGGCCAGGTCCGGGCCGGAGACATACGGACGCAGCCTACGCACTAGATATAGCTGGCGGAAAGCAGCCTTAGCGACTGCCTCCACCTGCCGCTCCAGATGAAGGTCTGCATCCAGTATCACCCCCAGACTCCGAACCTGCTGAGCTATAGGAGGGCGAACCCCCCCAACTAGGGGGGCCACCACCCCCTTCGCTCTCCCCACCAACATCACCTCCGTCTTATCGGGGTTGAGCTTCAGTCTGCTCAGCCGCATCCACTCCGCCACGGCCTCCAAACATTGGGACAGCAACGAGATAGCAGGGTCTGGGTCAGTAGAAAAAGAGAGGTACAGCTGAGTATCATCAGCATACTGGTGACATCGCACCCCGAACCTTCTCACAACCTCCCCCAAGGACTGCATATAGACCCTGGGAAAAAAAACAAAAACAAAAAACGGACTGCATATAGATATTAAACAACAGTGGAGACAAGATCGAACCCTGCGGAACGCCACACGGTAAAGATGATATATATGTGAAGGATAATGTTTTAGTTTTTGTTTGGTCACAGCTGTGAATCCAACTCCATTTGTTGAAGTGTTGCTGGGAATTATCGGAAGTCACTGTCACTTTCTGATTTTTCTTTTCTTTTTTTCTGCCCCTCTAAAAAGAAAAAGGGAAGAAGAAAAAAGGCAGCAGCCTGCCATGGCTCTGCCTGCTCCTTCAGCTTGTATCTCTTAGCTTAAATCTTCTTGTTAAGGCAGCACTGAGATACAGATTCAATTGTAACAGAAGAACAGAGCTGGTAAAATGAAGACAAACCTATAGGGAAGGGAGCGCAACATAATAGGGAGAGTGAATCAGAAGGAATATCTTGTAGAAAAACAAATGAATCCTAAGAAATGTTAGCTAGGAGTTAATAGAGAAGTCTAAGGGGGAAGAGAAAGGAAGGGACGATGGAGAAAGTTATTTATTTTTACTTTTTGCCTAACTTTATTTTTAGGACAAGTGACGTATTTAAAAATTACAAATGTTGTTATAACCTCTTGCATTTTGAATGTTCAGTAGTCTTGACTGATGTGAATGCCTGATCCTGAGCATTGTAAAGTTCAGTCAGGATTCTCAAATACCATTTATAATGCTACTTCTCATATTACAAATGGTTTATAATTTTCTGAAATCCTATGCATAAACAGCAAAATGTGCTGTGGTTTCTGAGATTCGGTGATTTCTTCTCTTCGGTCACAAAACTGAAATCCATCAAATAAAGCTCGGGAGAAATCACTGATTACTTCATCAATTAGAAGTGTCCTTCCTCTCTATCACAAGGATATTCCAGTCAGTAAAATAAATTAAAGGTGGAATCTGCCACTATGCTACCTGTTACTGAACTATTAGCAGTCAGGCAACAACCATGATAACTACTGTTCTTGGGTGGTTTCTCTTAAAACTGAGAGAGAAAATTTATCTTTCGAACTCTTGCATTTCCAAAGGCAAGTTTGCCTTCAGTCTTGGAGTTCTTCAAGCAGGATGTGCACTTAGGTGGTGTCACGGTTCTGCAAGGTGTCCCAACTCTGCTAGAGATAGCCATTAAACCAAACAGGAAGTGCTGGCCAAGAATGGGGGCTGACTATGGTATTCCATATGTTATCTCACACATTCTCTGTACTCTGTGCAGACTACAGAACAGCGGCCCTGCTACAATTGCGTTTACATTATTTTACAATTTAGGATTCATTATTACTACTGAATGCATGGGATGGCTTTATTGCAAATGTCCTCTTTTTGGAATTCTGCCAGAGAAGATGGCTCGCAAGTATAATGAGGGTTTAATTCCAAACTGTGGGTTGGAAACCACTTGTGGGATCTTGCCTTAATGGACAGGGTCCCAATCCCTATTGATTTGCATTGTTTTTGTTGGGTCATAGAATATATTTGTCTCAAAATGGGATCATGGAGGCAAAACATGGGGAAACCACTGGTTTGATAAATACTCCATTATCTAGAGGCTGCCCAGAATATTACATTACATGCTATATGGACACAGACATCGTATTTACATATATTGTAAATACAATACCTACATATATAATTGCATCCATACAGGATATAATAAATGCATTTGTCAGATCCCTTATATTTTAAACAGGACTGTCGCAAGGTATTCATGCATGCCCTTACTAGAGCAAATATTTAAATGTCAGAGGCATTGTATTCCATAAAATATATTAACTAGAAATATTTTTAAACTTGCACCAGGGGTGGGATTTAGCAACTATTGAAATGTATGACTTAGATCCATCTCTATTCAAAAATGTTGTCAATGGAAACTGTGATCCTATAGCACGAGCAACCTATATTTACCTGAGTTTGAGATTTGAATACAATTCTCTGAGCATTTGTAAGGGTGTGCATTTTGTTGTTGTTTTTGTTCAAAAGCAAAAATAATAACAAAAATGATGAAAATTTTCATTTTTGTTATTACCCCTATGCAGCAGCACTGTGTGCTCACTGGGCTGTGTCTACTGAGTCACCAAGGCAGAGAGGGCAAGGGGAGAACAGAGCAGCCTGAGCAAGGCTTCAGGGCGTTTTTATATGAGACTGTCTCACTCATGCCTACGTAGAGTGACTGCATGGGCATGAGTGAGTGCCACCCACGTGGATGCTATGACTGGTGAGTGGGGGTGCATGCGCTCTCCCGTGACCCATGCATCCTCACTCACAGAGTAACCGGCAAAAATGGAGGTTGCTCCGTGAGTGGGGTTGCATGGGGGATTGGTGTGCGACCAGCACTGGCTCCCCTGCTGCCATGGCACACACCAGTTCCCCACACACCGCGGCTCGTATAAAAACGGCCTCAGACTAGGACCGAAGCCAGAGCAGGTGCTCTTGTTCCGTCAGGAAATACCAACCTTTCTGGAGCGCCTTCAGCCATTCGTTCCTCTTCTGTGCTTCTGGTCCCGTAAGTAGTGACCCCACGATTTCCCATAATTTCCAGTATTACTGATAATACAAGAAATTACTGAAAAATACCAGTAATACCAGAAATTACCGCAAAGCAATGTAAAATAAAAATGAAAATAAATAATGAAAACTAAAATGAATAATGGAAAAAATAACAAAAATGATGCAATTTTAATAATGAAAACGAATAATGAAAAAAACCAAATTTGTCTGTCTATCTTGGTACAGATCACAGTGAGAAAAAACTTAATTTCTCATTAGTTCGTTTTAATTGTTTGTTTGTTTTATTCTAACCACTGAATTCTCTTCTTTTTAATGTCAGATTACCTTTGCCTCCCGGAGCCTTCTTGGGTCTCTGGAAAAATCAGGAAATATACAAGAAGTTGTATTTTGAAAAATTTCCAGTAAGATTTGTAAAACTAACTGTAGCTCTATGACATTCAGAATTGTATCATTTCTTTTTTGGGACTGAGATAGATTTAGGTTAAAACTAGTCATACAGAATACTTGTAATATTGATATTAATTATTAATATTAAATTATATATAGTAATAGATAATATGATATATATTACCATATGTAGTCATTTTTTAAATATGAAAGTAAACGTGTAGTGAAAAGCGTAAGTAGGAAGGGAAAACAAGGACATAGTTAGATCTGCATATAGCAGGGGCTGATCATGAACTAATCTCTCTTCCTTATGGAAGAGTATCTGGTGCTAAGGATCACACCACCACTATTTTCCAGGGTTCAGGAATAAGCAGTGAATAATAGCCTTTGAAAAGAGCAGATGGATGGGAAGGGACCTGGTTTATCTCCCCTTTTTTAATCACATAAATATTAGACCACTTCCTTACAGGTGTTAACACAGACCTACGGGTGCCGTGGGAAAGTCCGGGACTGAAAGGACGTAGAGCTTCCATTTCATGAGAAGGACAGAAATGCGGATCTTTGCCTGCAAGCATGCACATCCGGCAGGGTAGGGAAAAGGTACTCTGCCAGATCTGCATGTTTTCAGGCAAAGATCCTCATTTCTGCCCTTCTTACAAGACAGAAGCTGTGAGCCAACAGGATTGTATTAACATACATGAGAAAACAGTCTTACTAAGGACTTACTTGGACATAGAATTTGCACCAGTATAACCCAAATGGCTTGAAACACAGAGTAGTTAAACGACTGTGAATAATATATTCACAGTCGTTTAACTAATATATATATAGTTCTAATCAGTTTTCAATTCTGTCAAAGTTTTCATTGAAATTACATTGAGCTTTGGAAACATTTCTTTGAAATTTTGAATGCCAAAAGATGACATTGGAATTCAAAGTGTTGTAAAAGACAGTTTTTTGGTTGATTTCTTTTCTTTTTTCCCCCTAACGTTGTGATAGTGTCACTTCTGATTTTGAAGCATAGTTGACATACATTTTTCAACCAGCTCTATGGTATTACTGTAAACGTACTGACACAAGATAAACTGCTATCAGTCAAATTCAAACTGATATGAGAGTATCTGTACACAGGTTTAATTGAATTGGTTTAAAATCAGACCCTCAGCTAAACCAGTGCACTCGTGTGTGCAGAGCAAGCCCAAGAGAAGATAGATACAGCTTCAGTGAAGCCCATTGTTTAAGGAAGGAGAGAGCTATATTGTGCAATAAGAAGTGTGGATAGTGTTCCAAGAGAAAGATGCAACATTTTTTTTAATTAGGAAAAGAGGGAAGTATAGCATTTAGAAAGGTTTTTTGTATTTATAATTAATGTGATAGAATATGGTGATACGTTTAGGGTATCATTTTTAAGTGGGGAGTTATTAAATAGTTCAGTAATTTTTCTCATTTGAATAAGTCACTCATCCATTTCACTAGCAGGCTGTTATACAGAACATTGTTTGGCTTATGTTCCTGATGATCTGCGCTATTTCTTCTGGTTTTATTGTCAGGGATACTATGATACAATGGATGCAGGATACATGGATGAAGATGGCTATTTGTATATTCTGTCTCGTGTTGATGATGTGATCAATGTTGCAGGTCATAGAATATCAGCAGGTGCAATTGAGGAGGTAAGCACAAAACTATAAAAAGTCAACAGAGAAGGCTGAGACTAAAACCATCAGGGAGAATCTTCTTTTCCTTCTTTGACTTAGTTGTGACCCAGTCAGCTTCACAAAAGTAGTATTAAGCGAGGGGGATGGTGGGGATGGGGGGAAGGGAGAGTGTCAAGGTCAGTGCATATTGGCCTAACTGCCCCATTGAAATCAATAAGAATTTTTTCATTGGGATCAGAGTAAGTATAAACTAGAATACACTTTGGAAAGTTGCACGTTTGACTCCTGAATAATTGTTATAATTGGAATAAGCAGGCTTGTCAAAAGTTTTTTAATGGGATAGGAACATAAGACATTGAATTTCAGTTTAGGGCTACGGCTGAATCACTTAGATACGTCTGGAAATTTCATTACGTGTAACTTAAGTTGCATTTGATTTTGGGGGGAGAATGGGGGTGGGCAGCAGCAGAATTATTTTGGGCTCTTTCTGGAAGCCACAAAGCCAAGAGATCTGTTGCTTCTCTTATATTAGGATAATGTAAAAACTCTACATCTTCTCTCATGAGTGCTAACAGAACATGTCAATGCCTATTCCCAAGTACTGGAACTGACTCTTGAGGTGATGGGTGACATTGCTAAAATTAACAATTTTCTTATGGCCGCTCTGTGACAAAGGCCATGTTAGCTGAAATCCTTGTGTAGACCATGCTCTATGAATTAAATCTTAGCTGAATTTAGGCAGGCTAATATGGTGCGAGGTAAGTCCTTGGACTCTCATAACTTGCTCAGGTTCCAGCTATTGATCTTCTCTACTTTCTGATTTCAGTTCCAACTAAAAACATAATTTTTTCCTAGTGAAGATATGAGTGTGGGGCTTGCTGGGCACTGATTGCAGAGGCAGGAGGGTGTAGAAAACCACTCTGACCTCAACCCCAATCTTGAAATGAGCACAGTACTGTCTGTCTGTCTGTGTGATAATTTAAAAAGGCTAACCAGCCATTGTTCCTTATTTTGGCAGACTGGGTAAGAAAACAGTGCAGTGGGTGGAGATGTAAATTGGGCAGCGCTTAGTACTGAATTCCTTTATCTTATTCTGTATCAAATTAGCCTCCTCTTTTTTTCTCTATTCTTAGTCTCTCTTTTTTGTGTGTGTGTGTTTTTTTCTTGTTGTTTTGGTAACCTTGCTCCTTTAAAAAAAAAAGAAAAAGAAAAAAGAATATGTTTAAGTGAAAAAAGAAAATTCTGTTTCTAATAAAAAGAATAAGTTGATGCTATATACAAATGATGGAAGCCTAAAACATAAAGATGGGAGATTTAGAGTGTTTGGCACTAAATGAAGATATCAACATAACAGGAATCTCAGAGACCTGCTGGAGTGAGGATAATGAATGGGACATTGTAATACTGGGGTACAAAGTATATCAAAATGACAGAGTAAATTGAGCTGGTGGTGGGATGGCACTTTCCTTCCATGGTTCACTGCGGCCCCTGCAGTTGGCCAGGAGCGCTCCCTTGTGGGTGACATCAGCTTATCTTGTCCATACAATAAGGGCCTGCAGGGAAGCATTCTTGGTTGATGCCCTAGTATTGTGGAACTCCCTTCCACCAAGGTCCATCAGAATCTGAGTCTGGCCATATTCCGGAAGCAGTGTAAAACTTTTCCTTTTGGTAAGACATTTGGCAGGTAGGGTTAGAGGTTGGGGATGTGGCGGTTAGGGGTGAGGGTGGTTTTTTCTTTGGAGTTTTTGAAGGAAGTTTTATTGTATGTTGTATTTTATACATTTTATGTAAGCTACCCTGAGCCTTGGGAGAAGGGTGGATTAAAAGTTTATAAATAAAATAAATGTACGTGAGGGCGGCACAGATCGAACACTTGCCAGGGGGCTAACTACTTGTCTGTTTTCATCCAGACTTTGATATATGTATCACAGTGCTTTGTGCTTGAGAAACGGACTTGTGGTCCTTTACATTTTTGCCCTCACTACATCTTCATTTACCTGTTTTTCCACTACTGCAAAAGACCTTAGTCTATAAACAGCAAAATATCCATCTTGATCCTCAGTCATTTAAAGGCAAATGATGTGCATACATCACTGCTGCATTTAAATGTGGCACGCATCAGCATTTTGACATAACGGTTCTCACCAAGTGCAGTGAGAACAGTGTAAATTGGAGATAAACGATGGCACAAAAGAGCTGGTTGACGGGTTTGTGTGATGATGCTTAGTCGGCTTTTGGCAGCCAGCCTGTTATGTCAGGCACTTATTACTGGGTTTTGCATTCCCTTTCCATTGCTGGTATGAGAATGAATCTTTGCTTCTGTAACAGAGAATTTCGTTAGGTTAGTATTGTCCAATATTAGCCGTGCATCCATGAGACCTTGTTGCTTTTCATTGTAAACAATGTCGTTCTACAAAGTTAATGCTAGGTGCATTTCAGGTGGTGTGTTATCAGCCAGTAATGACATCATTAGTCCAGGGTGGGCTGTCCAAAGAATGCTCTTTGAGAAATCACAAAGGGATAGAGAATAAAACTGAGGATGTCATAATGCCTCTATACAAATCAATGGTGTGACCACACCTGGAATATTGTGTGCAGTTCTGGTCGCCCCATCTCAAAAAAGACAGAGCTGAACTAGAAAAGGTATAAAGAAGGGCAACGAGAATGATAAAGTATATGGAATGGCTTCCATACAAAGAGAGGCTTGACAAGCTGGGTCTCTTCAGCTTAGAGAAGAGAAGACTGAAAAGGGACACGATAGAGGTTTATTAAACCTTGAGTGGTGTGGAATGAGTAGATAGGGAATGGTTATTTACCCTCTGAAATAGTACTAGAACTAGGGGACACTCCATGAAACTAGCTGCTGGCAGATTTAAAACAAATAAAAGGAAGTACTTTTTCACTCAACGCATAATTAACTTATGGAATTTGATGCCAGAGGAAGTTGTCAAGGCCAGTAGTATAGCTGGGTTTTAAAAAGGCCTGGATAAGTTCTTGGAGAGTAGATTCAATTAACTTATGGAATTTGATGCCAGAGGAAGTTGTCAAGGCCAGTAGTATAGCTGGGTTTTGAAAAGGCCTGGATAAGTTCTTGGAGACTAGAGTAGGTCCATTAATAGCTATTAACCAAGTAGTTTACGGGATGAACTTCTTACTGTTGGGACTGGGAGTGAACAATGGGGAATGGATTGCCCATTGTGACTGTTGGTTCTTCTCCCATGTGATCAAGATTGGCTGCTGTTGGAGGACAGGATGCTGGGCTTGATGGACCATTGGTCTGACTCAGCATGACACTTCTTATGTTCTTATCCCTGCTATACATAATCATGTGGATTTCTCATTACATAGCTATTTTGAAAAGCTGGATGAAATGTCTTCATCCTCATCCTCATCCATCATTATTATTATTATTATTATTATTTTATTAGCAAGTATTTATATATCACCAACAATGTATCTGGTGCTTTACAAAGTAATGGAATAGACACAGTCCCTGCCCTAGGGGTTACAATATGAGAGACGAGGAGGGGGTGGATGAAGGAAGGGGAACAGAGGGAGCGACAAGGAGTGTAACATACATGAAGATGCGAGGTCTCAGGTGCATGTGCTTGGCTTGGTTACATCGATAATGATGGCTGGCTGGTCCATGTGGTGAGGATATGACTACACAGACCTCAGGTAATGGATTGTACTGGATGGTAGGTATCAGCAGGAGTTAGGAGGAGGGAGCGAGGAGTCAGGGAGGGCAGAGCAGAGGAGGGGTTTGAAGGTACGAAGGGAGGGGGTGAAGTGGATGCAGGCAGGGAGGGAGTTCCAGGCATGGGGGCCAGCTAGGGAGAAGGGACGAAGGCTGTTAGGGGAGCAGGGGAGGCATAGGAGGGCGAGAGAGGGGACCGAGGAGGAGCGGAGTTCACGGACTGGAGTACAGAGGGAAATTGGCGCAGAGAGGTAGGGGGGAGCAAGGTTGTGAAGAGCTCTATAGGTGAAGACTAGGAGCTTGTGCCGGATTTGTTCAGGAAGGGGGAGCCAGTGAAGAGAGGAGAGGAGGGGCTGCATGTGGTCAAAGCGACGGGCGAGGTGGATGACCCTGGCAGCAGAGTTTTGGATGGAGTAAATGGAGTTGCTTTGCAATAGCAACGTCTAAAATGTGTTAAGTCTGTGCAGTCTGCAGTTGCAATTTAACAGTCCTGGGCTGTGGCAAATATGTTTTTGGCTCATGATTTTTCTGTGTTTCTGATTCCCCATGAAATATTCTTCTTGGTTAAAATGTAACTTTAAAAAACTTGGTTAAAATTGCAAATGAACAAGATTTCTTCTGCACAATTAGGAGAATTGCCCTTTGAAATTTAGCATCCAGCATGACAAACAGGTGTGAGGCAGTGATAACTTGTGGTCTTATTATTGCTGGCTTAGACTTGCAGAGAGCAGATGTTGTTTTAAATGACTTGTTACCACATTGTGGGGTTTTTAAACCATTATAGCGCTGTATCCTTAACTGCAGTTATGGTTGAGAAGGCACTTTAAATCCAGTCCTCTGCTTACTGTGTGATTGCTGCAAGTTGATTACACATCCAAATGTGCGATAGATCATACTCTGAAATAATATTCCACCTGCCCATCTTTCTCGTTTGTTCCTACACGTCTGTTTAAAGTCTCAAACTTAATACTAATATAACATTTTCCAGGCAAAATATTGTTGAATGTGTTTTAGATGTAACTGTCATTTTAACACTTCCAAGGAAGGCTTTTTTTTCATTTTAAGTTGTTTTTCCTGCTGCTGACAGATTCAATCCATGTGCTTTTTCAGGCACAGTTTAACCGTGCAGACTGCATGAAGTTTAGAGCAGAGGTTCCTGAACTGTAAGTTCATTCAGACCCTAAGTGGAGTCATGCTGTCTGCAGATGAGGTCATGCCCTTAGTGACATTTGATACAATTTGTATCTGAGTCCTATAGGCAAAATGTTAGGAACTACTGAATTAAAGAGTAGAATACGTTAAATGTATATACTTAGAATTCTTACTTAGAAAGTTTGGATACTGATTAATTTTGAGCCTCAAATGTTTTTCATTTACAAGTTCTCAAGTCCTTTCACTAATGTGACTGAAGTGTGTTTCCCCCCCCTCTCTCAGTCAGTTCTTTCCCATGATGCTGTGGCTGATTGCGCTGTTGTTGGCCAAGAGGATCCTTTAAAAGGTCATGTCCCATTAGCACTCTGTGTTCTGAGAAATGGTGAGAACCCATCTTTGTTTGCTGACTGACATACTGGATTACCAAGGTTTGTGTGAAGTTGTGTGGTGATTACAGTGTCTGAAATGCCTTTTCAGGTGTAATAACAGAGGAAAAAAGACTTCTGGAAGAGATTGTTAAACATGTTAGAGAAAGCATTGGCCCTGTTGCAGCTTTCCGCAAGGCAGTGTTCGTGGAGCAGATACCAAAGACACGTTCTGGCAAGATCCCACGCTCTGCTCTTTCTGCTCTTGTGAATGGCAGACCATACCAGGTGAGCTGTGGTTACATTTAAGCTGAGGGATGTGCACCAGGAGAAATGACTTCATCTGCTGAACCCGTACAGTGCTCTTCTCTACTGGTTCACAATCTCAGACCTTCCTATGCTCTAGCTTCAGTATTTGTCAAATGTTATATACTTAAAAAACTTTCAGTTTAAGAGAGACGTTACGGCCCTTACAAATTCAACCATGCTCCAAAAAGCATGGCAATTGTAAGTTAAGGCTCTGGCCTTAACCTCCGTGCCATGTAAGCAGTAAAGATGCTGTATGGTCTCACACATTGTGCTTGCTTACAACTTATGCTCCATGCGCCCACACTTTGCCTTGGTCTTTCAGCCCCGATCCTTGGGGCCAACACTGAAGCTGGGGATAATGCTATATAAATGCTTAATAAGATTTTTAAGGTGGGTACATATTGCAATTAATAAAATGGAATGCCCTTTGAAAGAAATGGAGGCAGCAGCAGTGCCAATTTGGAAATAAATCCTATTCTCATTCTCAGAACCCATTAAGTAGCTGTGAGAGAATACAGTGGAACTGCATCTTTGGGAGTGAGGGTGGAGGGCAAAAGGGTGTGGAATAATGAGGAAGGCTCCAGGGAAAGTGGGTGGAATGACAGGGGAGCAACAGGGATCAGGTGCACCAGCAAAGAACTGGGTGGAATGAAAGGAGGATTGCCATGACAAACAGGTGGAATATCAAGGTTCTTCGTGAAATAACGGATTTAGAAGAGTGATAGGATACCATGGAGAGCACTCCTATTATTTGTTTGCATAGCTGGCTCCCTGTTGTTCCAGTTCCTGTTTCCTCAGTCCCTGTTGTTGCACCTTCTCTCCTGGATTTTATTGGGTGGGGGGGGGTTGTTATTCCACCCCTTCCCCACCCCTTCCGTCTATCCCCTATCAGAGATACAACTGATCGTATTCTCCATAAATCTTGAGTTCTCTGTGAGGGAAGTACAGGTTACTGGCTTAGATGGGGAAGGCTGTGGTTCTTGGTGAATATACACCCCTCTCAACACCTCTCTGCCCTTTCCTGTTACATAAACTTCCCCGTCCTTTCCTGCTCCCTATCCTTGTCGATGCATACATATCACCTGTTTCTCTGCATCGTCCTCCAGAAACACACCTCAACACCTGGCTTCCCCCTCCTGATGATTACAGTTCTCCCACTGCCCAGCTGCCCACACTTTTGTCTGTGTGTACATGACCCACATCCATTAACCTTGCTTCCCCCACATACAGCCTTCCAGTGGTCAGCTGTACATTCTCCCCAACCCAAATGAAGGGCTATAGGGAAAGAAAGGGATTGCTGGCCCTCAGCTTCAGTGTTACCCCCAACCTGCAGAGGAGAGGGGGCAATACTGAAAGACCAAAACAAAGTGTGGGTTCATGGAGCCTACATTGTAAGCAAGCACAACATGTGAAACTCTATAACATCTTTACTGCTTACACGGCACGGAAGTTATGTCACTTAACAATTTAAGTTAAGAGCCTTAACATAACAATTTCCATGCTTTTTGGAGCATTGCTGGATTTTTAAGGGCCTTAAAGTCTTTCTTAAACTGAAGGCTTTTGAGTATAGAATTTCCTTTCTTTTTGAGAGGATTTGTATACCAATATTTTTTGCAATACAAAAATTGCTCCTGCTCGGACACTAGAATGATGAGCAGTATTAACAGTGAAATTTCAGTGGCTCACCATGTACTGAAATGTGGCTGCCTCTGAGGTGGGGACAGCCATAAAAAAATTATAAAGTCATTGCAGATCCAGTTCACACGCACAGCTCCCTCCCCCCCACCCCCTCCATAGACATATTCACACAGGTGCATACACAGTTCCCCGCCCAGCTTTCTGTAGACCTATATACACACACACACACATGCACAACTTCCCCCACACACTCTCACACATGCACAGCTCTCCCCACACACATCAAAAACAAAATCCTAGGGTCCTGATCGTGCAGCCAGATCTGTTTTAACAGGATCGTTCACCAGAGTGGGTTATGGGTCTCTCCACAGACACAAGGGACCAAACACTGTAATCAGGCTCCTACGGGCAGAATGTGGGGAAGGAGCTGCTTTGGGGAAACTTCCCAGGGAGGAGGGCAATTTATTCTTTATACCTCACCCCAGAGACTGGCTTTACCTTTCTCTGGCACTTCACTGTGTGCCAGAAAAGTCTGCTGGGGTGTGGGAGACAGCGGATAGAGCCTGGCAAGCCTGGGAGCCTAGTCCCTCTCTCCCTGACCCCAGGACTTTGAAAGGCAGGTTGTGAAGGCAGGGGTGCACTACGATGGTTTAACTTGTAGTGGGGGGTGGGGGTGCTGTGAGCAGGTTGATCCTCAGGGAAACATCCCCAAGATTGTCCGTTAAAATGTCCTTGTTTGGGGACCATAGTGGGCAGAAATAGCCTCATGCACATCATCCCTGGGTGTGGATTTAATTAGCTTGACGAAGCAGCATCCCCCTGCCCCTCCATCCAGGCTGTATCCTTTAGCACAGTACTAGAAGTTGGGATCCTCCAGAAAAGTACATTCCTCAGGAGTTCTGGCTTCCAGCCCCCCTTCTCTAACCCACTAGCCCCCACAGACAACCCAGGAGTCCTGGACCTCCCAGCCCCCCCTTCCCTAACCCACTAGTCCCCAATCCCCTCTTAAAGAGCCAAGGAGTTGCGACTCCCAGCTTCCCTGCTCTCACCCACTAGGCTCCACTCCCCGAGAACCCAGGAATCCTGGCTCCCATCCTTCACTTTTCTCTCTTAGTTTTCCAGACAATTAATCCAGGAGTCTTGGCTCTCAGCCCCCTCCCCCCCCCCTGCTCTAGCCCACTGGCCTCCAATTCCCTCCTAGAGAACCCAGAAGTCTTGGCTCCTAGTAGGGGGCTCTAATCCACTAGCCCCCACTCCCGCCCAAAGAACTCAGAAGTCCTGGCTCCCAGCCCCCCTGCTCTAACCCACTAACCCTCACTCCCCTCTAGGCCTTTCTTTTAATATATCAGCTTCCACAGGGGCTGGAGACTCAATTCCTTTGGTGCCATGTTTGGGGGTCCCCCTGCATCAGATCACACCTTCTGTTCCTCCCCGGCTGCCATTTTGAGGTGTGGTGTCATCAACATTAATCACTAATAATGTTTTCTGTTGGGGGTGGGGGTAGAGACTGTCTGATAGCTGGTACCATGTCTGAGGGGAGTCCCCTTTACGTATACCAATGATTGGTTTGTCTGTGGGTGGTCATTTTCCAGGTGATGGAAAATTGGGCTTTTTACCCCTTAACTTGACTTGGGTTGGGGAGGTCAAATCAGAGCAAAAAAGCATATTCAAGGTCAGGGGAGTCTCTATCAAATAGTACTATTTTTTCAGCCTCAGGGGTAGGGTGCCTCCACGATTTTCAAACTGGATGATGCAGGGGGTTTTGCCCCCTAACTCTGCTTTGGGGACAGGGGTGGGTTTGAATTGAAGCCAAAATAAGCATGGTTGGGGGAGTCTCCTCTTTCAAATGTCTGGGGGATCCCTAGTTTTAGTACTATGCTAAAGGATACAGCTGGAGGGGCGGTGCATGTTGCTGCTTTTTGAGGCTTGTAGTTGCTGCATAAGCAACAAAGTTCACACCCAGGGTGATGTCCAGGTTCACCCATCCACCCACCGGGGTTCCCAAACTAGGAAATTCTAACTCGCTGTCAATCTTGGGATGTTCCTCATACGATTCACCAGCTCCTAGCACCTCCCCTGCTCCACCCACATGTTCTGGGGTTGGCAACTATCTTATCTTCCCTCCTCACATTTGACTGCCTCTGCTGGCTAGCAGAGGCTACTGCAAATATCTGATGTTATCATCTTTCTCATTAACTAATATGGAAATTTTACAAATTTATAACTTTTAAACCACAAGACAAATTTTGAAAATTCAAATGGTGCAGGAACAAGGAAACCGCTCTGAATTATCCAACATGAGTAAAGGTCAGGTAAATATTCGTATAATAGAATTTCTGCATGATATAAAAATCATCTTAAACCATTTCCCCTTCCATTTCTAAACTGCTGTAACCTTTTTGTTTTTTGTCCAATTTGCATGGAATTTGGATAGTCTTACCCCCCCACCCCCCAAGCAATCCTCTACCAAATTTCAGACAAATAGGATAATAGTGTAGATTTTATAAGCAATAGAATATTCATGCTTTAAACGTGAACTTCCCTGCTGGCCTTAACTATGGAGGACCTACCGTTGCTCCATAATTTCAAATTACTTAATAAAATTTAAATAAAAGGATATATTGAACTTCTGGTTTTTGTATGGGGGCAGTCTTGTATCATATTTTTTTCTCTCCTTGTCAGATATCTCCAACCATTGAGGATCCTGCTGTGTTCAAACAGATAGAAGAAGTGCTGAAGACAAAGCTAATGTAACTATTCTCCATTAACTTCTTTAGTAAGCCTAATATCTGGAATATATACTGTATCCAATAACACAGTGACAGAAAATATTAAAAAAGCAGGCTTATTTTATAACTCTAAATCTTCTTTCATACTACTGTGAACAGCTAAATGATATGGGATTGGTGGTGTGATTTTTATTAGGCTGGATGTTAAGATGGTTAGGAATGACTAATTTATAGAGAGATTTTAACAGAGCAGGATAGAGCTAGCTTACTTAAGACTTGACCATTGCTGCTCTTGCTCTTATTATAATGACATCAGAAATAAGTGAGATAGGGAAGAAAATGTAGGGTGTTAACAAACAGCACAGTAACCATGCTGGGAGTCTGAGTGTGTGCATGTTGCATTCACCTGCATGCTGTGCACACCAAACCTACAAACGAATGGAGCTGGAGGAGGAGCGGATATATCCTGAGTAGGAGTGTGTACCAGGCCTCCATGTCGTTTTCGTTTTTTGTTATTTTCGTTATTAAAAAACATCATTTTTGTTACCGTTATTAATGACTGTTGTTTTAGTTATCGGTATCGTTTCAAATGAAGATTTTTTTTTTGTATTGGTGTAATTATCAGTATCAATTCTGATAACATAATATATAAAATATATATATTACATTATATATTGTAACATAATATATATAATAAAACAGACTAGCCTAAATACCTATATAATATCTAATATCTCTATATATGTACACAAGTAATATCTATCTAAATCTAAGGGAGACAGGAAGGGAAAAGGAAAACTATCTATTATCTAATCAATTATCTATATAACTAATCTAATCTATATGTCTATTTTATATATATCTATATCTATCTATCTATCTATACTACCTATCTATATATAATGTACAGGGGGGATATATACATATATAATGTAATGAAGGGCAGGGAAAGGGAGAAGGTAAAATGTAAGATATGAGGAAGGAACGGTATTGGTAATACAATGAGGGCTAGGGAGGATTTTTTTCTGTGCAAGCACCACAGTTCTGCAAATGCAACCCGACAAGCAGAGCTCTCACAGAATGGAGAGAAAAGGCCTGGCCCTCCCATTATAAAGGGTTGCAGTGCTCTCCCCCAGCGCTCTCCTGATTGGTTGTGAGAGGCAGCAGGCATTGAGCAATCACAGAATGCCATGAGACTGCTGGGGCCTGCTTGTGCTGCTCATTGGCCAGCGATATATCCATCAGATAGTGCTCAGCTGCTTGCCCCTCCCACCACAGGCACAGTTCGAGTTCAACCCTGTTTAGGGCTCCGAGATGTCTGCTCCCTCCTCCCCTCTCCACATTTCCCCTCCAAAACCCAATTGCCACAGCAGTAATAATAATGACAACAATAACGACATTGTCGTTTTTGTTGTTTTCATTATTGCAATAATGAAAATAAAAATGATAATTTTCATTATCGTTGTAATAACGAAAATGACATGCACACCCCTAGTCCTAAGGTGCAGCACGGAGGTGTGGGAACCAGGCATTGGCATTCCCCTTCCTTCTCCCTCAGACCTTTTAGCAACTGTGGAAGCTGGGGTTCCCTTTCTTGTGATTCCTCTTCAGTTACTTCAAAGCAAAGAGGGAGGAGTGGAGCAAGAGATCTCCCAAGCACAAATCTAATCTGAACTGATTTTGCTGATTAATTCACACCCATGCCACCCCAGTTTTTAAACAAGACACATCCACGCATGGCCCCCCACTGTCCACATGTCCAACCGCTTGTTTGAAGTTGATGTCTGGGGAGGTACACTCCCGTGACCTACACACTAGCCACACATGGAGCACCCCTGAAAAATCTGGAGTGCCCTGTGCGGGCCAGTGTGACTGCCTCCATGGACACGAGTTGTCCATGTGAAGACATCCTCACACACTTCTCATGTGTGGGCGCCCCTCTGCCATCCCACGCACCAACCACGGACCCCCTCCCACCGCTCTTGTTTAAAAACACACAGTGAGAGCCTTGCAGGGCAAGCCAAATGTGCAGTGGCTGCAGTAGCCATGCTGGGAGCTGCCCGTTTGTTTTCCTTCCCGCACCCTCCACATGTGTGGATGCTCCGTGGCAGAGTCACGGTTGTCTTGCTGGTCTCAAAACACCCATTCTCTGAACCAACTCTGTGGGTGGTGGGTGAGTCTTCACTGTGTGGTGGCCATGTTAGGTGATTCTAACTGTAAAATAGACGACCATGTGAACACCCACTTGTGGGGGGCTATTGCATTGTTTGTTAACACCCTTAGTTAATAGCTGATAATCCATTCTCTAATTCAGATTGTATTTACACACAAATAAGATATATAAGTTTGAATGTAATGATTGAACATATGCTTATGTTTTGGAAAACTTTCTGTTACTGTTATTCTTGAGGTTAGGAAAGGAATACTAAATAGCCAAATACTTTAGGTGTGTAATGAGATGTATGTTTAAAGACGATGAAATCTTTCAAGGCACTCCTAACCCCATTAACACTGAATGGAAACCTGATGCCCACCTTGCTCAGGTTTTTTGAAAATTCCTTTCAGGTCTTACAGGGGCAATTGACAACAACCATCTCCATCTTGCAAGATGAACCTCTCAAGAGGGGTGCTGAGGTCAGTGGTGGGTATTAGTGTTCTCTTCACATCTCACGATGAATCGCAGCACTCCAGTCTGTTATATCACGTCATAAAGTGATAACTTTTAACTGCCTTCCTGTTTTTTAAAATGAAGAACCACAAATCAACATTTCTTCCAAGAGAAGTGATGACAAGGAAAAGGCAAACTTAGCCTTCCTGGTTTGTTTTTTTAAAAAACAGAGGGACCTCTGTTAACACACAAGAATTTAGATGTGTCGATGCTAGTTAACCTTCTTGATCATGTTATGGTTGGAAAGTAAAAACATTCCAGAAAGTTTTCACATTGTTCTAAACACTTTCAACCAAAGAAATTAAATAGTGAAACTGGTTTTAGTATGGTGGAACAAGCTAGTAGGTTTGTGTAATTCACTAAGCAGCCACTCGCTCCAGGATAATTAATTATATAGAAGAGTACAGAACAGGCATAAACTAAACTAGTTATCATGTTCAATTTGGGTGAAATAGCCCAGGATCAATTAAAAAGGACTCATGAGCTGACAGAAGGCCAAGACAAAGCATCTGAGTTTCACATGTGACTAACTTTTCTCATGTGAGTAATCTCATGGGCTTCAATAAAGTTATTCACATGTGTTACATCTTTCTATGATCCAGCTTTTCATCTTTGCCAACTAGCTATTTTCAGGCAGTGGCAGCTGCCTGAATACTTAAATGTACAGCCACTCATCATTATAAAAGGCGACTGCTGAAGCCCCAATTTTGCAAAAACCGCTTGACCTACGTTTCTGAAAATTTAATCATGGCTGTAAATTGTGAGGACCATCATATCCACAAAGTTTGAAAAATATCCATCAAGAAAATAAAAAGTTATTGCACCTTAAACGTTAATTGCTTGTGGTCAAAATTCATACTGGCCTCGTGCATTTGAATCATCAATATCTCCTCCCCGTGGAGGAGTTGAGCCCCCAAACTTCACAGGCTTTGAGAATGGGATCAACAA
>QEPC01014254.1:728886-765577 GCA_003113815.1 Sphenodon punctatus | reverse complement strand
TAAGCGTGAATTAATTTCTATGTTTTTTGGCGTTTATGTTTTGTTGCAATGTATGAAGTGGAAGGTGTTTTGAATTGTAATTGTACTGAATTGTGTTTTTGTATGTATTGTAAGAAAACTCTTGTACATTTAAGTGTCTTTTTAAACTGTTAAGTTTTTTGTTTTGGTGAATATAAATAGGATTGTGTTGCTATATCCTCCCACTAGGGATTTGTTTCTTATGTTAGATATATAAGGCCTTTTTCACAGCAGGCCCTTATCCTCGGGTATATCTGATAGTTTGCTCATTACATTCTTATCAGAGGATATAGAATACAGCTATCCTCTGCATTTGGGCTTTACTCTGATCAATTTGAGATTACTATTCCAGGACAAGTTCCTGTAGGGCAAAAACTACCCCAAAGTAGTCTCCTTGTATGAATAGCCCCAAGACTTTAGGCTTTTCTCTTTCTTAAAAGAGTTGGTATGGTTACTTGTGTGTTTGCAGTGGAGAGAGAAAAGTCTGGCAACTTGTAGTTAGTTTTAAGAAAAAGAGGGTAACTCTCTCGTTTTTGTTAACTAAAAAGATATTGTTAGTATTGAATGGGTTTGAGACCAGCATGGAGGGAACCACAAGTTATACGTTGTCTCTAGATGAGAGGTGTAAAAATCTCAAAAAATCTGAACTGACATTGATATTACAACTAGGGAATTCTGCAAATGGGCAAGAACTGCTGGATGTAGGATCCGAGAGCTTTGTTGCCTTGCTCTTAGTGTAGATCTATGCAGTGTAGATGGGGAATGCGAATTAATCAGGTGGCAAATAGACACTCTTTAGTCAAGAAAACCAGTGTTTGTCTATTCCTAATTTAAGCAACAAAAATTTCTTGTTGATGAATTAGGTAAGATGTAGGTACCTTATCTCAGTGAATGCCAATTGCTTTTCTAGTTAATACAACTTTAATAGGGATGTGTGAACACGGTTCAGGAGTTCGGATCAAACTCGAATAGTTCGGTTGACCGAACCGAACTTTCGAACTGAACTCGAATCTGACCGAATTATTCGGTCGAATCCGAACCAGCTTGGAAGGCCAAAAAAACCGGTTTTGAATGTATGAACTCAGTTCGGAAGTTCGGAATTTGACCAAACTCGAATAGTTCGGTCGACTGAACTGAACTTTCGAACCGAACCCGATTTTTGAACCGAACTGAATTTCCAAACTTGGTTCTGTTTGAACATCCGTAGTATTTAATAGTACATTATTGTTTTTGTGTGGAGTTTTCTAAATTAAAATGCCATAAAATAAACTATGGGCACTGTGTCTGTGTTAAACACGGGACAAGGCTTTGTTAAGAGACTGAGATTCTGCATTCAGTTTCTGGATCTGGCACAGACTTCTTCTGTGACATAGGCTGTAATCCTCAAACCACTTATTCCAGACCAGTCCCACTGACATCAGAGGGACTATCCTGCAGTAAGCAGACAATGGAAGCCTCCACCTATCTGTGCTATAGTTAATGTAACTGTAGAATTGACATTTATAATTGGTCCCTTTCTCTTACCTGTCACTTTAAATTGTAAGCTCTTTATGGCAGAACTTTTAATATGCTTATGTATAATATGTAGTATGATGGCTAGTGAAGGAGCCAGTGTAGTAGCAGATAACCTGTTGGACTCGGACCTGGGAGACCAAAGTTCAAATCCTGCCTTAGTTGTGAACTCTGTGGGTGTTTTTAGCTAAGACAGGGTGGCTCAGCCGTTGCATGGAGCGGCACTTCACACGAGCGGCCCCATACACAGCCGTCCCGTCCACGCACAGGACACTCTGGCTTTTTGCTGAAAGCCCTGTTTGTGGAAGGACTGGAGATGTGTGGGGATGGGAGTGCACACCACCCTCCCCCCCACGACATTCAGACGAGACAGTTCCAATGCGGAGACAGGTGGTCCTTCCATGGGGCCATTTCATGTAAAAACACCTTGGGTGGTCTTGGCAAGTCAGTATCTTTCAACCCCAGCTCCCCATCTGTGAAAATGGAATGATGACATACTTCAGAATGCATATCTAGTTCATGCTCACAATCATAATGAACACTGAAGGCACTATTGAGCCCCCAACATAATTTGGGTGGTGATACCATACAAGAAATAAGGGACAGATTAAAAACCCCAAGCCAAAGTTATTCTGCATGATAGCAAAATGTGTCTTAATGTAAAACTAGAGTCTTGTTTTAGAGCCTTACCTTCAGTCTGTACCAGAGATTATGGTAGTTTGTGCTATCCAAGTGACAAGGAGACAAGTACACATTCTTCCCATTCCATACTTTTATGAGTAACATCCCCTTATAGCACATTACATGTTTTAATGGTCAAAATTATTGTAGTACAGAAAGATGGATGGATGGTGACATTGCCTTGTGCAATCCCCTTATCATTTCTATGGATTTCTCATTTTTCAAATAGTCAAACTCTTGTATCTTCCATTGTTAATTTATGATTTTTTCTCCTCTGTTCTTATCAATCTATTGATTCTATACTGAAATAAAATAATGTGTTTACGGATGTGGTTGTATTTTTAAAGCAATATTTACTCTGCATAGTTTCTCTCACAGGAAACTGCTCATTCCACCATTATTATTATTGTTTCTTTATATAGCACCAACAGTATACGTAGCCTGATACACTCATAATTGGTGCCATACTGGGTCATACCAATGGTCCATTGAGCCCACCACCAGTCTCTGACAGTGGCCAACCCATGTCACCTGGAAGTAGAACCCAACATGATGCTATGGGGCAATCGGTTCCCTGTCGTTCACTCCCAGCGCCCCAAAGTAAGAGTACTTACAAATATGATGACACCATCATCCCACCCAGGGGTGGGGACGGCTTCCCCTGGCCAGGTGAGCTCCGGACGTGGGAACAAACATCCCTGTGGCCTGATCGTGCCGGGGGAGGGGGCCGCTCCCGGTGTCCATGATGGGCAGCTGTGGCAACCCCCCATGCCAAGTCAGAGCCAGGAACCATCCCCATACAGTTCACCCACTCATACCCAGCTGGGTGTGGACTGTGGGCCTACTTTGTTTTGGATCCACATTTCCAGCCCAGCTGCCGCCCCAGAGTGAGGTTTGTTCTGGGCCCACATCTGGCATCTCGGAACAAACATTCAAGCATCACGCGGACTGAACCAGGCCTGCGTGATGTCAACACCCTAAAAGTCTACGTTTCCCAAAATCTATCATCCAGAAACTTGTGCAATTCTTTTTAAAGCCAGCTATACTAGTGACTTTGACCACACCTTCTAGTGACAAATTCTACAACTTAAATGTGTGCTGAGTTAAAAAAATACTTTGTGTTAAATTTTCTACATGTTAGTTTCATGGGATGTCCTCTAGTTCTAGAAGTATCGGAGCGTGTAAATCATTTCCCTATTTACTCATTCCACTCCACTCATGATTTTATAAACGTCTATCAAATCCCCTCTGTTTTCTCTTTTCCAAGCTAAACAGACATAGCCTATTTAGCCTCTCTTCGTAGGGGAGGGTCTCCATACCATTTACCATTTTTGTTGCCCTTCTGTGTAACCTTTCTGTTTTCTTCTTTATGGCGTGGCCATAATTGCACACAGTACTCAAGATGCAGTCATAACAGAGATTTATGCATTATGATATTTTCAGTGTTATTATCTATTCCCTTACAAATAATTCCTAACATTCTCTTTGCTTTTTTGATGGCCACCACATACTGAGCTAAGGATTTCTGTGCCCACAATGACTCCAAGGTCCCTTTCCTGAGTGTTAACCCCTAATTTAGAACCCAGCATTGTATACATGTATTTTGGGTTACTTTTTCCTATGTGCATCACTCTGCACTTGTCAGCATTAAATTCCATCTGCCATTCAGATGCCCGGTCACCCTGTTTCACAAGATCCTCCTGCAATTCTTCACAGTCTGTTTGTGTTTTAATGCCCTTCAATAACTTTGAGTCATCTGCAGAATTGATCACTTCACTCCTTACTCCCTTTTCCAGATCATTAATATATTAAACAACACTGGTCCCAGTACCGCTCCCTGGGGCATGCTAACATTTACTTCTCTCCATTGTGAAAACTGACCATTTAGTCCGACTCTTTGTTTCCTATCCTTTAACCAGTTACCAGTCCACAATAGGACACTGCCTCCTCTCCCATAACTTTTAATGTCCTCAAGAGTTTCTCATGAGGGACTGCCTCCTATCCCATGACTATTTACTTTCCTCAAGTGTCTCTTGTGAGGGACTGTGTCAAACACTTTATGAAAATACCAATACACTATTTCAACTGGCTCATGCTTATTTACACCCTCACAAAATTCCAGTAGATTAGAGAGGCATGACTTTCCTTTTCTAAATCCATGTTGATTTTTCCCCATTAAGCCATGTTTATCAATATGTCCAGTAATTCTTAATTTTTGCCACCATTTTGCCTGGCATAGATGTCAGGCTCATTGGTCTGTAGTTTCAAGGATTGCCCCAGAGCCCTTTTAAAATATCGGCATTACAGTAATTACCGTCCAGTCCTCAGGTTACAAATTACCAGTAGTAGGTCTTCAATTTCATATTTGAGTTCGTTCAGAACTCGGGGAGTGAATATCATCTGGTCCGATTCATCACTTACATGGAACAGTTCTGGCATGGGTATCTCCCCATCATCTTCTGCAGTGAAGACCTAAGCAAAGAATTAATTTAGTTTCTCTTCAATGGCCTTATCCTCCATGAGTGCTCCTTTTACCCTCTGGTCATCTAATGGCCCAACCGACTCTCTAGCAGGCTTCTTCTGATGTACTTGAAAAGTTTTATTATTAGTTTTTACCTCTTTAGCAAGTCTCTCTTCAAAATCTCTCTTGGCCTGCCTTATTAATGTTTTACATCTAATTTGCCAGTGCAAATTCCATATTCCTGTTTTCTTTATTAGGACTAGCTTTTCATATTTTTAAAGGATGCCTTTTTGGCTCTGATAGCCTCCTAAACCTCACCATTTAGCTACACTGGGAGACGTTTGGTCCTCTTGCCACCTTTTTAAAATTGTGATGGGTGCTAGATTGTACTGTGGGGGGGATTTTTCCACATAGATTATTGGACTATGTGGAAGCTTAACCCAAAAGTCAAACTTGGCAGCCTGTTCAAAAGCTAAGTAACCTACTGAAAAAAATGTTGTTTGCACTGCAGTATTTGCTGGTGCATTTTCAGCCAAAATAGTGAAGAGAAATCCTTTAACACTCCAAGCTACTTAGCTTTGATTTTAAGGGGAAGTCCAATCTTCATTTTGCTGTGTATCTATCTTTTGAGCCAGTCGACCATATTATACAAATAAGCAAGTTCAGTACTCCCCCTTGTGGAACACTCCAATATTATCTTGAAAACTCAGGATATTTATAATTATCTTTGAAGGGATTCCCCCATCCAAAATACTATTTCAAATTTAACTTTCTCAGCATTTTAAACACTAATATAGCACTGAATTATTATTTTTTATTGACAGTGGGGGAGAAAACTCTGTCATTTGTTCAACTGAAATCTGTTAAATGAATAGACAATAAAACAAATGTTTATGTACATGCAAACATTGCAGCTTGAACTGCTAAAAGAAATAACTAAAAGACAGGTCTTGAGCTAAGATCAAGCAGCGGAAAATCAGCAAATAGGTAAATGACATTATTAAATAGGTCTTACTTTGAAACTTCCCATATAAACAAAGAATAAACAACAATAACACCACCAAGTAAAGCCACAGCAGGTAATAGTTGCTCTTCTAAACTTTTATACACTATGTATTACCATTCTGTCTTTCAGTTATTTCCTCTGATAAAACTGACTTCAGTGAAGTCTCAGCAAGGCCATCTTGGATAAAAAGCATAACGTTAGTCAGGAGGCTGTCTAATGACCTGTTATGATGAGGAAATGAAGGGATTGGTGTTTTTTTACATAATTAGAAACTTGAGGATCAGATTCTTTGCAGTGTTTCAGTTTTTACTGTCTGGCTTCTGAAGATCTTGGAACAAAAAGGTGGTCCTCGGTAAAGCAGGTTTCTTCTTGGTCCACAGGTAGCATAGGAGAATGTTCTTGTTTATAAATTATTTTCAGTAATTGCTTTTGATCTTGTAAACAGTTTTGTTGGTTTTTGTTTTTTTAAAAGGAGAGCCATCACAGTGCTTTTCTACAGAGAGAGAACATTGCTGTTTGCCTTGATAGGTCCAGTTTGGCTCTCAGTCCAGTTTAGATCATTCTATTATACAGCATCAGAGGCAGGTGTTTAGCTTTAAATATTGACAGATTTTTTTTAAAAGTAGGAACATGTTGAAGCTTCTAACTCTGCTAAACATATTCATTTGACTGTTACAATCCAAAAACTGTAAAAATGGTGGAATGGAAAGATACAAATAGTATTATTGACACTGTATTGTGTTTGCACTGAGACCCCATGTACCATAGACTTTATTTTTTAAAAAAAATCATATTTATATCCATTTACATAAGACTTACACATTTTAAAAGAAAGACAGTCAATACATAAATGCCTAGTATATTACAATAAAACAGATGAAAATGTAAAAATGAGTGGCTCCATTTGATAATAGCATCTGTTACTTTGCACGACTGCCAGATTTATGTTGACAGATGCTTTGTTGTTTTTTAAGTGATTCAGGTTTTTATTTTATTTATTTTTTAACTTTTATTAAACTAACCAATAACTTAATACATTAAAAGAACATCACATGTTTTTCAGTTTGATAAACCTTTAAGTGTTCTCTTCCCTATTACCCTGTTCTTGAAGAAAATGTTTACTGCTTCGTTTCCTAAGATGATGGTAGTGCACTTCAGGTAAAGATAGGAGAAAAAGTTGACAGCTAAAAAAAAGTGCAATAAACCAGAATTAGTAAGCCCCTTCACAATATGCCTGGTTTTTAACATGAGACTAGTAAAAGTTACAACACTTCATACTGTACTTGTTTTGATAAAACATGATTGTCAAGTGGTAAACTTGCATTTAATGTTAGTCTTATCACTTGCTATCTATACTTTACTTTTAGTGCTCTTCAGTATATTAGAAATGAGTGGAATATTATAAGGTTAACAGTGTGCAGACTTCTAACATTTATCAATTCTTTTTCAAAGCTTAAATTTTAAGTAAATGTTACTTTTCTAACAATACATTATGCGTGTAAGCAAATACCATGGTGGGGTGCGCCACCATCACGCCCCTACCTGGGTCGGGAAGCCACGGCCTGGACTGGGTTGACCCACCCAACACACGTTCCAACAGCTGGGCCACCGGGGTGGGCAGGGAGACGCACAAATGTGTAGGCAGCCAGCCCCATCCCTGTGCCATGACGGGCAGCCATAGCACCAATGATGACTGGTCATGGACGGCCAAAGCACATGTGACAGCCCGCAATGGCCTGCTTTGCCCCAGTCGGGCGGACTGTAGCCCGGGTTGTAACCTGGAGCTAATCTCAGGGTCAGAGCCTGACCTAGCCTCCCAACACACACAGGGTCAATCCTGGGCCAACACCTGGTGTCCCCTCTACAGCTGTGCAGTGGCTCATGGGCCAAAACGGGCCACCATCGCATCTGTTTCTACCCTATGTTAAAGCTATAGCACATTGTAGCATGTACAGCTATATATCAGGCCCTTTTCATGCAGACACTCTAACACTGATACAATGGGTGCTATGTTTTTTATACATGTTGCAGGGCTGAAGTTGTGCTTTGTGAATGCCCTGCAACATGTATAATAAAATGTAACACCCATTTTATCAGTGTCAGAGTGTCTGTGTGAAAAGGGCCTATGGTATGCAGGTATAATACACCCATATATTCAGGTATCTTACAGTCATGTAATACAACTATATGCTACAAATACTGATACTTCAATATCCCACAACCCACCATCAAAGCAAAGGAAGGACAGAAAGGATTATGGCCTCACCTACTGCACCAGAAAGCACAGAGCCAAAAGTTGTTACTTGTATCTAAAACAGCATCCACCTCTTCCCATTCTTTTGCCCCTGATCTTGAACAAATAAAGCCTGCATTTCAGTACTCAATCCATATCTAATGCAAATTAGTTTACCTTCCAGGCCCCAAGAGATGAGAACATGGAATTGTCAAAAGCAGTTGAAAAAGAAAAAAACAGAGCCCCAAATTCCCTGCTTCATGCTTGGGTTCTCACAGCATTATTGAACCAGGAAACCCACCTTCTCTTGAGACTCTCATGCTCCCTCTACTTGAAGATAGGGTAACCTTGCATGGTCGCCTGCTGCTTTTTAGAAATGTCTTCTGCCCTAATAGTAAATTCCAGTCTGATCATAAATTCTGTTCCTGAAGGTTCCTTCTTTTTCGTTTAAGACTTTTAGCTACAACCCTTATTTGTCTCGGTGCACAACGGGGTGCATGTGTAAATTTAGAAGTGCCACACTAGGCATAAGTGGGTGCCAAATGCAACAAAAGGCTTCATTGGGTAATTTCAGACGTGACGGTTTCAGCCCAGCACGCTGAGCCCTGGACCCGTGAGCAGACCGGCCGTCCATTAGACGTGCCGGCCTGATTGCTGTGGGGAATCCTGGAGGGGGTGAAGCTGAGCGGTACGATGTGCGACCGCTCGGCCCCGTACTTCCTCGGCCGCCCACCCACCCACAGGGAGACGGGCGGGACGCAGTGCAGCGCCTGATCCCATCCCGTGGTTGGGACCTGATTACGGGACGGGGCTGAGTAACAGTCGTTACCCGCAGCCATTCCCAGCCCCCTCCCGGATTGTGGCCAAACTAACCATGGTTCTGAGGATGGGGCCGGCTCCATCCTCAGAACTGTGGTTAGGTTTGACCCCGCCAGAGATTCACTGTGGTGAACATCTGGCGGGGCTCAAACAAATGTGCACGGGATCACAGCCACCACCCTGAATCCACTGTGATTCAGGGTGATTGACTGTGATTTTGTAACATCTGAAATTACCCATTGTGTAGCACAATTACAGTCAGTTGGCTGCTGCCCGTAATGTGGGAGAGTGGCACACACCTACACCTGGGAGCATATTTATGAGTGGCCAGACTACATCTAAATGCTGACTACATGGAAGGGCTGCGCTGGACTATGAGGGGTGGCTCTGAACATGTAAACGAGACTGGACAATAAGTAATGATGTCTTTGGGAAAGAGGGTTTGGTGCTCACTTAAGTCTAGCACAGCATTTTGGCACACAAGTGTGTTCCGCCAGACTTTTGGCGAGGGTGATGGGTGGAAGGTTGGGATGGGAGGGTTTTTTCTCCAACTTGGAGTATGTTTTATACTGTTATTTGATATATTGATGTTTTATATTGATATTTGTAATTGTTTAAATTAATGTGTTTATGTTTATTATATAATATTTTATATGTTTTTAATACGTCGTGAGCTGCCCCGAGCTGCTGTAGAGGGAGGGGGCAGCCAAAAAATTGAAGGAAATAAATAAAATAACCACCCCCCTGACATGCTGGATGAACAAGAACAGTTTGTTAGCTCTTTGCACCACATACTTCTTTCCTACCAGTTCAGGGCTGCAGCCTGGTGGGAATGAGCAGAAGATGGAGTGCTTCCCCTGCTGGGCCCCTCCACTCCAGTGTGTATATGCATTCTACACATGTGTGGGCCCTTGTGCAACTACACCTGCAACTTGTATTATAGCTACGCCCCTGTACCAAATCTGTTTCTACACTCTTCTCTGATTTTTATTCTTTAAGCAAGGAATCTGGGTCTGCCACTACTCAACCTGGCTCCTGGGCACAACCAACCAGTACTAGCACCCTGAGATTTTTCTGTCTTTTGTTCTTTTACGAGGACCTTCTCTGCTCCAACCACCAGCCTTAAACCTTTTTATAAAAATTGAGCCTGGAACAGAAGTTTGAGCAAATGTTTAAAAGGCTCCAACTACTTTTCCTTTCTGCGCTTATCTGGAGCTATGTAAGCAGTTGTTTTTACGACTCCCCCACTAATAGGACAATGGATGTTTTCAGACAGATGCACAGCTGGTCACACCCAGACCTGCTCCGTGGGTGCACCCCCGCATCTGTCCACTTACAGTCCCGCCTAGGTCAGGCTTAAATGGACGCCAGAGTTGACACCATAGAGTTGCAGGCAGATTGCCTGACACTCTAGGCTGCTGCAACTCTTACTGCATACGCACCTTAGGGTGGCGCGATGGTGGCACTCCCATGAGGAGAAGACACAGCGGAGGAAGAAGTCAGAGGCCGTCATAACTTCTAGTGCAAACTGAGTTTTGCTGCAACAATATTCGCAAATGACAGGGCTGGATTTTAAGCCTCCGCCTCCTTCCCCGCCGCATCTTCTCATGGGAGTGCCCCCATCGCGCCGCTGTAAGGTATGAATGCAGTATCTAGGGTGTTGCCTGGGGCAACCCCCGAACAAGAGCAGAGCTGCAGTGGCAGTCAGACGAGCATCCAGCTAGCTATGCCAGCGGGACTGCCTCGGAGCAGGGACAGCCTGCTCTGCATGTACTCCACCTGCACATCTGGTAGCCTGCCTTTAGATGGATGGTCCACCTGGCGGTGCAGCCGACCAGAGGCAAGACTGCTGTCTTCTAAAAGCACCCAATGAGACTTTTGCCATTGACTTTTTTTTGGCAGAGGATTGTGCCCTAAGTGTTGTGCCAAGGGATAAGATTGAAATACTCCCCATAAGCAAAGTTGTCACTGGTGTACTGCCTTCTCATTCCAAGTTGCCTGCCTGCATCTTAACTGATATTATTGCTGAAAAGGGAATCCTGCCTGGCCTTGGCAAAAGCTAGTGCTGAATAAACTTGAACTTGGGAATCCTGTCTTACAGGGCCCATAGAATGGCACTTCAGATTGCCAGAGTTTGGTGAATTTGAATATGAACTGAAATCAAATGTAGCTGTCCTGCTGGGAAGTTACAATGAGGGGCTGTACCTCTGAACATGACCGTTCAGTGACAGGCACATTGCTGTCACTATATTAGTAATAAAAATGATAGTGGCCCCAATCCTAAGCACAACTGCCCATGAGGTTTTTTTTTTAGTTTATTTAGGCACAGGCCTTTCGCCATGGCCAAAGTGTAAAATTAACATAACAGCAAACACAGGACAAACACAAAATGCAAAATACAAATACAGAACCCAACCACAAGACACACAATAATTAACTCAGAAACCTAAAACTCCAAATCATTTGATAAAACCATCATAGAGGCAGATAAACTACCTAAAATAAGTTAGTAAAATCAACCCCCAGATATTCCTATTGCCTCATGGTTCCGATGTCGAGGTTATGATATAGCCAGAAGGGCAAATAGTCCATAACTGAGACCAGCTAAAGGCCCGGCATAGGTCTTAATAGTCAACTGCACTTACAGGACCTCTCTTAATACATTGTAGCCCTGAAACTAAGTGCTAGGATAGATTGGTATACCTGACCTGGGCAAATCAGAAACCCTTGAAAAGAGCTGAATCACGAGAATTTAGCTTAGTTCTCACATAAGTTTGTCTTTCAAGGGCAAGGTTAATAAATATGGCAACCTCTAACAAATCTTCTTTTATAGACAGATTAATAAGGAATTTGAAAACATTGCCTTGGCCAGTGGCAGACTTATTTAATAAGAGTCTAGAGAGCCAAATATCCCTAAGATTGGAGTAATATGGACATCTGAGGAGGAAGTGGTCTACAGTTTCGATTTCATCGAGGGAACAAGTGCATTTGCGCAAATCGTATTCCTTCCCAGAAAATCTACCCTCCAAGACTTCTTGAAATCTTAACTGAGTTTATAACCTCAGATTTTTATTTTCCAAGGCATCAAGATAGGACTCAGAGGAAAATAATGCTTTAACCTGCCCTAACCACAGAGCAGCCTTCCAGTTCCTGACAGCTGCCAGGTCCTCCTGAATACAAATGTCCTTTAAGCTAATGGAAATCTCTCTTTTAATTATTGCACGTTCTTTCCCACAAAAGTATAGCAGCGAGAAAGCCATATGTTTTAGCAAATAGCCCAAATAAATTACCCAGGGATAAGCTCTGGCCCCTGTAAACTCTAGTTGCTCAGCAAGGCAGCTTGTGGAACTGCCCATGAGTAAGTATCATTGTAATCAATTGGACTTACTCCTGCACAAGTATGTTTAGGATTGGGCCCAATGTTTTACACGCAACAAAAGCTACTGGTAATAAATAAACATAAGAATGTGGCTGGAGGTTCCTCCCTTTTGACTTTTGCATCTTCAATAATGGGATGCACCTGTTCCATATGGATAATGCTAAGTCCCATTTTTTCCCCTACTCTTCCCTGTGATAGTGTATGGAGGACGTCAGACCCATCGCCCACCTCACCCCTCAAACCTCTCTGCTGGATAACTCATTGGGGCTTCATTTGTGCCATTTATTCTTTTGGGACTATTTGCATATTTGATTTGCCAAGACCTTAGTTACTTTATTTGTAAAAGGAAAATTTGGAGACTTACCTGGTGAATTTTCCTTCTTGTCTGTGCCGCAGACAGGCAGTCTTGTGCTGGTGTAGCTCCTCTCCCCAGAGAAAGAAGGCAGGGTCCAAGGCCTTTGATTGGCAGCCTGAGCCTGGGGGAGGAGCCACCCTGGCTTTGCCACCCAGAACTGTGACTGTCAAAGTTTACAAAATCATCATTAAAACTTATTCCAATTATACCAAAAATGTCAAAGAACAGCTCAAGAACGAAGGAAAAATGAATATAGGAACTCCTAATCGTAGAAGACTAGGACTAATCAAAGAGAAGCTGAGAACCAATAGTGTCGAACTGTCTAAGAGTCCAGGTGTGACACCCCCCACCCCATCCCCCATGAATACTGTGTGAACTGGACAAAAAGGTTAAAGAGATAAAGGTTAAAGAGATAAAAAAAACAATGGGGGAGTCAGATTGCCTGCCTGCAACACAGACAAGAAGGAAAATTCATCAGGTAAGTCTCCAAATTTCCCTTTCTCTCTCTGTGCTACAGGCAGGCAGTCCTGTGCTGGGATGTACCCAAGCAGTACCCACGAGAATCACCAACTAAGGCGGGCAATACGTTTGATCAAATTCTCCTTCACCGTGTCTGTCTGAAGAGTTCATGCCAGGACTCTCTGGAGCATCCTGCGGCCAAAAGCTGCTTGCCCCAAAGTCCAAGGGTTAATATTGTAACGATGTGTGAAGGTGGACAGATGAGCAACATGCTGCCTTACAAATATTGTCTGTTGTGGTCCCCCAAGGCAAAGCCGTAATGGCAGCCACAGTACAAAGGGAAAAGACTGGGACACCTACGCTGCCTGTAGCTGTGACACCACCTGTAGCCCAGCTGCAGTATATGCATGTATCCTCTACGCCACCTGTTGCCCATTATTTGGGCAAAATAACAACAACTCTGTGTCTTGATTCATATGGAAGGAAGAGTTCACTTTCATGACCAAACCCCAGATATAAATGTAGAGAGACTTTGTCCTTGTTAAAGCAACATCATTTCAGATCTGCTGCTAGGGCCCCCAAATTCAGAACTTCTCTTGACCAAAATTATGGCAACGAGGAAGGCTACGTTATACAACAGAATTTTTAGTGACACTTGTAGTTTTTCATAGTGAGACCCCTTTCCTTGTCTTCTTGGGAAGAAAATTAATACCTCATTGCCACCTGCTGAGGGTGGCTGTCTGAAGAGTTTCCACCAGGACACAGACGCCTTCCAGGTGGTGGTGTAAATGTGATTCATCAAATCATCCCACGCACCAGAGGGGCTCCAGCAACTTTGAATATCCAAAAGAGATCAGTTGCTCCCACTCAGTCTCCAAGTGGTGAGTCAAAGTTGCTGAGGCCGTGAAATTGAACAGGACCTTGAATCAGAAGACTGTCTGCTTGTGCAAGAACGATGCTCAGAGCAATTCGTAGTTGTTTGATTCCCCGAGTACCATGGTCTTCATGACCAGTGGGGTGCTATCAGGGTTACCTCTGCCTGCTGAGTGCTTATCTTTCTCAGTACTGCTGGTAGAAGCGGAATTGGTGGGAATGCGTATAGCACTGGCAGGGCTATTGTTGAGTCAATGCATCTACACCTTCTGTGAGCTGGACTGCCCTCAGACATATCTCACCATTAGAGATAGGATATTGTGCTCCGCCCATGAGAGAAGTATGTGCAACTCATTGAGAAGAGTCTCTGATCTGGTGTCCACTGACATAGGCCATTGTCATCATACTGTCAGTGTGCATTGAAACATGACAAATCAGGATCTTTGCTCCTGATCTTTGTGTAGAAGTGCAAGGCGAATTGCCCGTAGCTCCTTGTGTGCACACAACCGAAAGGAACCAGGCAGACACAAGTATACTTTTATGGGCATTGGCCGCAACTTTATTAAAACTGTAAAACAACAATAAACAGACACCCAGATGAGGGCATAGACCTGTGCCATAAGCCAAGCCCCTAACTAATTATCCCATGTCTTGGGAACATGGGGACTCCTCCGTTTCTGCTTTTCCCCACGTATGTCATCATCATTAGGTACTTCATGTATTAACATAAAAATGTCAATAAACTCACCCCTCCAAATCCTTTCCCTCATTGCCTGCACTAAATGCGCCCCCAGTAGAGAAAATGGGGCAGCGAAGCTGAGTGCAAATGGGTTAATACCCTGGGTTCCCCCAGCCATTGGAACCTCAGCCTGTACTGCTCCCATGTCCCACACCGGCAGAGCTGCATCAGGGCCAATAGACAAAGTTGCCATCGTCTCCCAATACCAAAGGGAACCCTTATCCCCAGCCCCAGTGGGTGTAGATACCCTGCTTTCCGGGGCTGGGGACGCAACAGCCTGTGCAGCTATTGCATCCCCAACTCCGTTACCTTGTCCTGGCGCAGCTGATCCGTCATAACCAACTGTCGGTCCAAGCAGTGTTGCTGGAAGCTCCACTGCACTACTCACTGTTGCTTCCATCTGCAGTAACCCTGGCTCACTGGTTGCTGATGTTCCTTGTGTCACCAGCGCAGGGCTGCCGGTGCCCACAGTGGAGCGCGTAACCAGTCCCACCCCCGCCACTGCACAGCACTTGGGGTCTGGGAGCTGAACACTTTCAGCGGCCCCCCGCTCTGCTTGCACACCGCGCAGGGCAATGGCCAACATGGATGAGAAGTCATTCATGGAAAAGCGGACCTCGTCATCCGCCCCCCCCCCTTTGGTACTGCGGTGGATGGGCTTGGGGAAGCATCTGCCATTGGCATCCCTGCTGCCTTGCGGCGGCTGGGTCCCAGTTGCCCGGGCACCCCTGGTGCCCCTGCCCCGCTTCTGCTTGTTCCTGTTAGCCATGTCTCCCTCTGTAAAAGGGGGAGCATGTGAAGTCACGAGAAAGCTGTCTGGAGCCGCACACAGATCCACGCGGCAAGAGGGGCAGCTAGGCAGCGTTCCTATGTATATACCTGACGCTGGCCCACCCCCCTCTACAGGTGAGAGCGCCCGTTGGCTGGGACTACACCTGGGCGGGGAGGATGCCACCCTCCCCGCTCCCCTCCTCCCCGGAACACCTGGGTTCCAGGGCCGGCCCACACAGTACCCCCCACCCCTGCTTAATTGCAGTGTGATGGAGAGCTTTAAACCCATAGTTTTGGGTTGCTGCTGTCCATGTTCCATTGCAGCAGGCCCCACCAACCCAGGAGACTCGCATCTGTCATCATCAGAACTCTAGAGGGGTCCTTGATGGGAAGACCCATTGTGTACCAATTCTTTTGTGGACACTATTTGGATTTGCCATCTGAACAAGAACTGTTGAAGGGGCCAAAGATGGAAGCAGGCCCAACAGTCAGGCATTGAGACGGAACCAAGGAACTTTTCTTCCAGATGACAATGAACCCATACTCCTGCAAGTAATCCACTCGAACAGCGGTTTGACCCTCGTGGAATGACTGTGTTCTTACCAAAATGTCATCCAGGTAAGGAAATATATGCACTTGAGAGACCCCACTAGAGCCATTGGAGAATATCCTGGAGCGAGGAGTTCAACCCAAAGGGCAGCACCTTGTGCTGGTAATGAAGGTGTCAATATATAAAACAGAGGTATCTTTGGTGAGTTGGCATGATGGAAATATACTGATATGTTTCCCTTAAGGCTTTGGAAGCAAGAAAATCCCTTGGCTGTTGCGTGAGGAGAACTGAGCATAGTGTCTCCATTCTGAAACTTTCTTCATTTCAGGAAACAGTCTAGCTGCTTCAGATCCAAGATGACTCGAATGTCTCTCATTTTTCTTGGATACTGTAAAGAATATGGATTACAGACCTGAGTACCTATGTTGCATTATTCTATAGCCCCCTATTTGCAGGAGATGCTTGATGGCACTGATTATGGTTTGGGGTTTGGTCAAGCAGTTTGCACTGAGAACAGCAAAGAAGAAGGGTTCTGGTGGTAATAGGAACTCGATGGCGTAACCTTTGGTCACTGTTTCCCTCACCCACTAGTCAGAGGTGGTATTTTCCCAGACATGGGTAATAGTCTGAGATGTCCCTCAGTGGCTGCTGTCAGTGGGAGGGTGTCTAGGGCCCTGGCCTGAGGACTTGTTCCCATGTTACCATCATGGGTTATTATTTCTGAAACCTCTTCTATAGGAAGACTTGAAGGTGTGAAAAGTTTGACGAAATTGGGGCTTCTTCCTGAAGACCCACTATGGTTCGTCAGTCTTGGCTTTGTCCATAGGTTCTCTGAATAGCTTATCCCGATGATAGGGAGCAACAGAGAAACCCATCTTAGCTTGATAATCAGCCTCCATGGCCACAACCACACAGCCCTCCTGGCTGTTACACTATTTGCTATCACTCATGCTGAAAATCGAGCTGCATCCAGGGTTGCATATGCTACAAGGGACACCACCCCCCTAGCCCTAAGTGGGGGGGTGAGTTTGTGACCGCCCACCCCCCAGCAGGGTGTCGGGCGGGGAGGGAGCAGGGGTTTCCTTTGCCCTCCCCCGCCTGCCTACTGAGCAACGGCACCGGGAGGGCCAATAGGAGGGAGAGGAGGGGCACCTGGGCAGGGGGCGTGGACGGGTATATTTACCTGTGCCGGCCAGGTGCCTCCTCCTCTCTACAATCCCGGCGGTCGCTCACAGAGGCTTTCCACGTGGAGTTGTTGTGGAGGTAGGAATCCCACGTGGAGTGTATAACTTTAAGGCCTTACTTTATTAAGGTAAAAGCATAAAGCCCCGGTAGGAGCTGGTGGGGGTAGCACCGCAGGGGCAGGGAGTTTAAAGTACAAGCCCTGGTGCTCAAATTAAAGTACAAAGTACAAGCCCAGGTAGGGGGGAGTTACCTCTGCAGGGAATCCCCACAGGAGCGCCGCCGCTTAGCACTGCAGGGGCAGGGAGTTTAAAGTACAAGCCCCGGTGCTCACATTAAAGGACAAGCCCCGGTAGGGGGGAGGAAGCCCCACAGGTGCTTACATTAAAGGACAAGTCCCGGTAGGGGGGAGGAATCTCCACAGGGAATCCCCACAGGAGTGCCGCCGCTCTAACTGGCGGCGGCGCTCAGTTTAAAAGGCAAGCCCCGGTGGGGGGGGAACCCACGTGCAGCGCTCAGTTTAAAGTGCAAGCCCCGGTAGGGGCAGGGGGGGAACCCCCACAGGGAATCCCCGTGGGGGGCAGGGATTTCCCCCACGTGCAGCGCTCAGTTTAAAGTGCAAGCCCCGGTAGGGGCGGGGGGGTGAACCCCCACAGGGAAGCCTCGTAGAGGCAGGGATTTCCCCCACGTGGAGCACCGCCGCTCTGACTGGCGGCGGCGCTCAGTTTAAAGTACAAGCGGGGGGGGAACCTCCACAGGAAAGCCCCGTAGAGGCATGGATTGCCCCCACGTGGAGCGCCGCCGCTCTGACTGGTGGCGGCACTCAGCTTAAAGTACAAGCCCCGGTAGGGGCGGGGGGGGAACCCCCGTAGAGGCAGGGATTGGCCCTACGTGGAGTGCCGCCTCTCTGACTGGTGACGGCGCTCAATTTAAAGTACAAGCCCTGGTAGGGGCGGGGGGGAACCCCAGTAGGGAACCCCCATGGAGGCAGGGACTGGCCCCACGTGAAGCGCCGCCGCTCTGACTGGCGGCGGCGCTCAGTTTAAAGTACAAGCCCCAGAAGGGGTGGGGGGAACCCCCGTAGAGGCAGGGATTGCCCCCCACGTGCAGCGCCGCCGCTCTTAAAATGCAAGCCCCGGTGGGGGGGGAAACATTTCAAAGCCTCAGCAGGGGCAGCAACCCAAAGCCCAGTTGGGGGTGAATCCCAATATCCCCGCAGGAGCGCCCCACACCTCGCACGGGAGCATCACCGTGGCGCGCCCCCCCCCTTTTCAAAGCCCCGGCAGGGGCGGCAGGGGGGGGGAATCAGAGCTCCAAAGTTTGGGATGGGGGGAATCCCCGCACCTCGTGCAGGAGCATCACCGCACCGCCCTTCTCAAAGCCCCGGCAGGGGGAACAAGCAGTTTAAATTTAAAGCCTCGGTAGGGGCAAGGGGAATTCCCCTCGTTGGGCGCTGCAAGCAGCAAAGCCGCCACACTCAAATTTCACTGGGGGGGGAACCCGTCTCGAGTGAGAGCTGACGTGCTCAAAAAGTTTCACCACCACCACCTCTTAACACACCACTCCTACGTGAACGGAAGGGGCCGCGGTTCGAATTGAAGTCCCGGTAGGGGGCAGGGGGGTATCCCCCAGGGAAAATTCAAGGGGGAATCCCCCACGTGGAGTGTCAGCCCCCGCCAGTGGGGACGGGAGAGGGGGAAACCCCCATAGGATGCAGGTGGGCCCTCTTTCATTACATATCTACCAGACTTATTGTATTTGTTTGTAAATCCCCCATTAACGGAGGCTCGTCTTTGTTTCCAATAATAGTTACAGGGTCATCATGGCACCCACGAAGGCGGCGAAGGGTGGCAAGGGTGCCCAGACTGGCCGGGTCACTAGGACCCAGACTCGAGGAAGCACTCAGCCCTCTTCCCCCTCGGGGGAGGGGGAATCTCCCCAGGTATGTGTTTCTCCCACTGCGGGGGCGGACAGGGGCCCGGAGCAGCAGGATAGCGCACCCCGGTACACCGCGCAAGATGTCATGCAGATGATCGCCATTGCGCTACAAACGGTGCAGGCTCAGAACGCAGGGCAATCGGTGCTACAGACGGTGCAAGCTCAGAATGCAGGGCAATCGGCGGGGGCCATTCCTCCCCCAAAGCGGCAACGGACTCGGAAGGGAATCCGGCCGGTGGCAGGCAGACCAGGGGGTCCTGAGGCAGTAGGAGGGACCCAAGCAACACAATGGTCAACTGGAATGGCGGCGGTGCCCATTTACCAAGGTGAGGGGCCCACGGGGTCCACAGTCATCGGCGCTGTGGGGCCCGAGGGCCCAGGTGGATTGGTGAGGCTCGGGGGTCACATGCAGGGTTATAATGCAAGCATGGCAGGGGTACAGGCAGTAGCAGGTCCCAGAGGGGGGGCCTGCCCAGGGGTCCTGTTGCAGGTCGTTAATGTAAACATTGCACCTGGGCCGCAGGACGTTAATGCAAACATTGCACCTGCGCCCGCGGCCGCTGGACCTAGAATGGGCACGGCGGCAGTGCCCGTTACTGGGGTTGGGGTACAGGTTCCTCAGTGGTACTGGGAGAAAGCGGCCATGTTGGCGTTAGATGCCAATGCGGCCGTCCCCGTGTGGGACACGACCGCAGTTTGTGCTGAGGCCCAGGTTACTTATGGGCGACCGAGTTTTACCCCGGGGCTACACGCCTACGCCATCCCAATCTCATTGCCCGGTGACCACTTGTCGTTAACAACCAAGGAGAAAATATGGAAAGGTGAGTTTCTCGATATCTTTATGTTATTGCATGAGGAGGAGCCGGGCGATGGGGACGTGGAAGCGGACAAAGGGGAAAAGGGCAAGCGCAAGACACCTTTTGTACCCAGGACATGGGAAAACTGGTCCGCTTGTTATTTTATTTACATGGGGGTGGTGGCTTACAAATTCCCAAGTAGGGCATGGCAGTTAATTCAGTACGCTGCAATTATCCAGAAGGCCTATAGTGATTTTGGGGGTCTAGCCTGGCTGGAATACGACGAGATGTTTCGTCGTAGGGCAGCATCTAACCCACACACCCACTGGGACATTATCGATTATAATTTGCAGTCCCAAATTATGGCCCCCCACCGCCCAGTGGCTGGCATCCGCACGGGGAGCGGAGTAGTGGTCCCGGGATCTTCAAGGGCATCTTCCGGGAAGCAGGTATGCTGGGCATACAATGCGAAGGGGTGTTTTTGTTCCCGATGCAAATACTCTCATTTCTGTTCCAGCTGTGGGGGTGGTCACCCCGACTCGTCCTGCCGTAAAGGGCGCCCTGAATCAGGAAAGCAAAGGTTTGCTAACGGAGGCGTGAAGCAGGAACAGTTTGGGGGTGGGGGGACACACCAAGCTGGGTCTGGCGCCTACGCCAATAAAGCTTGAGGTTCTCCGCCAATTGCTGCAGCATTATCCGAATAGGGTAGATGCTGAATATTTGTGGCGGGGGTTTTCAGAGGGTTTTGAGATCCCGTACACAGGCCCGCGGGTGGATATGATCACTAAGAATCTGAAGTCTGTGCGAGGGATGGAAGGGGTAGTGGGGAAGAAAATACGTAGGGAGATTGAGGCGGGGAGGGTAGCAGGTCCATATAATGCCCCGCCTTTCTCTCCCCTGCGTTGCTCCCCTCTAGGGATAGTGCCAAAAAAAGAACCCGGCGAATTCCATTTGATACACCATCTGTCCTACCCCAAGGGCAGCTCGGTTAATGATGGGATTGATCCCATTTTGTGCTCGGTACAATACACATCGTTCGATGCAGCTGTGCGCACAGTGAGGGCATGTGGCAAGGGGGCACTAATGGGGAAGTGCAACATAAAGTCAGCTTTCCGCCTCCTGCCTGTATCCCCGAGGGATTTCAACCTGTTGGGTTTTTCATTTAATGGTCAATTTTTCTATGATAAAGCCATGCCCATGGGCTGTGCCATTTCCTGCGCGGCATTTGAGCATTTCAGCATGATGCTGGAGTGGGCAGCTAAGGCCCGAGCGAGTTTAGCGTCCATATCGCACTATCTCGATGATTATCTCTTCTCGGGGCGGGCGGGTACCCAGGAATGCGCCCATTTAATGGGTGTGTTTGCTACAGTGGCGGGAGAATTGGGCGTCCCACTGGCTGAGAACAAAACCAAGGGTGCGGCAACACGCATCTCCTTTTTAGGGATAATTATCGATACGGTGTCTTGCACATCTAGTCTCCCACAAGACAAACTGGCCACATTGCAGGGATTGATCACAGACACTATGGCTGCCAAAAAGGTGACACGGAGGGCACTTCAAACTTTACTGGGGCACCTCAACTTTGCATGTAGGGTTGTAGCCCCGGGTCGGGCGTTCTGTGCGCGGCTCAGCAGAGCAACCGTAGGGTTGTCAGCTCCCCACCATCACGTACGCATAACTAAGGGAATCAGGGAGGACCTTCGGGTCTGGCTGACATTCCTTCAGAACTACAATGGGATCTCCTTGTGACGGGAAGTACGCCTACTTGAAGCCGACATGCAGGTGGTATCCGACGCTGCCGGGAGGATTGGCTTTGGAGTGTTCTTTCAGGGTAGCTGGTGCGCCCAACGCTGGCCGCTGGACTGGGCGGCCAGCGACATTGTCAGGGACATAACATTTCTAGAGCTCTTCCCACTTCTGGTAGCGCTGGAACTCTGGGGCCATCGCTTCCGGGACTCTCATATATGCTTCTGGTCTGATAACCAGGCGGTGGTGCAAGTGATCAACCGCCAGTCCAGTAAGTCCAGCAGGGTTATGGTCCTGGTCCGCTGGTTTTTACTGAAGTGCCTCTACATCAATATGTATTTTTCAGCCAAATATGTACCCGGTGTTCACAATGACATTGCTGATTCCCTATCTCGCTTTCAGAAGGAGCGATTCCGTTCCCTGGCGCCTGGCGCCAACATCACCCCAGAAGCGATGCCGGAGGCTTTGTGGAAGCTTGGGAATGAAGGATAGACGAGGGCGTTAGAGCCGCCGTGTCGGACTCTATTTGGCGAGCCTATGTGTCCGCGCTTCAGGAATTCCGCAGCTTCCTCTCAGCCCATGGGTTGCAGGACTCTTGGCCCATCCCAACCTGTCAAGTGGAGTGGTTTGAGGCACACTTGAGTAGTCGTGGGTTTGCGCCCCGCACCATTCGGTGTCGTTTGGCGGCTATTGCCTTTTTCTCCAAGGCTCAGGGGACTGCCGACCCGTGTGCGAGCTATCACCTTCGCAGGGCTGTCGACGGGTGGGCCAGGGAGTGGGGCCAACTGAGGGATACTCGCCAACCAGTTTCTGTTGACACTCTGGCTCGTTTGTCAGCAGAGCTGCCCTGCATTTGCTCTTCCTCATACGAGGGGTTACTTTTCAGAGCTGCCTTCTCAATAGCCTTTTTCGGGGCATTGCGCATTAGCGAGCTGGTGCCCTCATCACAGGGTGATCAGAGGGGGCTGGCCCTCGACATCAGGGATGTAACATGTGCCCCTAACGCTATCATTATCACAATTCGGCATTCTAAGACCGACCAAGGTGGGAGGGGCCACCACTTGATGCTGCACCGAGCCACGCTAGGGCTGGTATGCCCAGTGGCGGCAATGGCGGAATATTTGAAGGTGCGTCCACCATTAGAAGGCACTCTCTTCATTCATTCTGGGGGAGCTAGATTGACAAAATTTCAATTTCAGGCTGTTTTTAAAAAAGGATTGGCAGCACTAGGAATGTCGCCTGCTAATTACGGGTCACACTCTTTCAGGATAGGAGCAGCGTCCATGGCAGCAGCAGGGGGCTTGGCATCAGAGCAGATCATGGCCATAGGCCGGTGGCGGTCTGGGGCTTATCGCGCCTACATGAGGCCTTTCGGCCCCCCCGCAGTTGCCCCGTCATTGTTATAATATTTCTGTTGTCATGCTTATCTGCAGGCGCTGACCGGTTGCCAAGTGTGGGGATCTGCAGGCATAGCATTGTGCGGTGGGCCGGACGCTATGCGGCAAACTCCGGATTTGGTACCCAACTCGGTTGTGCGATGCACGCTCGCATCTATTGGATCGGGCACAGCGGTTTGCGCTGGGACCAGCTGGTCCCGTTGCTTCTCAGAAGGGCCAATCTATTTGGGCCGCCCACCATCCTGATCATCCATCTAGGAGAAAATGACCTAGGCTTGCGCAGCGCATGGGAACTCACGGGCATAATGAAGGTTGACATCTCTGGCTTGGCAGCGCATTGGCCACGAACAGTCATTTGGTGGTCCGATTTACTTGCCCGCAGGGTTTGGCGGTATGCTACCGTGCCAGGCAAGATTGAGCGCGCCAAACGCAAAATCAACAGAGTCATGTGGGCATTCGTAAGGCGCCTGGGTGGCACGGTGGTGCATCACAAAAGAATTGTGAGCCAGCACGCTGACCTCTTCCTACGTGATGGCGTACATTTATCGACGCAGGGGACCACTTTCTGGCTGGAAGACTTGCGGGAGGCCTTACATGTGCATTTTGGGGTACCTCTGTGGGGGAAAGGGGTGGAGTAGCGTTGCCTCCCCCCTTTTCATGGCGGTTAGCGGGGTAGGAACCATGCTGTGGTAAGGCTCCCTATGAGCTGAGGGGTCGCGCTTGTACCCATTACCACTTGGGGAGCGGGGGGGTCTGAAGGCCGGGGCCCCAGCCCAGGCTCAGAACAGCTGGTTTGGGGTGGATAACCTGGCTTGACCCAAGGGGAGGGTGAATTCGAAGGGTCGATTCACCCGGGCAGGGAGGCCCCTTGGGCCTGTTTTTCTTGTAGCATGGCTCCTCCCCGCTATTATTCACACAGGCTGTTAATATGGTTATATTCATATGTGTATGTTATGTTTTAATAAATTTGCGGCCAAGGCCTTGTAACCCCAGAGCATGTCTCTGTCTGTTCATGTGAGTGGTGCGGGCACAAACAACCTCTTAAGCCCATAGTTTAATTCTGTAGTAGGAGCTGTGGCATTCAGATTCTTGATGCACAGAACAAGGGCTCTGGAAAAAGTGGAGGCTGTTATGCCTGCTCTACATGTTGCAGAGGATGCCTTAAAGTGGCTGTGTAGAAAAACTTCAATCTTCCAATCAAGAGGGTCTTTGGGGATGCCCTCGTCATCAGTGGGAAGTAGGCCTAAAGCAGCAGCATTGCTTACCGTTCTGCTTTGGGCTGCTGATTTTTCAGATTGTCTGCTACCAGGTCGACGGCAATGAATAACAATTTACGATACTTCACAGCAGTTTTCAAAAATGTACAGTAGTTTACGGCAGTTGCGGAATTTATGGAAGTGTACATAGCTTTTACGGAATTTACGATAGTTCACAGCAATTTACGGCAGTTTTAGCTACATTTACGACAACCTTCAGCTGTTGTCCCATGGTTTTGAACACCATTTCAGTATATTAATAGATTGTTTAGGCTTCCTCTTCGCAACTCAGTCCTCAAATTGTTTGATCACACAAGCCCCATTCACCTGAATGGGGTTTGCCCTGGTAGAGCACTTTGAGGATTAAGTTGTTAATGGGGAACCTACTTTAGCAGAAGAGATCTGCATTTATTCCTTCCTCTCTTAATTTAAGCCCAAATTGCCCCATGCTAGGGAAATTTCCTGGGTCAAAAATATCCTCAAAAGGGAAAAAAAAATACACTAAGCAGTGTGATGGCTGACTGCTGTGCCTGCAGTCAATGGCACGTATAATATGAGTGAGTTACTTTTCTACTATCTCATACAATTGAATAACAAAGCAACTTAGCAGGTATGGATCCAAATGTCCTGTTTGTGTGTGTGCCCATTGTAATGTGAGTTTCTTATGTTAGACAGGGTAGCTCTGGCATGCAAAGGGCTGACTGAGCGAGCTCTCAGCAGAAGTCGAATAGAAAGAGAAGGAATAAAGGGAGAGCTACCTTTAATACCCAGGTGCGAGTTCAAGCAGAAAAACAGCCACTAAAGCTAATAAAAAGCAGGGCTCTCATCTGATCCACCATTCACAAAACAGTACACACAGCACATTCCGACAGATCACAGCAATTTATGACAGTTCACAGAAATTTATGGAAGTTCACGGCAATTTACGTAATTTTACAAAATTATAGGGAAGTTCCTGAAAGTTTACAACCGTTCACAGAAGTCCACAAGAGTCTCTGAAACTTTCAGAAAGAACAGCGATACGCTTGAGCAGAATGCAGCAGAAAATATGGGTAAGTGCCGCTGCTTTAGTGGGGTTTGCCATGTACATGAAGGCGGTGTCTGATTGGACATGTCCAACAAAAAGAGCTGCCACTTGCCATTTCACCCCTAGTGGGAAGGACTCAAGCCTTACCCAGATCAGAGGCTCCAGCATCTACTTTTGGCATTGCAAAAGGCCCTGAGTGGAATTCAGAAAGGGAGTAGTATCTATTGGTTAAAGGTGGGCATGACCTTCAGTTTTGCTGGTTGAGCCCACTCTGCCTTAAGCAGCTTAAGATATAATGAGGGCAATGGTAGACAGTCCTCTAAAAGGAGGTCCTGAGGCAGGACCAAATAAACTCATCAGCCAATTTCTCCTCCTAAGGAGGAGCGGGGGACTGGACTAGACAGCCCAATGCAAGCTGTCACCTTTTAGGCTATTTGTTCGAAAGCTCAGGTTTCGAATGAATATGCATGCCCCTGCTTTTAGTATGGGACCATCTACTGTGTGATCCAAGAGCTCCCCCATCTCTTTGTCAATGTCAGGCAGTATAGGGTCTTGACAAAGCTCTACGTAACCTTTTGGTACCTGGGCAGGGTAAAAGGAATTAGGCTGGGACCTCTTTGACCAGGGAGAGGTTGCCGTGCTGGAAACCTGCATTGTGTGTTTCCAACAGACCTGAGCCTTTTAAATTGGCTGAGACTTCATTTGTGGCTCTCCCCAGCAACTGAATGATCCCCCCCTTGACCCCTTGTAAACCAGTTGCCTTTGCAGACATTGGAAGACTGAAGGGGGAACATCCTCTGGGAGGTGCGAGGATAGTGGGCAGTTTCCCTATGTACCCGTGGGGTTCACAGGACATTATCCCAGCCTCAGGGGCCGTGCTCTCTGTGACTGGAGCAGGGCCTGGAATTATGGTGGCCCCTGGAGTGGCTGCAGTGTCCTCTGTGAAAATGGCGTGAAACTAGACCTCCTCCTCAGAAGAGTCTGAAGAGTTGGACCGATGGGAGTGGTGCCAGTAGCAGTGCTGGTAGCAGCTCTGAGAATGCCTCCGTTCATAATAGCTGCCATGACAGTGCCCTGGTGAGCAGGAATGATGCCCATGCTCCCTGTGGGAGCTGTGCCCCCTGACTGAAACGCTTGAGGAGCTTGAAGTCAAGCGGCAGAAGGACTGGACCCTAGCAAAGGCACACAAACTGCACGAGCAGGGCCTGCTTACCACCTCTGTCATCTGTCTGCGGCGCCCTGGTGAGAGTCTTGCCTGGGGGGAGTTCTGGAGGGGATGGGGGGGGGTCTGCTCCTCTGAGGGATCCTGAAGGGACCGAGGGATAAAACAACCCTCTTCCCTAGCTAACTAAACTAGTGGCCCTAGGGAGTAAAATAAAAGTAAAGAAGCAAAAGAAAAATAATAAAGAAATGTAAGGCTTACTCTTACTCAGGGGAGAGAAGAATGGAGCCTGAACCTTTCTTGCCTGAGGCAGGAATAGTTCTGGGTGGCGAAGCCGGGGTGGCTCCTCCCCCAGGCTCAGGCTGCCAATCAAAGGCTTTGGATCCTGCCTTCTATTTCTGGGGAGAGGAGCAACACTCGGCACAGGAAGGACTGTCTGTGGCACAAACAGAGATCTGTGAGTATGTCTAGGGCCGTTTTTGCATGGATGCCCCACCCCCGGCTCGGTGTTCCGGCGGGTGTTGGGGCCCTCCGTGTAAACGGCTGGGGTGTGTGTGTGCCCGTGTAAACACGGGCGGTGGCTGTTCGTGCATGCTCCCGACGCACACCCACTTACACCCATCACCCACCTATGGGGCCCTCCAGAAAACTGGAGGAGGCCCCGTGGGTGGAGATGGGTAGAGGTGGGTGTGTGGCCGTCCCCCGACTCCACCTCTGTCCATGTAAAAACGGCCATTATTATATTTACTCAAGTGTTCTTGGTGTTTCTCTCAGAACAGTCCCAGGTATTAGTGCTTCTTTCCTAGGAATGATCCTGCACACTGGAGTGACAAAAAAAGTCCATGTAAAAGGACAAATCCTGGACTCAACTGAATGCCATTCCTAATCTTTCCTTGCCCAAATTTATCCTTTGATTTTATGGCACATTGTGAATCTAGTTGTACAGCTACTGCCAGTCTTTATTTTTTTTCAAGTAGCATTTATCCCCCTCCCTTGAGGAACTGCTTTTATTTCCTCAAGTAAGTTTGGTTTTCCCTAGCCTGGAAATCCCTTTTGTCGTACATCCTAAAGGACCCCTCCTTCCAATCCTTCTTCAGCCATCTATCGGTGCATCATTTAAAGTGCAAATACCTTGAATTAGAGTGCTCAGCTCTGTCACAGTGTCTAGTTATCTCCTCCTTGGTTAGCTGACATAAGAGGGACAGAATCTAACCTTGCAACCTTCTAGTGAAAGGAAAATATAGTAGAAAATCATCAGTTTATTGTATAAGATTCTTGTAACTTGTATCTGCATATTTTTTACTATTTCATTTTATGCATTTCTATTCAGATTGATTTTTCTGTTAATTATTAAGATTTTTGCCATTACATATATATAAAATTCAGGCTGGCTTATTAAATACAGAACTGGAACTGTATACATTAGGTGCTATATTGTGCGAGGTGTGCATAAGTTGAGGATGCTAGTTGCATGCAGGTATCATAGTCCCAGGCTGAATGCACTGCCTCAGTAGAAAATGTCACTATTAATCAATGGAGTAAGAATCTTCCTCAATAGAGTGTAAGATTTTTCTTTTTATTATCTCTTTTATACATACACTCCTGCTCAAGTTAATCTGTGCTTCTGTTTTTACCTTACGGGTGTTCAGGCCATAGCAGAGCTCTAGTAGTGATAGCAACAGACAGACTGGATAATCAGAAATTTGTGTGTTAAAATATTCCTCAGTATTTGCCCTTCTTGTACTCTCTAAACTTTCATTGTAACTTGAAACACTCTGGGGCATATCACCTCACATGTTTGCTAACATCTATGTGGTTTTATTTGCATGCCATTTTAATTTGTATTTTTCCTTCCATGATATTTGCTTCCTTCCTCCCAATTTTAAGATGTTAAAGGCAAGCAGAAATATGTCCACATGCTGTCAAAAAAGTTTAAGGATTTGACTTAACCAATGGAGGCTGTTTAACTGACTACCCTAGAGTAGGCTTGGACCCCAAATGACTTAGATATATTCCTTTGGCTGTAGTTGTGCTGCAACAGCATCCCCCTAGTATCACATGCTGAGTAGAATATACTGAGGTCACAATTAGAACTGAAACGAGTATCTACTACTATCCAGTATACAGATACTGGATAGTAGTATACTATACACTCTCCCTGGAGTGCAAAACAATTCAGATGCGGTCAGTTTCATGCATACCACAGATGAGCCTATGAAACCAGATCTGAATTTTGTCCAAAATGCAGTGTTGCAAGATCTGGAGTTCCTGCTGGTTCCTGTCATGTGCATACAGTATGTAAATGAATGTGATTGTTTTTTGAGCTTTGCAGAAGTTACCAAATCAATCTTAGGTTGGTTTACTACCTGAACTTCATTTCTCTTTCCCTAGCCAATGCATATTGTAGAGTGTCCAAAGCACAGGAGGAGGCAACAAGAGCTTAACTGCCTTTGTGTTGTTACAAAAACACATATACACAAAGCAACAAAGTTTTGTGGATCTATACATATAACACTCTCCATGTAATAGCTTTGTTTCATCCTAACATAACCCTAGTTATCCATGCAAGTTTCCAAGAGCTTACTAGGATTCAAAAATGATTTAGATGTGAAACTGTCTTGGGCAGTGAATTCTAGAGGTTAATTTCACATATTGTATTAAAATTATCAGTTTTATTTTATCTTTTTATGATGGAAAGTGAATAGAAGTATCTGGCTTTTCTTCGCTACATTATTCTCTTTTTTTTGTGGTCTGTCTTTTTCATATGCTTTTTAAAATTTTCTTCTAAAGTCTTCCAGTTCCTAATATTTTAACTGCTTCTCATTATACCACATTCTCCATCCTTACAACACTTGAAGTTCTCCTGTTTAGATGCCCCTTCACAAGGTGCCAGAAATATTTCAGGGGGCTCTTTCGTACAACTCTTCATTTGTGAGGGATGCATATGGGTTGCAGCCACACGAGATGGCTAGGGCAGGCTTCCATGCCTTGGGTAGCCTTAATCCACCTTGGGAAGCTGGACTATGCGATACAGTGCATCATGTGGTCGGCTGTCACCAGAAGATTCCCCCCCGCCATTTGGCGGGGCGAGCAGCTGGCTTCTACACAACACGTCCTCGGAAGAAGGCCAAGGATGCATCGCGTAGCAGCCTTACCACAAATGCGATAAAGATGCCACGGTGTGGCAGCCCATGTGCTGGAACCCCCTTCGCCTTACCATGTGGAAGCTCTGCGATGGAGCTTTGAGCAGTGGACACTGTCACCTGTTGCACACTGCCATGTCATGGCCGGGGGTGGGATCTTGGTTGGGCTGGGGGCCAGGGGAAGGCTAGGCACCCACTTGTGAGGCCGTAACTCAGCCCGCCCCAGACATGGTGGGAGCTCTAACAGCTATCTGGCTGCCCCATGAGGTGGGGGATTGGGGAGTGACCATCTGGCTTTGCAGTGTGGTGGCAACGTTTACCTGCCTCAGGACTGCATGGGCATTGTCTGGCTGTACCCATGGAGTGCGGTTCATGCTGGTTTCCTCTGAAAGTCTAGGGTGATGCATGAAAGTGTTTTCTGTGCTAGCAGGATTGTGCATGGTGTCTCCATCAGGCAACACTCAACCCAAGGGGAAGCCAGCCTGTGCTTCATTCCTTGAGCTTCCCCTTTGGACAGAAATGTTGTATGCCTGAGCCTGAAATAACTACCACATGGGCCTTGAACTCTGCCATTGTTTTAGTCATCTAAATTTTGGTGGCAAGATCTTGTTCTCTGTGTATCATTGACATTAATATGTACCATGACCACAGCGCTTTCCTCAGCACTTCAGCACTCACAAGATGTCTTTTCGAGGAAGTTGGAAAGTGATCAAATAGTCCTTTATCATAATTTGTCTCTCTTACAGCAGACAGAGAGTGTGCCAAAAAGGTGGGTTCCATGAAAGAGAAAGAAACTGCTTTTTTTGAGGTTGTGGAGAGGTAAAGGACTTGCCTCCAGAACATTACATGAGCCTACCCACCTATGGCTTTTGATTAGTTTTGATAAATTATGCAGGCCTACTTTGATGGTCCCTTGGATGGTTGCTGGCATAACTGGATACAGTGTACACTTCTACAGCCTCCAGAATAGCTGTTCGTGAATACTCACAGCAGTTCAGTGCTGGCTTCTTTGCTAGGCTTGTCAACAAGAGTACGTGCGAACTGTCGAGCTGTCTAATCTCTGCAATCGCGATGAAGCAACTGCAAATCGATGGAAACAAAGAAAGTTTAGAAAACAAGACATTTTTTTCTGGATGGACATTCGTGCTACTTCATGATATAGTTAATTCTGTGCAACATTCTGAGCATGGCATAGTTTTAAAATTTGCTTTGTCTATATACACTAATGCACACTTATGATGTCATAATGTTCATATTGGAATTACCTGCTGCTACAGTTGGAAAAAAATGATAGTCCTAGAGGAGGAAACACTTTTCTGCTGGGCTGTGGACAGTTCCCAGAACTGGAACTCAGTAGACCTGGGTGTGATCTCTAGATCAGTAACCTATAGTCTGTGATTTTACCACTATTCTCTCTCTGTCAGCTTCCCATTTGTAAGTGGAGATAATACTTTTATACGCGACACTACGATAAAGGCTACATAATCAGTGATGAATGGGAAGTGCAGATGTTCTATATGTGATGAAGAGCTTTGTTTAATAGAAATGAAGGCATTTTTTTAGCTAGAAGTCCCTTTGAACTTGACTTCTACCCTGTGCCATTTCTCCATTTCTCAGACTGCAGTGATAGAGTAATACGGCATGTTCATGAGTAGTTAGATAAGCAGAATTAAAATGATGTAATTAATAACTTAGACTCCTTATTATACAAAAAATTGCATAAAACATATTAGCCTAATCCTCAGTATGCTCCACCAGTGCCAGTCTCATCGAAGAGAATGGGGTTTGGGCTGGTAGAGTACTTTGAGGATCAGAAACTAAGGCTACTGGTGTGGGGTGTTTTAACATCAAGTTCCTTAAATGGTTTTTAAAAGCATCATGACTACCCATCTCTAACTTTAAAAGACCAAAGTTTAGGAACATTATCATATATAGACCACAAGCCATGTAACTACTTATAAGCTTGTCTTTGGCAAACCGAATGCTATCCTGACTACAAGAGGCAATTGGAAACTTAAACTGTCCACAAATGTGGGAACAGCTCATGAATAACCCTGCCAATATCTGCACCTAGCCGTTGCCTTTTGTTTATGCTGTCTTCCAGTTTGTGGTGCTTCAACATCAAGATCAATTATTTACTGGTTTGGTTCAGAGAAATAAAGGACTTCTCCAAGCCTCTCCTGTTACATAAGCCCCATCCTCTTGAAATAGTCATATTTCAAGAACTAATATTTCAGACTCTCTGCAAAACAAAGCAGGTATCATGGCAATGGTTAAATCTGGTTTGCATTTTGAATGCTTTTTTTCACAGACATCAGTACATCCCCCCTCCCCTAAAAAAGAAACTGAAAATATTTTGGAGCACAGTCAGTCTGAAAGCAATAGCAGCACAACTTACTGCTGCATTTCCCTGCTCCGACCTGAATACTAGTTATATCCAGTATCACTCACATAGTAATGTACTGAATTTGTTTTGTGTATTATACATATAAGCTTATCTTTAGCATTTGGTTTGCCACTGTCTCTACAAGAGGCAATTGGAAACTTAAACTGACCACAAATGAGATAACAGCTGTTGGATAACCCTGTCAGTATCTGCATATGAGTGCAAGAGACAGATGGGCAATAGTCAGCAAACTAGGTGAGACTGAAGTGTTATCTTTCTGAAGTATTATCTTTAAATGTCAGAAGTACGAGGAAGAATAAAGAAATGGTGGGTCTGCTGCTCAGTGAAGAAAGTAAATTGTTAATAGAAGACAAAGAGAAAGCAGAACTACTCAACCCCTATTTTGCCTTAATTTTTACAGGAAAAAGGAAATTGCACAACCTGGTATCAGGTGTATGAACAACGAGGGGGTACGATTGCAGACCAGCATAGATAAAGAGGTGGTCAGGGAATACCTGGCTGCTTTGAATGAATTCAAATCTTCAGGGCCAGATGAATTGCACCCTAGGGTACTAAAATAATTTGTTGTGCTACTCCCTGAATTCCTGTCAATTACCTTTGAAAATTCTTGGAAAACAGGAGAGGTGTGAAAAGACTGAAGACGGGCAGATGTTGCCCCTATCTTTAAAGAAGGGGAGAAGGTGGATCTGGGAAATTAAAGTTAAATTAGCCAGGGAAGACATTGGAACAGCCTATAAAACAGTTAGTGGGCTCCATGCTATGTCCCGTGGATTATGTGCACGTGGGTGTGCATGTGCATAGTTTCTGCAGGGCACAATGTGCCCTAAGTGAATATCTACATGGTTTGTACAAGGCTGTGTACTTGCACATGTTCACAAGATCCGTGGGACATAGGATGGAGCCCAGTGTGCAAGTGCCTTGGAAACAATGCAGTGATTGCCAGTGACACTCAGTGGGTCAGTAGCAGGTTCCTTAGTCCACATGAAGAGGGGGGATTTACCCTGCCCCTCTGCCTTGAGGAGACAAGCTCATTTGCCCTAGAGGTGCAGGTGGATGAAGGGTCAGTATGTCAAGGGGATTCTTTCCCTTTTGTTTTTGGGGAGCTTGGAGATGTGTTAGCAGGTAGAGTGTTCTCCTTTCAGGCACCCCAGATGGGACCTGCAGTATTGGTGACACATAGTGCCCCCATAGAGGGTGATACATCTTCTGGCTGTGTCAGAATTCCTGTATCTTCTGGTAAAATGGTTTTCAGCCAGGTAGTGATCATTTCCCAATCCGGATGGGTTTAGCGAAAGGAGATTTCATGACCCTGGAGGGGATACGGGCTTCTGCTCTGCCTCCCTCATCTGCCCTAGTTAACTGCAAAGTCAAGTGGCACTCGGAGTTGGAGAGTAGGATCAAGCTTTTGTTGTCCTCCTCTGAGGGTACTAGTTGGTTGGCGGGTCTTGAAGAAGCTCAGGGTGTGGAGGAGCTTATGTTTGGGTACATGTTAATTCTGGGGGAATTTGCCCCTTTGTTCTAGGCTCCCAAACCAGTTAGGGAGTCGGGTTTTAGTGCCCCGTGTAATTCCTGGTTCGATAGGAGCTGCTGTCGGGCCAGGAAGGCCCTTCGGGCTGCATACAGGCGTTTTAGGAAGGATGACAGTCTAGTTACCCTGTCAGTATTCCAGAAATTGCGGCCTGAGTATAAGGGACTTCTGCTGCGGAGGAGGTTGTTCCAACTCCTCCAGTGGGATAAAATCAACGTGGCTGCCAGAGCTAAAGACTCGGCACGATTCTGGAAACTTGTCAGAGGTTGTGGGAAGGGCCGAGGGGGGGAATTAGGAATGGAGTCCCTGAGGCGGAATGGGTGAATTATTTCACCTTGTTATACTCTTCTGATCCAGGGCCTCCTTTTCCTTTGGTTAGTCTGTCTTTCCTTCCTGGCTGACCTCCAGTTTTGGTGAAGGAGATTGAGGCAATAATTGATGGACTGAAAGGGGGGAAGGCTGCAGGCCTTGATGGCCTTCCACCTGACCTTTTTAAGGGCAACAGAGCATGGTGGGCTATAGCCCTTGCTGCCCTCTTCACAGGCGTTAACCAAACTGGCGACCTCCTGGATGGCTGGTCCCAAGCCGAGATTGTCCCGATATATAAGAAGGGCCCCCCTGAGGAGGCTAAGAATTACAGGCCTATTAGCCTCCTCAGTGTGGTCAGTAAAATGTATGCCCGCTACTTGTTGGGGAGACTGGATAAATGGATGGAGGAAGGGAAAATACTTCGGGATGAGCAAAACGGGTTCAGAGCTGGTCGTTCTACCTATGACCACTGTTTTGTGTTGTCATTTTATCGCTAAATACTCGCATTCCACAGGGCTTTTTGTGGCCTTTGTGGATTTGCGAGCGCCGTTTGACCTGGTCTCTAGTACCCATCTTTGGGTTAAGCTCTCCCATTCATCTATTGATCCTAGGTTACTCGCCCTTATACAGAGACTGTATTACAATACCTCCTTGCGCATCAGATTGGACTGCAATGGCTCTTTGTCACAGGAAATACCAACTAAGCGTGGGGTTAAGCAGGGGTGTGTGTTGGCCCCTGCTTGATTTAATCTTTATCTGGACAGTGTTATTCCCATGGTCACCTCCTCCAATAACTGCCCCCCTAGGATTGGGAAGCAGGAGGTAGCAATTCTGCTCTATGCAGATGATGCCATCTTGTTGGCTAGATCACGCCTGGGCCTTACTAGACAGCTGACAGCTCTGGACCTTTATTGCTCACAGAACTTTCTTGAGATTAACTATTCCAAAACAAAAGTAATGATCTTCTCCTCTAGGAGGAAGACTTTTATAGGGGCCCATGAGCTTGACCAGGTTGCCTCCTATAGATATTTGGGGCTGGTATTCCAGGCCAAGGGGGTTTGGACAGCGCATGCCGAGGCGGCCATTAGGCAGGCTAAATTAAAAGGAAAATCCATTTGCAGCTTTTTTAGAACTAAAGGGGGATCCCTGGTTATTCCAGCTATCCAGGTATTTAAGGCCAAATGCTTGGGACAACTTCTATTTGGGGCCCAGTTTTGGACGGCCGGGAGGTTTATGATCCTTAAAAGGATTCAGACCGTGTTTCTAAGATCTCTCCTTGCACTTCCTAACCATGCCCCCAGTGCGGCAGTCCATAGGTAATGTGGTTTGATCCCTATTAAGGCCCAGGTGTGGTGCATAGCCATAGGCTACTGGCTGAAGCTCCACTTTGCCCTTACAGCCCCACTAGCTACTCTGGTCCTTTTGGAGGATAACTTATGGGTGGCTCAGGTGGGGAATAAGCTTTGTAGTATGGGCCTTTTGCTCGATAGTTTGTACTCTGAGTTATGGCGGTACTAGGAATCTTTTCAGCCAAAGGCTAGCTGATATTACCACAATAGAGGAGATAGCTACCTTGAGAGGTAAAAGCTTGTTGGCTCCTGTACTAGAGTTATACGAGTGTCCCTGTGCATTGGCCCCATACTTGCAGTTCCACATGAGTCTTCACGTGTGGAGGTGTTTCTCCATGGCGAGAATGTCTGTTTTCCCTTCAGGAGATACTAAAGGCCGTTATTATGGGAAACATTCATTTTCTAGCTTATGTAACTGCCCTTTGCCGGTGGTAGATACTTTGGAACACATTTTCTTTCACTGCGAATTCCATCTTACTCTCCGTGATAAATGGGTTTCCCTTTTGCTCAATTCTGGGTCTCCCAAAACTGACCATCAGCTACTGATAATGCTTTTGTCAGGGCAAGATAAAACTATTACAAAGGGAGTGGCTTGATTTCTCCTTGAAGTGCTTGCCTTGCGGAAGACTAGGATGGCCCTTACATCCACTGAGGAGAAGGGGGGGGGGTTGGGGAATTATGACTCCTGATCTCTGTGATTTACTTACTTATTTACTGTTTTATATTTTAATTTTGTGCTTGTACAGTTGTATGTTTTTGTTTTTGTATCTGTTTTTTCTTTTCCTTCTTGTGTGACGGTATTTACTACACACTTTGAATAAATATATATATTGCCAGTGACCAGCATGGATTTGTCAGGAAAAAGACATGCCAGACAAAACTTGTCTCCTTGATAGAGTAATTAGTTTAGTGGATGAGGGGAATGATAATATATCTTGATTTCAGCAAAGCATCTGATGAAGTTTCACATAAGATCCTTATTGACAAGCTTGCAAAGTGTGCACTGAAAGACACTACAGCAAGGTGGATTCACAGCTGGTGAAGAACTGTACTCAAAAGAGTGATCATTAATGGCTCATCATCAAACTGGAGGGGAGATATCAAGTGAGGTCCCTCTGGTCTCTGTTCTTGGACTGGTGATATCATCATCTTTATTAATGACTTAGAGGAAGGGATTATTTATCAAGTTTGCTGATGACTAGGGGTGGGAATACCGGCAAATCTGGAATCCGATAATGCCGGTACTGGGCGTACCGGCATTATCGGATTCAACCCAGTAAATCCAGTCCGGTTACCGGATTCCGGGTACCGGGTTTTTTTTTACATTGCAGCCATTTAAATGAATGGCTGCAATGTAAAAAGGTTAAAAAACCCACCAAAAAAGCCTCCCCGAGTCCAGGCTGCGCGGGTGGAAGGGGGGACACCCCCCACCCACCCTGCCCAGCCTGGATTTTTGTTAAAAAAAAGCCCACCCCCCAGCACCAGCGGCCGCGGCGTCCCCGCAGCCGCCGGTAAGTATAGACCCAATCCCGGGGGGGGGGGTTAACACCCCCCCCAACCCTCCAGGGATCACCCCTACTAAAGTTGAGTGCTT
>QEPC01014254.1:709432-728576 GCA_003113815.1 Sphenodon punctatus | reverse complement strand
AACAAAAATCCAGGCTGGGCAGGGTGGGTGGGGGGTGTCCCCCCTTCCACCCGCGCAGCCTGGGAGGGGGAGGGGGGAGGAATTAATTGTATTTCATTGATTTCAATAGGGACACAGTGCCCCATTGAAATCAATGAAATAAAACCGGTACCGGATACCGGATTTAATCCAGGAATCCGGTTCTTTGAGAACCGGAAACCGGTAAATCCGGTATCCGGTAATTACCCCGGGGTCCCACCCCTACTGATGACATTAAACAGGGAGAGGTGGTTAACATACTGGAAGATAGAATTGCAATTCAAAAAAATCTTGATAGGTTGAAAATCTGGGCTGAAATGAGCAATGAAATTCAACAAAGATAAATTTTTGGAAGGAAAAACAAAATGCATAAGATAAGCAATATACCTCCCTTGGCAGCAGTACATATGAAAAGGATCTGGGGATTTTAGGAGAGCATAAACTATATGTGAGTCAGCAATGTCATTCAGCTGCAAAAAAGACTAATGCACTTTTAGGCTGCATTAACAGAAGCATTGTTTCCAAGTCAGCAGAAGTAATAATGCCACTCTATTTGGCAGTAGTCAGACCTCACCAGGAGTATTGTGTCTAATTTTGGGCACCGCATCTTAGGAAAGACATTGACAAACTGGAGTGGTTTCAGAGGACAGCCACAAGGGCCATTTTTAGATACCTAGGGGGCAGATCTGTGTGCGCCGCCGCACACTTCCAGTTAGTGGAGGAGCTTCAGATGTAGTATGGGTGTGTGGTCAGTGTGCGCCCACACCCATGCACCACTCCTTCATGCCCATGCACGGAGCAACAGGGAACAACACAGGTTGCTCTGTGAGGCGGCATGGGTGGACGGTGCATGAGTTGCAAGAGCACACCTCCACCCACGCCGTCTTCAGATGGGTCCCCAGGTCCATGGGGGTTGGGTGGACCTGGGGACCCATCTGAAAAAGGCCAAGGACGCTACTGAGGGCAGGACTAGAAACAATGGGCTGAAGTTACAGAAAAAGTAGATTTTGGTTAAATATCAGAAAAAACTTCCTAACAAACAGTAAGAGCTGTGTGACACTAGAACAAGTTACCTACAGAGGTTGTAGGCTCTCCATTGCTGCAGGTTTTTAAAAAGAGCCTGGACAGCCATCTGTTGGAGATGTTGTAGCTGTAATCATCCTGCATCCAACCAGGGGGGTTGGACTAGATGGCCTTCATGGTCCCTTCCACCTCTACAGGTATTTTTAGACAAAGTCTTTCCACCCATTACCCACCCATCATGCATGTTGCAGGGCTGCATAGGGCACCAATGCGGCCCTGCAACATGAATGATGGATGGGGTGGGTAATGGGCATGGAGATGCTTGTGTAAAAACACACTAAGGTTCTATGATTCTTAGAGACACTAGTTTAAATGGATAAACTTCTTGCTTTTCAAGAACACGTCCAAAAGCCCCTCATACCATCAGTTGCCATTTTTCGTGACTGTCCTGATGTTGTTGTTAATCTGAATCCAGCTGGCAGTGTTTCAGAAGAACCGGGCATCATGCTGATTCCATGGACCTCACGTGGAGGAAACTGTCTTCTCCATGAAGAGCCACGTCTTTAATTCTTATCGTCACTCTGCCAATAAAGAGGTTTATGTTTGATAAGAATATATTACATAATAAAAAAACCCTTAAGGCAGCATTCCAAATTATACTTCCACTTTAACATGGTAGTAAATTGAAAAGGCAATTTGCTACAGAAATACCATACATATAAGACAATACTGTTAACTATTTCCAAGTAACCTTCACAAACCAGAGAGACATCCCTTTCCACTAGAAAAAAACTGCCAGTCTACGATTTATTATTAAATATCAGACAAATCTACACATTCTTCTTTCTTAAAAATTAATAAATAAATTTTTTGTTACAACTTAACTGAAATTAAACTGCAAACATTCATCATCACATATAAGTATCGTTCACAGTCACCATACCAGACATATGCAGTTTAATTTAAGTTAAGTCATTTTAAAAAAATAAAATAATTATTAACAAATGTGGAATAAAAGTGACCTAGGCTCCTAGGTTTCATTGTAGTCCATGGGATTTAGGTTCCTATATCATAACCATAATGCCACTTTTTACTTACCATTTTGTATGCTTCTATAAATAAATCAGCACACAGTCTTATTTTATAAGCCATTTTAACTCAAATTACTTACTTCATCAAGTCGTCTTTCAGTTCCTAGTGCCAATAGATTATTATATTCTCTTTCAAGGATTTGCCGTGCCTAGTTATCAAATAAAATAATAGAAATAATCAACATGATCTTTGAGTGGTCCTTATAAAATAACTACAAAAATCACTTCATTACTTACCTGTGTGTTCTGTGTTGGGATCTGTAATAATAAAGCTAAACTGCTGTAATCAAAGTTATCATCCAGGGCTATAAGTGAACCATGTACACCACTTTCTAGCACATTATTTGCATATTCTCGCAGTCCAATAGCCTGTATCCAGCGTATGACTCTATCGTTGCTCCATACCAAGACATCTATAAACACATTGGAGAATCAGCTTACTGCCAACAGAACTTCCATAGTTTTACAGATATGAAAATATCATAATGTTTAGATACACATACATCCTAGTGGACTGAATACATGCATTGCTGGTGTTGAAGTCCAAAAGGCTGATGACATAATGACTGCACGCCAGAATCAAAAAAGGGTTTACAGTAAGTTATGGTCCTGTGAAAAATGGTTATTTGAAACCCCCGTCCCCACCAGCATAGGAATTCTTGATAGACCCACAGTGAGTCGCCCATTACAAAAAGGGAAATATGACGGTAATTGTTCACTTAAACATATCCCCTTCAGGGGCCATGGCTCCCTGGATTTTATGCCCTGGTGCGGGGGCCACATATTATTCATATGTTACTTCTAGTTTACTCATTGGTCCCATGGGTCTTGGGGTGTGGGGGGTCACCCTCTTGAATAGTTATGGGCCCTCTATAGGCTGGGACTTCCTAATTTGGAGGCTTTGCAGTCGCATATTTACACCAGCACTTCTCAATATTTATGTCATCTGCCCCTGCTGTTTTTTTGCCCAAGCCACAATGACAACCTGAAAGGGAGAATGTGAAAGTTTGGCAGTGGCTGTGTTCCAGCAGCCCCCACTGACCTGCACTGACAGCTGTATCAGCCAGTTTTGTGGCTCCCTGTCCATGCCAGAAAGAGTTTACAGTTCATTTTGAACAACAAAGTTGTAGTTGGCTCTAGTAACACCAGCAGACAATGTACAGGTGCACATACTAAAGAAGGATCACACTACAAGCTGGTGTAGAAATAGGAATGTGCGAACATGGTTTGGGAGTTTGGTGTTTGGCCCGTTCGCGAACACCCCGAAGCCGAACTGCCCCCGCCCGAACTGGCCGAACAAAGTTTGGGTTCTGAACCCACTGGGGTGGGGACGGGGGAACCCGGTTTTCCCTCCCCCCCTCCAGGCTGCGCAGGTAGAAGGGATGCTGGGGATCACCTCCTCCTCCCCCCCTGCCCAGCCTGGTAATTTTTTTTTTATTTTTTTTTTTTAAAACCCACCTCAGGGATCGTCCTACCTGCGGGATTCCAGCTTCAGGTCCGGCGGCAGCAGCGATGCGGCTCCGGCAGCGCTCTGGAGCACCACCAGACCTGGGGCCAGAGCCCCGGCACAACCAGGTAGATCAGGCTCCGACTTCAGGTCTGGCAGCGGCAGTGGTAGCAGCGGTGGGTCTAGCTCTGGAGCGCTTCAGGCCTCCAGGTCATGTGACCCAGAAGGTGTAGTAGAGGCCTGAAGCACTCCGGAGCACTGCCAGAGCCGGACCCGCCGCCGCTGCCACTGCCAGACCCAGGGCCAGAGCCCTGGCACCACCAGGTAGGGCGATCCCTGGGGTGGGGGTTAAACATTTTTTTTACCAGGATGGGCAGGGGGTGGGGGGAGGTGAGCCCCAGCACCCCTTCCACCTGCGCAGCCTGGAGGGGGGATGGAAAACCAGGTTCGCCCCCTGTCCAAACAGGTTTGACCCCCCCAAACAGGTCGGTCCGAACAGCCCGAACCCAAACGGTTTCAGGGGGGGCAAACACCAAACCTCCCAGTGTTCGCACATCCCTAGTAGAAAAGGTGCAGGCACTGAGCATGGTGAAGGATAGTGCCACAAGTCAGACATGGAAGCCCTAAAAATTCATAGGGTATAAGAAAGAGAGACTCAGTTTGAAGTAGGTGGCCATAGAGTGAGGATGTTTGGGGAAAAGCTTTCCTCTGAATCAAGGAACAAAGCCAGGTGTAGAAGCTATGTGCATACGGCCAGCAAAGGCTCTGACATCCAGAAAGAGGAACACATCTCTGAGGGAAGTTTCAGGTAGGAACTTCCTATTTATAGGCCCAAAAGGGGATTATCTTGAACTGTTTGATAAAGACCTTGGATCCTGCAGAGGTGGGGAAACCCTGAAGACCCTTGGTGGAGTAGGCTGGCTGTAGAGTGGTTGAAGCCCGACTTACTCAAACCTATTCAGGCAACCAGACTGATACAGACTGGCTTGAACCTGGGCTGATTAGGTCTTCCCCCACTCTCACATCCCTGTGTCCCATCCCTTTTCCAATGGGGGAATTTCATGTTGGTTTAGCTAATGTGATATTTGAATGCACTGCACACATTCAAATTTCACACTAGTTTCCACTCACGTGAGTGACAGTACTGGATTTTCAGCCCTGTCTTCCATGATGGGACTAATGTGAATTTTCCATCCCAAATGAGGAAGAATTCTTGCCCACCTTCTTGATAGGAATTCTAGATAGGAATTAATGTTAGTTTGTGCAATACGGCAAGCAGCCTTAGATCGGGTCTATTGTTTCTGCTGTGGAGTGGCTGGACACATACAGCATGATTTGGCTGGTGATGGAACGTGCCCATGGCTAGGCTTTATACATTGTTACCATCCAGTCTGCTCCTCAGGACGTGTGGCTGGAACGCATAAGTGGTAGGTCCACATAAGACCATTCAGTACTACTTTTATTAGATTTGGGATCCAATCAAACATTAATCAGGGAAGAATTAGTCTAACCCCAATGGCTAATGCCTAGGGATTAAATAAAATCAGTGTGTTCGTAGGGATCAGATCAGTACTCGCATCAGTGTGAGTACATCTTATGGGTAGGTGTAGTCCCTAAACTACCATGGCCAGTTATACTTGGGTGTGACTGGACTGTGCTCAGTTGAGAGTGGAAAAGAAACAAGCATCCTCTAAATAGAGAGATGGGTAAGGAAACCCCATAATACCAACGGTGAGATGAGTTATTGCAGGAAGGGGTGAGAATTGGAAAAAAGAAAATACCCCTAAAGACTATAGTAACTAACCCAGAAACTCCAAGGATATATAGAAGGACTGAGGAAACCCAAGTAGTCAAGAAAGTTGGGAGCAGCAGTACGCAAGCGTGAAAACCAACTAAAAATTGAGATTAATGGTACAAAAGTTTGGATTGGAAAAAGGCATGCAAATACATTCAAATATCCAGAATATTCAGGATTGCAAGACCCAGGCAGGCCTAGTAGATGCCAGACAGAAACAATTGGTAAAGGTGTGCTATTCAAACACAAAACTTGAGAGTTGGAAACATACACCGAAATCTCAATGGGAACATTACAGAGAGGTCAAACCAATATTTTATTAAATGACAAACGGCAAAACCAAGATTTGGGAGAAAGGGATATAAACCTAGCCACAAATGTGGCATTCTGGGAAAAAGTTCAAGAAAGAGTTTTTAGATAAAGCGAATGCATTAGGTGGGTTATCCTGAATATTCTGGATATTTGAATGTATTTGCATGCCTTTTTCCAATCCAAATGCATTAGGTGGGTTCTTTGACAATTGCCCAAAGTAGTGCAAGAGATACCTATGCAGTCAGAAGGTTATGAGCGTGATTGGTGCAATGCCAATTACTATGCTATGACTAGCAAAAATGACAAAGTGGAATATTATTGTGAAACCTATGAAAGCCACACAGGCTTGATGCCATCAAAACAGAAGACAAATTAGATAAGTGGGAGGGAAAATCTGCACTTTAGGGGAAAGTGGGGATTTCTAATGGTGTACAGATTTCATTGAATCCTCCCCCCTTCCCAATCAAGCTGGTTGTGGTGAGCCCTGGTAATGTGTTTTTTGCTGGTGGGGGATTTCCTTTGAATAGTAAAAGGACACCTCAGTTCCCAGGGCTGGGGATTGGTGCATTGGGTGGGACAACTCCCCACCTCGTTCTTTGTCCATGGGAATGGGGTCACCCTTTTTTTAGTAACCTTTGGGTGTCAGCCTGGTTGGATGGGAAGCTTCCTGGCCCCAGGGAGTTGTAAGAGCCCATTTTTGTGGAACCCATCTTCTGAAAGAACCATAGTAGCATCAGCAGAAAATGTGCAGGAGCACAAACTAAAGAAGGATCACACCACAAGCTGGTGTGGAAAAGGTACAGGCACTGGGTATGGTGAAAGATAGCACCATAAGCCAACCAGGCAAAGAAGTCCTAAGCATTCATGGGGTATAAGAAAGAGAGCCTCAGTTTGAAAGAGGAAGCCACAGAGTGAGGAGCTTGAGGAAGTGCTCTCCTTGGAATAGAGGAACAAAGACAGAGAAGCTACATGTTTGAGACCAGGAAGGATGTTGAGATCCTGAAAGAGGAACTCAACTGAGAGTGAACTTGCAGGTAGAGACATTCCATTTTTAGGCCCAGAAGGTGCTTCCATTGAGCTGTTTGAAGGGCCTTGGATCCTGAAGAGGTGGGGAAACCCTGGGGACCTTTGGTAGAGTAGGCTGGCTGTAGGGGTGGCTGGAAGCCATGCTTACTCAAACCTATTCAGACTTATCCAGATTGATACAGACTGGTTTGAACTTTGGCTGACTTGGCCTAGGCTACTTACCCCAGGATGAGACCCTTAGCCTAAATAAGATATAGGCCCACATTGAGGTATATCTGAGGACTCTGGGAACAAGGAAATGGACACTGCGTGTGCCGGGACATTTGAGCTAGTCCTTCATAGACTCTCTAGCACACCCTATTGGGACTAGAGAAGGGCAGCTTTGGCTACACACACATTTCAAATAACCATCTGAGACCTTGATTCCAAGTCAAGAAAAAGTGCTTAACACTTTTTGTGTAGCTTGCTGAATTGGGATGAAGAAAGGATGTGTTTAAATAAAATGCTTTGCTGAATAATGGGCCTAGAACCGTCTGTTGATGGAAGGGGGCGAGATATAAATTTTAATATAAATAAATAAGAACAGGCCAATAGTTTGAACTATTACCTTTTATTTCATGCTGACTGACTTCTCTTCTCCTTTCTAGCTCTTTCCTGTCATAGTTCAGCCTCTTCAAGCACATGATCCCATACTGCAAACTTGTTCTGTTATATAGGAGAAATATTTACAGAATATCATAAAAACATTTAAAAATAAAAGAATTAGTGAGTATAAACTATTTTCGAAGGACTTGCCAAACACATTTCATAAAGGGAAGCTCAGTGTGGCTATATATTAAATAAAAGTAGCAAGTGGCAGACCCAAGCCCTTCCCTACTGCCCTTCCATCTTTTCTCAGACCAGGTTACATTAAATTAAAATATATACACGGATAAAAAAAAAGCATATACCCCCGTTTCCCCCCAAATAACCTTAGAATCTTCTAAATCGGTGCCTGCCAAAAACTTGGTCAAATAAAAAGGTCTTACAATGCCTTCTAAAGATGGGCAGGCTTATCATGCAAAAAAGTTGTTCTCCATATAAGCAAGGAGTCAGTAAATTTAGCCTCCCAAGGGAGATGACTCAATAAGGTAACTTCAGATTATTAATAATATAAAGATGAGCAGACTCAAGCTTTAACAAACCTCCAGGAAAAGTGAATTTCAGAATTGTGGAGCATTCTCCAAAAACACCTCTCTATGCACTCTGAACTGATGGTATTTCCAAGAGGGTGCTCCCAGCTAACCTCAGCAATTACAATTGAACTTTTGGGAGGAAGCAATCTTTCAGATAAGTGAGACTCAGGCCATTGAAGGTTTTATAGGTCAAAATCAGCAGCTTGAATTGTGCCCAGAAAGCTGGTGGGAGCCAATGCAGACTGGTGTTCTGTGTTCCTGTGACCCATCCATGACAGAGGGTCGCTGTGTTCTGCACCAGCTGCAGTTTCTGTACAGCAATCAAAGGCAGCTTCAGGTAGACTGCATAGTGCAGACCAGCCCTACCCACAGCAGGGAACAGAACAGACATGATGTTCTGCAGATGGAGCTGCTCTGCTCCCTGCCTAACACCTGCTGGGCACAGAGTAGGCAGTCTCTTTGTCTTGGTTCCCCAGAGCAACCCCAAGACTGTGTTTTCATATTAATTTTTTTCTTGAACAGCAAATTCAGGTTTGGTATATAGCTAACATTTACATTAGGAAAACAAATTGTACCTGATTCTCTTTTATAAGAAAGCTTTTTATTAGAGCTGAAACTCGGTCTTTGGAAAACATTGGAATTCGCCAAAGATTCCGGTACTTGGTTCTGAACGTCCGAAGTTCTGATGACCAAAGCCTTTGCTCAGAAAACTTCGGAAAAATTCAGAAGCCATTGCAAAAGTAGCTGGACAGTTGAGGGGGGTATGGGATACCTGTAATGTAGGCCTCAGAACTCTGATGGTAGGACCTGCGGCTGGAGTGGCTGGCAGCTTCTTGATGCTGTGGAATGACAGCTCCCTGTGAGTGTAATTATGGCCCCAGAATCCTGATGGTGGGTCCTGGGGCTGGAGTGGCAGCTTCTGGATGACGTCGATGGACAGCTCTCCCTGCCTGTAACGTAGGCCCCAGAACTCTGAGGGTGGGTCCTGGGACTGGAGTGGCTGCTTCCACCTAGACATCCAGGTGGAGCTGCGGGTCCAGGAGTACCCCCAGACTATGAACTTGAGGAACCAGTGGAGGGAGGAGCCTATCGATGACGGGTGCCACCACTCCCTCGGCTCCTCTTACCAGCATCACTTCCATCTTGTTGAGATTCAGCTTCAGACGGCTCGCCCTCATCCAGTCCCCCACAGCTGCCAGACACTGGGTAAGCACCAGGCCTGGGACAGCTGAAAAAGAGAGGTACAGTTACATGTCATCAGCATATTGATGACACTGCACCCCGAAGCCTCTGATGACCTCACCCAAAGGCCGCATGTAGATGTTGAACAGGAGAGGGGACAAAATAGAATCTTGTGGGACTCCACACGTGAGGTCCTGGGGAGAAGATGAACAATCACCCAGCACCACACGTTGAGTTCTGCCGACCAGGAAGAAAGGGAACCATTCAAGAACAGTTCCGCCCACCCTGGCTCGGTCCCACAACCAAGTCACCAACAACTCATGGTCAATGGTATCGAATGCAGCCAAGAGATCTAATAGGATCAACAGGGCTGAACAACCCTGGTTCAGTTTATGGTAGAGGTTTAAACATGTGTTTATATTTAAACACATGTCCATTCCTGTTTGAAAAGCATGAAGACTAACTGATGTCATAGGCTTCAGTGCTGAACCGGAGGTGTTTATTGTCAAGTCAGATGGGGAAGAAAGGTTTATAAGGCTGCTGCACTCATACAAAAGCTTATGGAGATTATATTATTGATAGCCTGCCGTTATCTGCTTTAGTCATCTCCCTTGGGAGGCTAAATTTACTGACTCCAATGCTTATATGGTGAACAACTTTTTTTGTATGATGCAGAGTAGCTTAATGCCACAGCTTCTTGTATATCACCTTATCTTTCAGTACGTTTTTGAAGTTTACATATGGTTATAATTAAATTTTCAAAATGGTGTTTAGGTATCATGGAATTGACTAGAAGATCAGCAGCAGCTGCCATCAATTATAATCTTGGGTGTGAGGTAAGTAACAGTACCTACATTTACTGTGTCAAAATGAATAGACCTCTTCCATTTTCAAACAATAGTTTGCTAGGTGGAATCACAGATTATGTATATTTCCATGTGGTTATCGAAAGCATGAAAACCAAGGTAAAATAAAAATGGTACTGTCCTATTTTTCAAGAACAATCCCTAGTTATGTTCTTTTGTATGGGTTGTGCATAAACATACCGATGAAAGCTATCCACCATTTTTAAATGCACTCGGAGATCTTTCTTGGTCAGGTGATCTAACATTCTTGCATCCACCAAGCACTCCATAAAGTAACTTCGGTACTGTGGTAACCCCAGACTAGGAAGCCATTCATTACCAATCCATTCATGGTTCATGTCACCATATGCCAGGGTCTACAGAAAAATAGGAGACAACACTTTACAGAGTACTGTATCAACCGCAAGAATAAAGACAATTATTTTAGAAGGTTATCCATCTCAGCAGATTCGGGTACAATTTATACTGCTTTTTGTAATAGTTTGGACCATAGTTTACTTCTGAATATGTGCCATATAGGTGCCTTTGAAAATCATACCCTAAGCAACAACAAATAGTACTGGCAATAAAATACACTTTTAGTGTGTGTTCTTTACCCATTAAAATCAATGATATTTCAGTCATTAACTACAATGAGGACAGGACTGAACCATGTATAATGTTTCCCCAATCAAGGGAGTCAGCCCCTCTTACTCACCAAGTCCCAGTAAGGGGAGAAGGTATAGGGGTGGTCCAAGACTCTCCTCCCAGTGGTGGGGGCATTGGCTAAAGGCTCTTCTCCCAGTGGGGAGTGGCAGTTGAGGCCAGGAAGTGCGGCTGTGAGGTGGTGCTCCCACAGTCACCCACACTCTGATGTGAAGTGAAGACCCACACATAAATTATGGGTTCATGGAGCCTCAAACATAAGGAGCCACAGCACCAATTTGGGAGGGGGCTGCGAACATGGGAAGCCCATGAGTAAACTCGAAAAAACCTATATACGGGTCTTCAGAACCTGCAATTCAGAGAGCCCTGTTCACAGTAACATTTTTCTTTACTAACAGGTGAGTCAGTGTGTGTCCATCAAACATTCCTGTGTTAGGAGGGGCCTACACCACCATTTTCACAGGGATCCAGCTTCCCTGGATCCAGCATGGACACTACTGTAATATAAATAAATTATAAATCAACAAATAATTAGCTAGTCTTTTTATGGAAGGCAGATTTTGGTCTATAGTGCCATGACAGGAACCAACAATTTTAAACAAAAATGTTAAAAAGCAGCTGGCCCACACATGGTCCCCTTTCTGTGCAGGGTGAGAGCTGCCTTCAAAACTGCTCCCTTAGTAACAGTCTGGAATAAATGCCACAGCTTGGAAGCTTAACACCAAAAAATAGCTGTGAAGGCATCATTTCTCAAAATGGGAGTAACAAGGACAGGTCGGCTGCCTGCCCCGGAGCTGCTTCGGGGGTGCACCCCTGCATCTGCCTGCATGCAGCCCCACCTGCATCCGTTTTAGATGAAGCCAGCAATTTCCCTGGCCCACCCACACGGCACCCCACCACCACACACCATAGAGTTGCATGCAGATTGTCTGACATTCTAGGCTGCATCCTGCAATTCTGTCGTGTTGCCTGGGGCAATGGCTGGCCAAAAGCAGAGCTGCAATATGGGTCTGCTGAGCAGATGGACAGCAGCTCTGCTTCAGGATGGTGCCCCGGGTTTTGCTGGCCTACTCCACACTGCAAGTAGGGCTGTCCTGCTTTCACATCAGGCAGGGTGCTTTTAAATGGACTGGCCAAGCCCAGGGGTGAAGCAGGGCTGTCTAAAAGCACCCCATGCTTAGGAACAAGTAAGCTAATGGTGGGGGAAGACATGGGATCTTCAAGAGGCGATAACTATGAGTGGGGCCTCCCTTGAGCATACATGTTTCTTCCTGATATGGTTTTGGGGCTGCTAAATCAAGTTAATATAGTGGATACACTTTTCTTTTTTAATGTTTTGGACTGTAGGAATTATTTACTTCTAGGTAACAAAGCAGTTGCAGATTCACTTGCAAATACATGGGCACCATAACCCTCCGCCATTAAAGTCAATGGGAGTTTTTCCATTGACTTTAATGGTGGAGGACTTCACCTTGAGTATTACTTTTTCACCATTCGAAGGACTTATGCACAAAATGCATATCACAAAATAAAGGTGTTGTGTTGATGCCCCTGGAAATACTTAGCTGCAGCTATTTATACTGAATTTATATTGGGAAATGTTTACTGAAAGTACATTTAAATTATACACTATTATTTAATTTATATTTGTAGTCTACCCATTCCTTTGGAACTCAGGGTAGACTGCAATGCACAAAAACAAAATAAACCCAGATATTAAGATATAAAACTAAGGGTGTTTTCCAACATGATTAAATGTGTACTTAAGAGGATGGGTGACCAGCTCCGCACCCAAATTAAACAGAGGTTTGATCAGGGCCATCCCAAGGCATTTTGCTGCTGTAGGCGATGACAAAATGTGGCACCACCCCCACCCCCCAAGTGGTGGTATGGGGTATGTAGACCTATTCTCCACTGTCCTGAATGCAAAGTGCAGCCTTTTTTGCACCAGGACAGCCCACCATTCCTCTCATTCCACGGGTATTGAGCAAGATTCGGTTAGAGGGGGCCAATCTTATCCTCATATCTCCAGGGTGGCCTCGCCAGATATGGTATCATGAGCTTCAAAATCTAGCCAACTCATCCCTTGCCATACCCCAGATCCTGGACTTGCTGTCCTTGAATCAAGGGAAAATTCTCCATCCAGAACTCAGACGACTGAACCTCCACGCTTGGAGGATTCACATACCGAAGGCGCTCAATCCTTAAGTAACAAGTTAGCCCCTGTTCTCCAAAATGAACTTAAACCATCCACTCCTAAGTCCTATGACTCCAAGTGGAGAAGATTCTGCTTTTGGCTACAAGCCAAATATCTGCCTCCCACTCAACTGTATGTAGAATTAGTACTACAATATTTACTATAATTAGCAGAGAAAGGTTTGGCATGCTCCTCGTTAAGAGTGCACCTCTCTCTGCCATTTCTAGGCATGTTACCCTCCCTGGTTCTAAATCATTCTTTGCTCACCCTATGGTTAAGAAGTTCCACAAGGGTTTTATAAATTTGTTCCCGCTGCATCAGGTACCACTGTCTCAATGGGATCTTAATTTGGTACTTGATCAATTGACGAAACATCCCTTTGAGCCTCCAGAACAGGCAGAACTATTCCATTGGACCTTAAAAGCTGCCTTTTTGGTAGCTGTCACGTCCCTCAGACGTGTTAATGAAATTGCTGCCATTTCTATAAAGGAACCCTACCTCCAGGTTTTCCCAGACAGATTAGAATTTTCAGCTCACCCATCCTTTATACCTAAAATAGTTTCTCAGTTTCATTTATCCCAGAAAATTGTTCTCCCCGTGTTCTCCACATCTAGTGTGTGTGCATCTGAGGATTTGGCCATGGCACACACACTAGATGTAAAAAGAGCTGTCCTCACCTACTTAGATAAGACCAGAGATTGCAGGCTCTCAGACACTCTGTTTATCTCCCCATCCCTACCTAGGCTGAGTCAGAAGATATCTTCTCAGACTGTTTCCAAATGGTTAGTACAGCTGATCTCGCTTACTTACCAACTGAGTGGATTCTCACCTCCACCTAATTTGAGAGCACATTCAGTTAGGGCACTGGGTGCTTCTATGGTCGCTTTTTCTAACATATCTCCACAAGAGATGTTAGAGATATGCAGGGCGGCAACATGGAGCTCCCCACATACCTTTGTGAAGCACTATGCTCTCCACCTAGTTTCCCAGCCCCACACTTCTCTTGGTGTGTATATACTTAATTCTGTTTTCAAACCTTTTTTTTTTTTAAAAAGCAAGACAAACACAGGAGAACCACTTGTTTCTATATAACAGACTTTACTATATGTAGAGGTTACCTGTAAATATACGTACCTGTTTTACTACATAACAAACTCTTGTTCTTTTGCATGCAGTATGCATTAAGTTTGATTTTTGATAGAAAATTACCCCACCACCTATTTCTAGGCTTGGTACTCTCCCATTTGTGAGAATGGGAGGAGCCACTCGAAGAAGAACAGAAGGTTGCTACTTTGTAAACAAGGTTCTTCGAGATGGCTCCGAACATTTCACAAATCCCCACCCTTCCAACCTCACATGGAATTTTCTTCATAATCGCTTAGGGTTGGAAGGAACTGTTGGGTTTAGGCAGGAAGATACCTTATATAGTGTGGGGGCACATGAACGTCACATAGTTTTTAAATTAGTGAGCTTGGTATGTGCCGGTAAAGGAAGAGCAAACCCATTTCTGATAATGTTTGGAACCATCTGGAAGAACCTTGTTTACAGGTAGCAACCTTCTGTTCCCTGCCCGCCGCTCCCCCCCAATCTGCTGCTTTAGGCGGCTGCCTAGGTCTGCCTAGTGGCAGGGACGGCCCTGGGTTTGATGACATTGTACCTTTTTAAGTATACATTTAATCACGTTGGAAAGCAACCAAATAAAAACAGATAAATCCCCCTAACCTACAATACTCCAGCTGTACCCCCTGCCTTTCCAAAATCTGGCCAAACAAAAAGGTCTTGCATTGCCTCTGGAAGAGACAAACCTCCAAGGGGAGGGAGGTCCATAATTGTGGGGCTGCCACCATGAACCCCTCTCTGCGTGCCCTTGTTTAAGAAACTTGTCAAGCAGATGACACCTTCAAGAGGGCTCCCCAGCTGACCTCAGAAGCTGCAATGGAACATGGAGCAGAAGGCGGTCTTTCAGATATTTGGGACTCAAGCTGGTTAGGGCTTTTAAAGTAAAAATTTGCTGCAAATTTTTAGGTAACACTGTAAAATGCATTCATCATATTTAAACTATTTTAAATGGAACCACACTATTGTACTCTCTCTTATAGAACAGCTGTTACTGAGTTTTCTAGTATTATATGTTAAATAAATTATTAATCTTACACCAACGTGTTAAGTGTAAAAGGTTCCTACCTGAGCCCAGCTGCCTTCTTCTGACTCTTTCTGTGTTATCAGCAGGCAGTCATTAGTAAAGCAGGTAAGAAATACAACATATCATGAGTCAGAAAGCAAAGGAGTTATTATAATGCAACATGTTAATACTTCTACTACATACATGAAACTGCAAATAAATATACTGATAATACATTGAAGTCAGTGGAAAGCTACCAGAAGCAGCATCATTAAAATTAAAGCTGGACAAAAATGTCTTGGTGCTGGCAAATTCAGTAAAACACAGAAGATTCATACTGTTGTGAAGTTTTACAAGTCCTATCAAATTATTTTTATGTTTGTCACAAAAACAGCAGCAACTATCGTTATGGTGATCATGATTTGTGACCCCAAATGGCAAGTAACAGTTTCATGCACCTCTGTTTACAGTAACTGAGCCCATTTTTAGATGTGCCTCCTATCATCGCGGACTTCAAAGTCCGCTTACAGCAACCTTACGGGGTTGGAGTTTAGACATGCATCCCCACACCCGAAATCACCCAGCTGTCACTGGAAACAGCAGTGCCAGGCAACTCGCACATTCTTTTTAAAACCGGACTTGTCAAACCTTGATATTGGGATATTTGACACTGTTTCCAATGGCGGCTAGGCGACTTCCAGTGCGGGGAGGCATGTCTGAACTCCACCCCCATGAGGTTGCTGAAAGCAGACTTTGCAGCCCACAAAGATAGAGGCATGTCTAAAAGCGCCCACTCAATTCTCCCCCCAACCCCACCAACAAATTATTCAGGACAATCTTGCTGGTATTTATGTCCACCAATAAAAATAAAATTCAGGCGTTTTAAAAATCAATTTTTACTATTGTAAAAATAAATAAATAACTGAGGTGGACTCTTACTTAATGAATTTTTCAAGTGAATATGTAAAACACTATAGCAAATGCCAGTTTATAAGTAATTCATCTCTGCAGTGTTGAAATGAAGAATTGGCACTTTCCCTACCATTTAGGGTATTTGCAGATTGTAAATTATTAAAAGGCGGAGCGAAGGATTGATCTCTCGCTTTTTGGATTAAAATACTTGTTTATAAGCATGGCCTAAAAATGGTATGTGTGATTAAATCAGTCATCACAAAGGTAATACACACCACAAAAGCTGCTCCCCCCTGAAAAAAATGTATTTTGGGTGAAGGGAGGCAAGAAGGTTCCAGTGAGAATCCCAGACTCCATCCTCTTTCGAAAAGGGGAGATGTGATGAAACCCCAGCTGCTACGTCATATCATGCTATGCACGTGGATGGACTTGGTTACTGACTCCTTTGGTTAGGGATGTGCAAACGGGTTCAGATGTTCAGAGTTCGGGCCGAACTTGGCCTGTTCGGATGACCAAACCAAACGTCCGAACCGAACGTTAAAACGGCCGAACAGTTCATAAAAGTTTGGATGAGTTCGGATGAGTTCAGGGGTAGGAAAAATGTGACTTTGGGCAGGAAAAACATGTCTGGAAGGGGGAGGCAGGTGAGGAGCAGACTTCCTGGCACCAGGGGTGGAGACCAAGGGTGGTTTCAGGGCCAAATAATACTGATACCAAAAAATATCGATTTCGGTATCGGTATCGATAGCGCTATTTTCGTATGTTCGGCCAAGTTGGGCTGAACCAAACTCCACCGAACTGAACAACTGAACCCGAACCCGGATTTTGAATCGAACGACCGAACGTCTGAACATCCAAACTGCGTTCTGTTTGCACATCCCTACCTTTGGTTCAGAGAGGGTATTCACCTTTGCCTTCTTCACTGTTACACTTTGAGCCTGTTCCTATCATCCTTACCTACAACTTACCTGGAGGCAATAAAGAACTGTTTACTGTAAACAGAAGCACATAGCAGCCAGGGATTAGGCCTGATGCAGTTTTGCAGTCTGACTTCAAGTTTAGTGCCACACTCTGTGGGCATGCTCAGAGGACAGAATGGAAAGATCTCAAGGCTGCTCAGCCTTGGCAGTCCTGTACCATCTGGAGCCAAAGCAGCTAAGAAAAGGTCTTTGTGGACTTAGAATGAAAGGAAGATGTTGGTGTTACAGCTTGGGAACAGCTGACTCAGCCTTGGACTGAGCCCTTCTATCTGGTCAGCTACAGAGACTCACCCCCACCAGAGACTGAACTGTAAGACTGTTGTAAATGACTTGCTTTATACTCTCTTCTGCCTTGACCTGACTTCTCATTACTACCCCAGCTTAAGTTTTGTTTGTTAAGTTCTGTATTATTGCTCCAGGTAACTATCTGCGGGGGGGGGGGGGGGGGAGGGAGGGGGTTGTCATGATTTCTCTGTCTCAATCTGTGCCTGTTGCCTTAAATGGAAGGCTCTCTATTTGGTAACCCTTGAAGCCTGCCCAGCAGGGGAGGTATCACGCAGAGAGGGGGTTACGGCAAAGGAATGGGCAAGGGTTTGTCGCTAGCCCAGGGCAACCTGCAGGTGCAAAGCACTGGGGATCCCGATTGTAGACAGCTTTGACACTTTACCACAAGAACCGTGCATAGGTAGCCATCTCATGAGACACCCCATGTAAATTGAATCCTGTAGCAGGCTTCAGAGTCAGGCTGGAGCTCATCCTAGTAGGGAACCATGAGGTCTGGGACAGTATGCAACATCATATGTGAAACTAATAATAAATATAACATTTGTTTGGGAGAAACAGAAAATGATTAGCTATTATGGGGCAGTATTTATAGAATCACTTTAAAAACAAAAATCCCCATTGTACTCCAGGAGCAGCATGTTTAAAAATCAATGGCCATTGTCCAGTATACTTTTGCACAATGAAACATGCAGCACGTACACACACATTACTCTGCACACTGGGAAAAAACATTACAGGGAATTCTGGTGAACACACTATCCAGAGTGAGGGCCTATGGGGATCCTTGGAGCGAGGGCAGTCTAGGCTCCAACTCCCTGCTGATTTTGATCAAGAGGAGGAACACTCTTCCAATGCAAGCCTTGGGTGGGTCTTGCAATGCAGGTGCTGGTAGTGGGGTGTTTACCTGGCGTCCTGATGAGATTTGTGTGAGAAAAGCAAAAACTATTTTGTCCAGAGTAGGAAAATAGATAGGGAAGACCCTGTCCATACAGGATCAGGGCAACCTGGAGTGCATGATGTCTTGTGAGATACTTATAAAAAACAAGTGCATTAGGACTTGACCCTGCAAACCTGTATGAGGATGCCTAACTTTAGTACAATGCCTAGTCCTCTTGATTTTTGTGGGGTGCAGGGGAACAAAAATATCCCATTCATTTCAATTAAACTTCTCAGTGTAGGATTCATGGCCCTGATTCTACAGGTCAACAGAGATTTACTCATTGCATGCAGAAACCAAGTCCTATATAATTTTCAGTCTTTAAATGTGAACAAATATGGGAGGGTGTTTAGTTTTCTCGTGTCAGTACTTTCTGTTCCTGCTGTTGAGAAAAGTGTTTGACTTGATTACTTTTTCTTTCAGTTTGGAGAACATATTTTGTTTCACATTTTGTCTTGTATATTCATCACAGTTAAAGTTCTATTTAACTAAAAACATAACTCAGTGTAAAAGCTAGTATATATTTTATACCAGTATCCTGAACTATGGCCGTTTTTCGATGAGCGACGGCCTATGTCTCACACCCCTCTCCTCAGTTAACTGCAGGGAGTTGAGTGGACAGAAGTGGTGGTGCTTGGTGTGGGGATTTAGTGGGCACTGAGACAGTATTTGGTGAGAGTGCTGCTCCATCAGGAAATGGAGACTGAGGTTGGATGGGTTGGGATTGGGGCTGAGGGCCTCTCCTCTTCTCTATCTACACCCTGTCCTTTGGCAAAATTATTGCCTCCCACGGATTCCAATACCATCTCTACGCTGATGACACCCAACTCTATCTCTCTACCCCCTCTCTCTCCTCGTCTATCTGCTCTCGCCTCGTCGACTGCCTCTCTGATATCTCCACCTGGATGTCCCGACGTCAACTCAAGCTCAACATGGCCAAGACCAAACTCCTCATTTTTCCTCCCTCCCCTTCCCCTCCCTCTAACCTGACCGTCTGCATCGATGGGGTCACCATCCGTCCTGTTCTCAAAGCCCGCAGCTAGGGCTTCATCTTTGACACGCACCTCTCTTTTAAACCTTATATTGACTCTATGGCCAAATCCTGCCGATTCGCTCTCCACAACATTGCCC
>QEPC01014254.1:630024-706186 GCA_003113815.1 Sphenodon punctatus | reverse complement strand
GTAAGGTTTAAAAGAGAGGTGCGTGTCAAAGATGAAGCCCATGCTACGGGCTTGGAGAACAGGATGGATGGTGACTCCATCGATGCAGATGGGCAGGTTAGAGGGAGAGGAAGGGGAGGGAGGAAAAATGAGGAGTTCGGTCTTGGCCATGTTGAGCTTGAGTTGACGTCGGGACATCCAGGTGGAGATATCAGCGAGGCAGTTGACGAGGCGTGAGTGGACAGATGAGGAGAGAGAGGGGGTAGAAAGATGGAGTTGGGTGTCATCAGCGTAGAGATGGTATTGGAATCCGTGGGAGGCAATAATTTTGCCAAGGGACAGGGTGGAACCACCAGATGTGCAGAAGTGGGCTGGGCCTGCTCTGGGGCAGTCCACTGGCAGTGCTCCGGAAAACCCTGGAGTGCCACCAACGGAGTGGCCACCCAAACCTGGGGGCACTGGTCCAAAGCGGAGCAGCTATCTGCTCGGTGGACCCATGCTGCTGCTCCATTTTCTGTCAGCCGATGTCCTAGGTAATGTTATGGAGTTGTGGGCGCCAGTCTAGAGTGTTTGGTGATTGCCCATAACTCTATGGTGTGTGGGGGGAGGCATGGCCCAGGGAACCTGCTGGGTCTATATGAAGCCAGCCCAGGTGGGGCTGCAAATGGGTGGATGCAGGGGTGGACCCTGGAGCAGGTCTGGGGCAGCTGCCTCTGTGTCCATCTAAAAGCACCCATCTAAAAGCACACTCGAACACTGATAAAGTGGGTGTTACATTTTATTCTACATGTTGCAGGGCACCCATAGAGCACATCTGTAGCCCTGCAACATGTATAATAAAATGTAACACCCACTTTATCAGTGTTCGAGTGTCTCTGTGAAATGGGCACTTGTGTTAAACATTCTGCATTTATAGGAAATACAGACGCACATACAAAGCAATGTTTCTGAACATCAAACTACTGCTGTTGAGTGAAACTACACTAATGTGTTTACATTAATATAGGCTTAGTGACCATCATCATTTGGGATTTTCTCTTTCATTGACTTGCTGGCATATTTTCAGATTCAATTTCTTTACCCTCTGTATCATGGGCTTCGCATTCTAAGAAACTGTAATGGGTGGCATGATAGTTGTACAAAATTAAGCATACTTTGGCACTGAAATCAATACAAATGTTGCCATGGAAGGAAAGTTGGAAAGACTAACCGTTTTGGTTGGAGCTGCAAGGTTTTCCATTTCTTCATGGGTCACCCAGACATTGCCTGAGGGCTATTAAGAAGGCCCACAGGGAAGCAGGTAGAATCCACATTAGGTAAGCAGTGTTAAAGAAGAAAGGCAGCACCACTGTAAGTTAACAGCGTATATAGCATCACAATCAGCACAACCATGATCTTGCCTCAATCGAGCTGCAACTAGAGATAACTTTAGACAACTTGTTGTTTTCATCTTTCTTCACTAAGATCTAAGCAGATTGTTTATTAACTAGTGATGAAATGCATCTGGCTCCAAAGATGGTGGAGACTTTTTGAATAATATTGAACAGGAAAGAATAACAGTTAAAACAGATTTAACGTGCACACACATCAAATCCCCAATACAGTGGCTATGAACTTTATGTGGTAAATAACTTGCAGTTCAAAAAGAATTTCCAACTCCAAAATTCTGCAGATACTTGCACAGTAATATACATTACTATCAGTTTCACTTCACGTCTGAAAGTCAAAAACCCAAAGTATTATTTTAAATACTTTCTTATTGTTTCCCACTTGAATAATATGTAAAAATGATGACCAGGTGTAACCCATGCTGTCTGCACCGTTTCTTTTAATCAGCAGCACTCAGAAGAATAAAACTGCCGATGCCTTCTTTTGCCAGCAGAGGGTGAGGCAGCTATTTCCTGCTCCTTACCTTCTCCCCCACCCCTTCCTTTTCTGAGCTGGTCTGGTCTAGACTGTTTCTTCAGAGACTCACTGAGCATGCTTATTGCACATTTTTCAGTGAGTTTAACTATTGACTAGGCCCAGAAGATGGAAGCAACAGAAGAGGGAAAGTTGAGGTTTATAATCTGAGGCTGGTGCTCACAACTTGCTTTGTACAATTGCAGTTACAGGATCTTCAGAATAAGACGTAAGATTTTGTTCTTCTATAGCAACAAGAAGAAACAGAACCACTAAAGGAACTGTGCTCATTTGGAAGAGACTGAGTTATGTTTTACATGCTGATCTTTTGTTTTGTTTGTCGAGGAACGTACTGTATTCTTACAGTGAGCATAGTGCATGCAAGTTTTGAGTGATATTATCACCTCTGTCATTTTTGTTTTTAAATAGAAAACTTGATCATTTTTTATTAGGGCTGAAATGAGAGCTCACAAAAGTGAGCATTCTCATCGAAATCCTGGTTCTCAGTTCATTCCAGAATGAACTGAAGAGTAGGACTGATTTGTTGAGTTTCTGACAAGGAGGTGGAAAAAATCACTGCATACGCAAATGGTCACTGTTTTAAAATCAAAATGGCAGAAATGGCAATGGCCATTTTGCACATGCACACACAGTCTACTGCCCTTAACCAAAATGGTGGCACATGCACAGTGACTTTCTCCCCCCCTCCCTCCCTTTTCTCTCTCTTTTTGTTTTGTTTCTCATCAAGAACTCATACTGGGTCTCCGATTTCAGTCCCAGAACTCAAGTTTGTGAGTTTTTCTTGGCAGAAACAAATTTGGCTGCTCGTTCACTCATATTTTTCATATAACTTGTTTATTTTTCCTGATTTGGAGCAACACAGGCTTGTGCAACTTAGCACATCCAGTTTTTCATGCCTTCCACCCCACATGGGAGTTTTGCTGTCGAACACAGACTGAATTCCCTCACTGTTTCTGCAGATGCTGGAACAATCATGAGTGCTTGTGTAACCAGGTTTAGTAGGTTACATATGCATGGGAGTAAAGGGGAACCAGAGCTTGTGCGAACAAGGAAAATTAATCGGCACCCTTCCAAACGGTACAGAACTAGGGAGTTGAGGAGAAGAGGAACTGTGATGCACAGCCTCCTTTGGAAAAAAACACAGTTGTGGACCACAGTTGTGGACCCTGTGTGTCAGGGTCCGGTTTGAGAAGCACAAGCTAGCCCATTAATTCTAGGCTAAAACTAAAACTGTCTATTTTATTTAATGACAAGGAAAGCATGTGAAATTAATGCAAGACACCTTTCATGATCCATCAACACTACTCTAGTTATAGTGGGTGTGAGGTTGTTTTGAAAAAGTTTTTCAGCAGTGGGAATGTAACTGGATAAAAATGTTCCTCCACATCATTCTTATTCTGTCAAATAGGTAGGGGATGCCACCTCTGACTGTCGGGAGCTGGGAGTGAACAGCAGGAAATGAGTCTTTCCATTATGACCTGTTGGGTACCTCTCCAAATTGACCAAGAGCAGCCACTGTTGAAGACGGATTGCTGGGCTCGATGGACTATTGGTCTGACCCAGTATAGCACTTTTTATGTTTTAATGGGTGATTTCAGATGTGATGGGGCCAGTGGTGGTCCCGTCACGGAATCACCCAGTGATTCCCCGCCGGGATCACACCGGCACGTCCAACAGATGTGCCGGCTGATCCCAGTGGGGAATCGGGGAGGGGGCGGGGCCGCGTGGTTCAATGTGCGACTGCATGGCCCCGCCCCCCCATGTTCCCTCGCCGCCCGCCCTCCTGGGAGACGGGCGGGCGCTGCAGCCACAGCGCCCGCCCGCATTGACCACGGCCCGGAATCCCACTGCGGATTCCGGGCCGTGGTAGCCATCCAGACGGGACGGGCCCCTTCATCGTGGCGGGGAATCACATTCACCATGTGATTGGGGCCGGCCCCGCCAATCGTGTGGTGAATGTGATTTCCCGCCACAACTGACGGGGTGAACATCTGGGGGGGAACTTCTGTTCCCCCCAACAGACGTGACGAGACTTTACTCACCCGGTGGGAATCCACTGTGGTTGAGCGTGATCTCGTCATGTATGAAAATACCCTATGTTCCTCACCCATCTTTCATTCTCTCATACAAGGAAATTCTTTCCTTCTTGTAACTTTCTCACACTTACTCTTTCCACCACACACCTGCCTTGCTTGCTGCTTCCTTTAAGAAGGAAAGTAAAGCATGAGACTACTGAAGTCAGGAGATTTAGGCTGTGGGAGCCTATGAGAAAGGCTGATGGGAGAGAGAGATAGGCTGCTTGCCTAAGTTACCACGCTGGGGGGAAATTATTAGAAGGAGTCACACAGCAGGGAAACAATGGGAGGTTTGGAACATGGGTGCGAGGTTAAAAGCTTCATATGACACGTCTTACATTGTTTTCAATCATGGAAGGCAGGGTTGGATTTTGCGCCCTGCCTTGCATAATTGAAAATAAAGCGAGACGCATCATATGACACTTTTAACCCTGTGTTCAGGTTCCAAGCTTCATTTTCGTTTACCTGCTGTAAGATTCTTTCTCATAACTTTCCCCTGGTGTGGTAACATACGCATGCAGCCATAATCAGCGAAGATGTAAGATAGGAAAGAGCTACAATGAGTAAAAGAATCTAGTTAGAATTAGGAGGGAATGTGAGCTGAAATATGATTTAACAACATTTAATATTACAACAAATAATTGTAAGACCATATCCCAGCTCACATACCCTATATTTATATATCCTATATATTTCTACATGCCTATATTTCAGGGTATCTCTAGAAGATAGCTATTCAAATGGGGTTAGATACTAGGGAGTTACTGTAGGATAAACTGCATCTACAATGCCAACCACGTTTGATCTGTCAGTTCATGTTGGTTTAGAAATGCGTGTTGCTATATAGCCCCTCTTGTACTATACAGATTTTGCTACATTCTTACATAGCATCAAGTGAGGAAAAAGTCAGGTGAACGTGACTCACTGTTCTAGATGTTGGAGGGGCTGATGGACTTGTAAGTGAGACCATCTCCTGGATTGCTAGTCGGAGCTTCAAGCGATGGAGAGGGTTGCTGATTCCAATTTCTCTCTGAATTTCAGTGTCTGACAAAGCAGAAATAATGGCTCCACTCTTCACATTTGCACGGCAAGCAGCAACGTACCATGCTGGCATTCCTAACCACAGCTGTTAAGAAAAAAAAAATCAGTAGTCAATAATGCTCTGACTCGGTTTCTTAAGCTATTGTGTGTATAAGAATCAGCACATCTGCTAACCCATATATATGTGCATTAATTTGTAAAACCACCAACGTTATCAAACAGCTTCAGAACTCTGGTCCAGTGGACAGCCAGAAAGCATATATTAGTTTCCAGTGCTGCTCTAATCATGTCTGTAGTGAAAAATAAATACATATTTCAATTTTCTCCTAAAACTCTTTGTATGTAGATTTAGTGGTTAGGAAATCAAGATATGTACTAGGGCTGAAACTAAGTCTTCGGAAAACTTCAGAAATTGCTGAATATTAAGGTTTTTGGTTTGGTAAGGCCGAATGCCAAAGTTCCGAGTACTAAGGCCGTTATTTGGAAAACTCTGGAAACCTCTGCGTGGATGGAGGGCTGGTGGACAGTTGAGCTTCTGGAAATAAAGCTTAGGGCCATATTTGGTAGAAGGAGGGTATGGGAGGGGACATTGAGTGATGGTAAGCCAGATGACAAGTTTTGATTGGCTGGCCAAGTCAGATGGTCAGCTTTTGAATTGGCTGGCAGGGCAAAATAGAAGTGGCTTCATTGCAGCCATTTTGCCCATTCTCTTTGGTGACTTTGTCTGTGCTGCATGCTATAGTGCTGCTGGCTCTGTAAGTAATTGGCTGAGGAGGGAGAGAGGTGCCTGGCTTGGCCTGTCCTGTCCTGTCCATAGGGCCAATGCTGGGAGGTGGGGGTTATGTTACCCTTTACCATGCCATGCAGTTTTTAAAAAAAATATAATTGGGTTCAACATTGCTGCCTGCTGCTTGGTTGGCACTTGGCACCATGAGGAAGGATCTTTCTGCCTGGCTCCACTTCCCAAGTCTGCTTGGTCTGTTCTCAAGATACCATTGCCATAATGCCATGCCAAGGAAGAGGGTGCCCCTGGAGGGTGTGTGTGTGTGAATGTCTGGTTTCCTAATTTTGTGACTGCTGCTGGGGCCTGAGCTTGCTGGCTTTTTTGGTGGGATTTATTTCTCCATGCAGTTGCAGACTGTTTTGTAGGGCTGTATGTGTTGTATAGGCACATTTAGCCTACTATCTCATAAATATATATATTTTAAACTGGCTAAAAATATTCTGCCTGCCTATCAGAACACTGTAGTAAGTTGTTCAGGTACCGTAATATCACAATGTACAGAATAATTCCAACAGCAATGAGGGAAGGAAAACATATAGAACCATTCCAGTTACTGTGATTAGGTCACACTCTCACCACAAGGTTTATTGTGTATATCCTTGTTAAGGTTTGACCTTCAGTCAATTTTTGTTTTCCACTGCATATTACAAAATTTTCAATTTCTCATACTGCTTAAAAATAACTAGCTGAATCTGTGACCATACATTGTGAGTCTGCATTTATTCAATCTTTTTAGAAAACAATGGATGTTTTTAGATGGACACCTGCTCCGCTCCTACTCTGCCCCTCCCCCGGGTGTCCCTTTACACCCCAGGTATAAAGGCAGGCCACCCTGGGGTGAGGTGGAGCAGGCCAGCTGCTCCAGGCCAGCTCCACTTGTGGTGCTCTGGAACATCCCGGACCACCGCAAGCAGAGTGGCCCATCCAAACCCAGAGCATCAGCTGGGGACGGAGCAGGCGTCCATCTACTCACAGATGGGCCACTGCAGGTTCGCTTCAGGCTGGGGGTTGCCCTAGCAACAGCCATAAAGCTGCAGGTAGCAGCCTAGTGTGGCTGACAAAATGCCCACAGCTCTATGGTGTGGGGGAGGGGCGCTGCATGGGTGGTCTGTGGTCCACAGCAGCACCTGCTCCCATGTAAACCTGCTGCAGCCAGAGCAGACTCAGAGGTGGACCTCCCAGAGCAGACCCATGGGTCCATTTAAAAACACCCAATGTTGTTTGGATGTATTTCTTCAGGTGAAACAACTTACAGAAAGTATTAGAAAGTGACTATCCGTTGACCTAGATTTTTAAAAAAATGTATTTTCCACAGGTCAAACTCTGGGTTCTAACTTTTGCCATTTAGCTGGCGCACTCCTCTTCCTCCTTTTGGGAAGTGCTGTGCCAGGTTCCATGTTTTGACACACGGATAACTCTAAACCACAGAATTTGGGTGGTGCTATAACGAATAATGCAGGTAGGCTTCTGGCTGCAAAATTGTTTGGTATGTCCCAGTTAGAGGAGATTTGACAGGTGTAGGAAATGTTCCCACTTCTATAAAAAGTGAACATTCTGAATTTTACAGTCACACACACACACACTCCTTTCTTTTTGTGTCTCATCAAGTTTCGTATTGGTTTGAAATCTCTTAGTGACTCACTTCTAATGATCCATTTTTACATTTTCAGTCTGCTAGGAAAACAGCTGCTTGAATGCTAATGCCACTAGGACTTCAACTTCAGTGGATAGCCCAGGGCATGTCTGCCTTTGGAAATATGGATGTATAAACCATACTTCAGCTGCAATAATCCTGGCAGATTTAGCTGAGCATTTTGAAGAGCTCTGTGCTTGTTTTAAGGTGTGTGTGTGTGTGTGTGTCTGTGTCTGTTTGTTGTTTTTTTAAAAGTGAAGACATCACAAAGGGAGGAACTGACAAAATCTTATATGAGTGCACAAGGTGAAAAGACTAAAACAGCTTCTCTCTTCAAGTAGCCCACGAGGGTCAGACACAGCTACAGTCCCCTTTGCTCTCGGGTTTACAGAGTCTCCATGGGTCCCGGAGGAGTAGAGAATGGGTGATTTGAGACGTTACGGGCCCCCGAATCACCACAATGGATTCCCAGCGGTGGCGAGCCAACCAACCATCCCCCATGGTCTAGGAAGGCCCCAAACAGACATGACGGGAGTGGGACCATGGCAGGGAATCGGGCCGACAGGCCACGGTCCGGGGCAGCGCAACAGATGTGACGCCAATTCCGGGCCATGGTCAAAACACCCAGAAAGCACCGGGGAGGGGCGGGAGGCAGACATGGCAGACAGAGGGCAAACAAAGCCAGAAGGGCCAAAAGGAAATGCCCACACAAGGGAAACGGGGAGGAGGAGGAGGGAGAAGAGCCGCTGAGGCGGTACACACAACATGCACAGAGAAAACGAGGTCACAGCACAAACACACACCCGGACGCATACACACTCGCACGGGAAAGGAAGGGAAGGGGGAACACAGCGGGACGGCCAACACACATGGCACAATGGGCAAAGGGGTGGGGGAGACCCGGGGCCAGGGAAGCTGGGGGGGGGACCGGCACGGGGGCAGGGCAGGACATGGGGAATGGCATCCAGAACCCCAACAACAGCACAGGCAACCCCACAGCTACACAGGGAGCCCTGGCATGGAGGGACCCCCAGGGGCAGAGGACAGGCACAGGGGGAGGCCACACGGAAAGGGAGCGGCCCGGGAACGGTCCAGGAGGCTGACAGGGACCCTAGGTGCCGGTGAGGGTGCGATGAATGGAATAGAGGTGAGCCGAAGAGTTGAGCAGGGGATCCAACCCCCCCCCCAGGGAGGACGCCAGGGGGTGCAGTCCAGGGGCCCCAGAACCCCACGGTCACAGAGTCAACCTGCGGGGGGGGCACAGGCACAGGAGGGATTGAGGCCGGATGATGAAGGACAGCAGCACCTGGGGTGCTGGGAGCCGGCTCGGAGATCAGGACACAGCCACAGGAAAAGGCAGCCATGGCGGGGAACAACGGTTGCAGAGGTGGACAGGGGGCCCCCATGGAGGGGGCCCAGAGCCACAGGCAGCGGAACCCCAGGAACCAACCAGCACAGAAGCAAGCCCAGGATATCATGGAGGGAGCAGGCAGTGACCCACAGCGTTGAGGTGGAGGCGGGAGCTCACAGCGGGGCCAGCATCCAGGGCCTGGAAGTCACAGGGGGCCTCACAGTCAGCTGCAGGGGACCACGAAGGGGCCCGGGGCCAGGTGGCCCACCAGGTGCACATAGTGGGGCCACTGGAGCATGCCTTGATGGTAGACCAGCGCAGACATGTGGTGAGTGCCGAGGTAGTACGCCTCGAAGGGATCCTGTATGGCAAGCCCCACCTGGACATCAGAACGGGACCACACACCAGCCAGCACCACTGGTGGGCTCCGACAAGCCATAGTCAGCAGCTGGGGGCCACGGAAGGTGACCAAGCTCCAACAGGCGGTGATAGACCACCCCACAAGACCACTGGTACCCACGGGCCCCGTGAACGCAGCCAAAGAAGGACACAGCCAGGACAGACCCCCCCCTCTGCCAGACAGGCCGTGTAGGCGGTCAGGCTGCACACAGAGAAAGCAAACACGGTCTCCACCGCGCACCACCCCACATGCGAGCACCTCATCTCTGGGATGCGCCCATCAGGAAAGGGACGCAGGCCCAGCATCTCCGCATGCAGCCGGCAATCACGGGCGCTCGCCTCATAGCCAAAGTAGTGCAGGCCAGAGCTTAGACTCGCATAGGCACCTGTGAGGCTGTCCGGGTACGTCAGGAGCAATTGCATGGCCGGGGAATGCCACAGGTCACACAGAGCCATGGTCTCGCAGAAGGTCCAGCTATGGGGGGGCGCCGGGGGTGGTGGGGCCCGCAAGTCCTGGGGAAGCACTGCCAGCCACGGTCCAGCAAGCAGCGGATAATAACTGCAAGGAAAGAGGGGTCCCACAATCCCTGGAGGGATGGGAGGGGAAGCAGGGGAGCTCCAAGGCCAAGCAATAAGGCTACAGGCCGCAACATGGCATGGCAAATGAACGAGGCATGGGGTGCGGACCCATCCCAGCTGCTGGAACTGAGCACACATACAGGACAGCCTACACACAGATCAGGGCGGCGAGGACAACAGGTAGCCAAGACAGATAGGTGGGAGATGATGACAGAAGGAATGCAGCTGCTGCCCGCACGTCCGGGTGCAGGCTGGTCCATGTGACAGGTCCTGTGCAGGGACCGCAGGTATGCTCAATGGGGCGTCCCCTGCCTCCCCACCCCGGCTGCCCAGCAGGAGCCAGGTCTGCCGGTCGAGGGGGCAACCAGAGGCGACCTGGGCCCCCCCATCCAGTTGACAGGTCGTGACCTGTGCATGGCCAGGAGTGCTGCTAGAGCCTGGAGAGCCCACCAGGGGTGCAGGTGCTCCCTGGCCCGGCTCAGGGCCCAGCGGGTGTCTGGGACGGCCCAACAGGCCCTCATCCATGCCTGGGAGCGGGCTGCTGTGCTCCGCGAGGCAGCCAGCCAGCTGGATCCAATGGCAGAGGGTAATCATGGGGCGTGCAGCTCTGCTCGCTATGCCCCTTGCCTGGCGGGTATGGGTCATGGAGCGGGCACAGGGGTGGTGGTCCAGGGTGCTGGCTCACTGGGACAAGACCACCTGGAGAGTGCACTTTCGGATGGACAGGCGCATCCTCCTGTGACTCGTGGAGCTGTTGATGCCCTGGCTGGAACGGCAGCACACCCCCATGCGAGCCCCCATTTCCATGGTCCAGCGGGTGGCCATCGGGGTCTGGGCCCTTGCAACACCCAATTCCTGCTGGTCCATCTCGCAGCACTTCAGTGTTGGGGTGAGCACCGTCGCTGGGATCCTGCGGGATGTCTGCCAGGTGGTGGAGGGCGTGCTCCTGGACCGAGCGATCCAGCTGGTGGACCAGGAGGCCATGATGGCCGACTTCACAACTGGAGGATTCCCCAACTGCATGGGAGCCATGGATGATGCCCACATCGAGATCCTTCGCCCATCTGATGCGGAGGCCGCGGAATATGTCAACCGACATGGGTACCACTCCCTGCAGATGCAGGTGGTTGTGGACCACCGGGGGCGGTTCATAGATATTTACACGGGCCACTCTGGGTGCAGCCACGATGCCCAGATCATGACCATCTCTCCCTTCTATGCCCGGATGTACCGGGGGGACTTCGCGGACATGGGGATGACCCGGATCGAGAGGGTGCTGATGCCCCCCTGCATCCTGGGAGACCCGGTCTATCCACTCACCCGTTGGCTGATGAAGGCATACCTGGTCACCAGGAACTCTGTGGAGGCGCTGTACAATACCTGCCTGTGTGCCTGTCGGACCGTGGTCGAGAGGGCCTTTGGGGCCCTCCAGCAGTGCTGGAGGTGCCTCGCGGGCCGGCTGAACTACACAGTGGAGACCTCGGCCCTGGTGATCGGAGCCTGCTGTGTGCTGCACAATGTACGAGACCGATGGGGCTGCTCTCGACTACCCCGTGCCCTGCCGGCCACGTGCCTCTCTGTGTGAACGCTGAGAACCCATGGGAGTACCAATACACAAAGCGCATCTGTGCTGCCCTGGCTAGGTGGATCAGTCAGGAGGCCGAGGCGTGAGGCCGCACACCACTGTCACCACCACCCCGGGGTCCCCATAGGCACCCTGGCTGCACCCCTAGGTACCCACCCACCCCCATCCCCAGGCCCATGACATGGACTAATGGCTGCGACTGTGGTGCCCGTGCATTTATTGTGAATACCTCCTACAGGTAACCCCACCACCCCCACCACCCGCCTCCCAGTGCTGTGTCCACCCCCCCTCAGCCCGCTCTCCCCCTTCCCCCCAACCTGTCTGTCTCTGAGGCCTTCCTCTCGGCCACCCTGTGGCCGCCGTGGAGCTCCCCTCCCCCCCACTGTTCATGTCCCGGACAGTATCCTGGGATGCCTCAGTGTCCTGAGGGGCAGGCGTTGTTGGGAGGGAGGACAGACCCAGGGCTGGAGGGACTCCCCTGGGCAGCTGCTCCCTCCGGAGGCCTACAGGGACAGGTAGGCGGATGTGCAGGCCCTGCAGGCGTGCCGGCAGCTGGGGCAGTGGCAGAGGCAGTGGGGGTGCCAAAGGGCCCAGCATCGGGGCCGGGGCAGGCAGGTTGCCTGGCGGGTTGGCGGCCATCACGTATACGCTCATGGTCCCTGCGTGCAGCAGCAGTGAGGTGTCTATGTCATGGGACCAGTCCATCTTGGCAGAGTGCTCCCTCACCATCCAGTCGATGGCCTGTTCCAGGCACCTGAACGCCTCCACTTGCCTGCTGTGCTCCTGGCGCTCCTGCTTCCATTTGAGGCGCACCTCCACCTGCAGTGTCCAGTCCCTTGCCTCCACTTGCTGCACAGGCCTTTCGGTGGCCGCCTCCATGCGGTCAATTGCCGCTATCATCTGCTTGCCCTACTCAGTGGTGGTGCGGACTATGTCCTCCACCTGTTCCTCCCTCCAGCGCCGTACCCATGCACGGTGCTCCCTGATCTGCTGAGCCGGGGCACGGGACCAGCTTGCTAGGACCCGGCAGGTCTCCCTGTTGGGGTGCGCAGTGGGGGTTGGTTAGGCGCCCCAGCCACCTACCCCCATCCTGTGCCGCGACTGGGCAGTCTTGTGCACCCCCCTCGGGTGGCCAGATGGTGTCCTCACGTGGCGGTCCCCCTTGCCCAGGTCTGCCCTCCCTTGCACCACACAGGCTGGGTCCCCTGCCCGGCCTCCCCTGGCCAAGTTACCTCACCTGGGACCTCTGGGTGCTCCTGGGGCTGCTCGCTGCCTTCCCCTTTGCCTGCCTGTCCGTCCCAGACCACTGGGGCATGCTGTGACCTGTGAAGATATGGGACAGGGTGAGTGGGGGTTGGCGGAACATGGCCCCCTGGCCCCCATTCTGTGGTCTGGGGTGTCAGGGGTTTCTGGGGGCGGCCCCGTGGCCACTATGCCCCCCTAACCCCATCGGTCTGTCCCCTCTGGTCCGTCTCCCCTCCCACCCACTTGCTTACCCTCAATGTCGGTCTCGGAGCCCTCTGAGGTCAGTCCCTCATTGTTACTGGGGTCCCCCTGCATCCCCTGGCTGAGGGCGACCGGTGTGCCCGCCTTGGATCCTCCCGGTTCGAACATCAGATGGGGGCTCTTTGGGCTGGGGCACGAGGGGGGGCCTGCTGCTCCCCGAGGGGCATTCCTCTTGGGGGGCGGGGTCCCTGGAGCCAGTGCCTTCTAGCGGGGTGGCAAGGGGAGGGGGTACATTGTTCAAGCTCTGAGGTACATCCCTCTGTTCAAGCTCGTCTCATCAACTGTCTCTCTGACATCTCTACCTGGATGTCTCAACGTCAACTCAAACTCAACATGGCTAAAACTGAACTCCTTATCTTCCCCCCTCATCCTTCCTCTCCTTCCTCACTGTCAATAACTATTGATGGAGTCACCATCCTGCCTGTCCCCCAAGCCCGTAGCCTAGGCTTCATCTTTGACTCAGCCCTTTCTTTTAAACCCTACATTGACTCTGTTGCTAAATCCTGTCGCTTCTCCCTCCATAACATTGCTAAGATTCGCCCTTTTCTCTCTGTCTCGTCTGCCAAAACTCTTGTTCATGCTCTGGTCATCTCTCGCCTCAATTACTGTAACCTCCTTCTCACTGGCCTTCCCCGGTCTCACCTTTCTCCCCTCATCTCTGTCCAAAACTCTGCTGCCAGGGTCATCTACCTCGCCAGTCGCTTCGACCATGTGCAGCCCCTCCTCTCTTCGCTTCACTGGCTTCCCCTTCCTGAACGAATCCTGCACAAGCTCCTAGTCTTCACCTATAAAGCTCTTCACAACCTTGCTCCCCCCTACCTCTCTGCACTTATCGCCCTCCATACTCCAGCCCGTGCACTTCGCTCCTCCTCTGTCCCTTCTCTCACCCTTCCACGCCTTCCCTGCTCCCCTAAGCGCCTTCGTCCCTTCTCACTTGCTGCCCCCCATGCCTGGAACTCCCTCCCTGTCCACATCCGCCTTGCCCCCTCCCTTCATACCTTCAAATCTCTCCTTAAAACTCACCTCTTTCGCTCTGCTCTGTCTGACTCTTTATCCTGCTGAGCCACTATTCCTATACCTACGATCGGTTTACCCTTATCCTTGCAACATGGACCTGCCTGCTGTCATTCTCATCGTAACCAAGCCAAGTACGTGCACTTGAGACCTCGCATCTTCATGAATGTTAGACCCCTTGTCTCTCCCTCTGTTCCCCTTCCTAAGTCTCTCCCCCAGCTCCTGTCTCTCAGATTGTAAGCCCTAGGGGCAGGGACCCTGTCTATTTTATTACTTTGTAAAGTGCCAGGTACACTGCTGGCACTATATAAATGTTTGTTATTAATAATAATAATAATAATACATTGGCCTGTTCCCTGCCCTGGATCACGGCACTCCCCATGAGGTGTGGGGCAACTATGAATCCCTTCATGTGGAGGATGCAGTCCAGGGCGTCATAGTAGGGGGTGGTCTGGACTCCATGCCCGGAACGCCGGTTGTTGTACTTGATGGCCTTGTACCCCCTCTTGAGCTCCTTCACCTTTGAGCGGCACTGGGCCACTGTCATGTGGTGCCCCGCCACCTCCATGTCCCGCACAATCTCCTGGTACATGTGCTCATTCCTCTGGTTCACCGCTAGTTCCAGCTGGTGCTCCAGGGTCCCCCAGATCCTAATGAAGTCCTGGGTTTCCCTGTGCCCCCATTGTCCCCCTCGGTGGTATGGCTGTCTCCTGCATGGGTCCTCCTGGTCCTCCTCCTCCGCATGCCCTCCGCCCGTCTCCTCCGGGGGCTCAGGCTCCCAGGCCCGTTTCCGTGTCTGTGGGTCATAAGGAGGGGGGGTTGGTTGCTGGGTTGTCTAAGCCCCGTGGCCCTCCCCCTTTCCCTCTTCCTGCCAGCCCGCCCACCCCCCTTGGTGCCCCTGTGCCGCTGCCCCCCCTCGCTCCCCTTACCCGTTTACGGGGTGCCTCGTCCCCTGGGCTGGTTGTTGGCTCTGGGGCAGCCGTTCCTGGCTGCTGCTGCTGCTCACCCTCCACCACCTCCATGTGTAGCACAATCACTTCCTCCGCCTGCGCCTCCTCCACCTCCTCCCTTACTCGCTCGCCCTCCGCTCTCCTCTCCCTTCCGCCTTGCTCCATTCCGCCATGTTCCCCTGCTGCCGGGTGCCCTTTAGATCTCCCTCCCCAGCTTGTGTTGTTACTCATTGCCTGGCAGTGACGCTGCGTGCTTTGTCCCCGGCTGGGAATCGTTTCGAGTGCTTCCGGCTGGTGGTTGCCGTTCAGTCATTACGTTTTGCTGTTTCCCAGTGGGAATTGCTTTGACCACCCTTTCGGAGATGTTCCAGGCCAGACTTCTGGAAGGGTGGTTAGCTTTGTCCACTGCTGGGGATTGTCTGTGGTGAACAACAAGCGACCGCCAAACAGACGTTCAGGGCCCTTTGACCCCGCCGCGGGGTTGTGTGTAGTTCACTGTGGTTGACTGTGATCTCGTTCCATCTGAAAACACCCAATGTCAAAGCAGATGGAAAGTGCAGTGAAGACATTGGTCCTTACCTCTCTCCCAGCACACATACACTCAGCCATAGAGAAGCATGGTACTAGGAAGTAGGCTGCACTGGCCTAAAACTGATGGTGTAGCATTGTGCACGCCCTCATGCATCAATGATTTATTGAAGGGACTGTGTCTCTTATAGAAGCACAATAAGCTTGCTCTGCACTCAGCCCAGTACAGGCAATCCCCAAACAATTATATCTGTGTGTAAAGTTTCATAGGTTCACTTAAATTAGAACAGAAATGTCCTAAGCAAACCAAGTCTAACCCCGGACACTTAAGAAGACAGTGAAAACATTTTGTACAGCGTCACAATGTATGTTTCTCAAATTTTCAATGCACAAAACAAGATGTTCATTCCAAATGTTCTCCAAGAACAATTTTGATTTGAAATGTCAAAGTTGCTTAGAACTGAAGGCAAGAATTTAGAAAGGAATAATGCATAAAATACTTTGAGTCCATCTTCTGAGCCCCCAATGCAAACTTAGATTAAATTACTAGGTAGAAGAATGCATTTATTAATCAGTTATCTAGCAGGTGTTCTTCCATGTCAGGCAAACAGACAATGAGTTTGATGCAAAGAGCACTTTTGAAGAGAAAGTATCCACTGTTCTAAGAAGAGACCCAATTGAAGTGTTCTGGAACAATGGATTGGAAAAGAGCTGAAATGAGCACTTAATTTAGTAACTGCTGGTAATACCTGCATTTTCGAGTACAACATTGCATACCGATCAAGTGTCCGCATACACCCAAAATAGGTAATTTCCAGGACCAATTTTTAAAATGATTAATGATCGGCATATTGGAAAGGAAGCCAAAAAATCAGGACTGGAAGTGGAAAAATAGGGACTGTAAGTTGACTTTACAGGACAGGAACCCACAAAAACTTTTTTGAAAGTTAAAAAAAATAAATTGGTATGGAAGTTGAGAAATGGGTACCCAAATCAACATCAGGTACCTGAATCGGGTCGCAATCTAGTACCGATTGGTACCCAATGTTGTCGGGTCAATTTGGGTACTGGAAATTCATTTGGTAGACCTGTTTTTGCAGGTATTTGTTTCAGCTCTAATTGGAATAGTTTACCTGTATATTGTCATACTTACATTGCAGCTCTTCAGATGACTAATTAGTACCACACATATACATCTGGAAGAGCTTAATCAGTTTTCTCTTCCTGTGTTTATATGTCTAGGTCTGTGGGAGGGAGAAAGGGCTTATGTTTTGTTTTGATGGAGCATAGTGTATCATGAGAGTTTTCAATAAAAACAGAAAATATACTGCTTTAGTAACTAGAAGAAATAATACTGTCTCCCTTTTCAAATCTTATCTCTTTGGGGTATTTTTGAGAGAAATGTAAATGCTGATATTGGTGAATAAGAGCCACATTATCTAAAGTTTTCTTTTATTGCTTACCTCCAACCATGCAACTACTGTAGGCCCATCCCACTGTGCAAAAGGCAATCCTTTCCTCCGAGCCTCCTCCAGAAGTTCATGCCTACAAATGTATCATAAACTATTTAGTAGATGGTTGTACCTAGAGATGCAACTGTGTTGTAAATAAAGGCAACAATAATGCTGTACAATAGCCCTTCTCATTTATTCTGAATACCTTGATAAACTGTGCAGAGCATAGAAAAAAGTTTTCCCCCTTTATTGAAGATATTTCTGTCTCTATGCTAAACATTTTCTTTTTGTTTTAAGACTCATTTTACTCTGACATTATTTTATAATTCCTAATATGCAAAGGAACTCTTTTTTATTTCTAATTTCCAAAAAAATCTGGATTGCTTTTAAAAATCATCCATGTAGGTAGACATATATTATGCAGTTTTGTTACAAATCACTGTATAAGTATCTTATAATAATGTATCAACTAAATTATAATCAAAACAAAAGTGACCAAAGAGAGATCCAAATTCTGCATCCTCATCTTTCCTTGACTTTACTGGGAGTGGCACATCAGTCTGAGGGTGTCATAATTTTAATGTAAAGACTATAACATCATACTTAACATAATGTCAAATACAGTACATATATATATACAACCTAACAAAATGTTAGGAAAATATTAATTTTATATGTCACCTATGCTAAAGAATTTGGTACTGCAGGTAACAGAATGTGCATAGTGTTTGTACAGGGAAAAGCCACCAGAGGTTAGGGAGAATTAAATAAATAGTACTTCAAAATCTTATTTTCTTTTAAACAAAAGAGTTTTTTGTATGGCTCCCATTGAGAGGATCACAGAAAGGTTGCTCTCTGCAACAAGCAGCAGTGGAAACAAATTAGTTCAAGCTATGCTAATGTAACATTAAGATTTGCTGACGCAGTCACATGAGAAAGGAAACTTGAGTTATAGCTTTTATTTTGCTTCATTGTCCTTTATTGCTGTAGTTCACATGGTCCAGAGGTACCTGTGCAATGCTTTTTTGCCTTAGTGGGTCTTTGAATAGGTTTATTGTAACCCCACAGCTACACGGAGTAGGAATAAGGGTAATTGAAATGCTTTTAAGAAATAACCTTTGGGATACCAAATCGTTTTGAGATTTCTGTGGTCACAGAGTAGCACCTTACTGAATTGCTTGACATCAGTAAGTGGGATCATTCATGGATAAGTTCATAATCTGTGTGTAATGGTATAAAAAATCTGTCCCTACATTTTAAGTAAACCTTTCTTTTTGCACCCACAATTTAAATGATGTGTCCATCTGAGGACCAGCATTCATGCAATTGGATACTAATACCTACGTAACCTATGTTATTTTTCACCTCCAAAAAGAGAGGTCAGTTTTAAAATTCTGGCCCTATGCTGGCATACAAAAAAGTTACAAAAGTATACATAAGATAGTGAAATTCTGACATTGGGTGCTTGCCTGTGTTACCTAGTTGGTGAAACTCGCAGCGTGGAAACTCTTGGCTGGGAATCATATGCTTTTTTCCAAACGTGGGCAAAGGGGTAAAAACATCATCAGCCGGGTTCTGTGGCATTTTCTCTTATGATTCATAAGTTATGAATGACAGGGCAGGATTTTGAGGCTGCTTGCCCATGTTACCTTGCCTGGCAAACTCCCGACGCAAAAGCTCACGGTTGGGAATCTTCTGCTTATCTCCGAACATGGGCATAGGGGTAAAAATGTCATCAGCTAGGTCCTACGGCATTATCTCTTACAAATTTCACAGCTCAAAATCCAATCCTGTCATTTGTAAGAGAAAATGCCACAGAACCTGGCTGATGATGTTTTTACCCCCATGCCCACGTTCAGAGATAAGTGTAAGATTCCCAGCCGAGAGATTCCATGTCAGGAGTTTCACTGGGCCGGGTAACATGGGCAAAACCCTGAGTCCTGACATTCGTAAGTGAAAATGCCACAGGACCCGGCTGATGATGTTTTTACCCCCACACCCATGTTCGGAGATAAGCGGAAGATTCCCGGCCATGAGCTTGCACGCTGGGAGTTTGCCGGGCTAGGTAATGTGGGCAAGCAGCCATTATGAAGATGGAGAGTTTTGACATTGGCTTCAATGGGGAAAGGTTTCACCTAAAGTACTCATGCTGGGATGTCCTGGAGCAGTGAGGAAAAAAAACAGCAAGGGGAAAAAAATAACTTTAAAACTATTTTACAGTGGTTTCAGTCTGACAGATATTCATAAAGTTCTGTGTCAGTCAACGCTAAGGTGTGATTTTTTAAATATTTTGAAAAAATGCGTAGACACAGCGAAGTGGCCACTCTATAGATTTCCTTATAGGAAGCTCTAGACCTGAACATTCACAGTGTTGAAGCACTTCTCAAAGAATGCACTGATACCTGCTTCTTCCCTGCCCAAATGGCAGAAGGGGGAAGAAAGTACTCGGTGGCATCAATTAACAGATTCATACTGTTTCCTCTCTCTCTTTCTTTCCCCTACCCCTACTCCAGTGTGGCAGAAATTCAGTAAATGAAACCATAGTATTGTCTCTGCTATAAAATCCTGCCTTGCTATAAAATTACCACCATAATTTCAAGCGAACGGGCGAATGGTTATTATGCTGCATTTCTTTGCATCCTTAGAAAAGTATACAGCTATGGGTTTAAAATGTCATTTGGATCCATTCTTTTCTACTTTCATAAGCTCCAATTAATGTTTACAACCATAAGAGGTGAGACTAGCCTTTTGAGATGCACAATTAATAGATTTCAGAATTAACTCACATAATTTGAATTCTGTTTTCAGACTCCTAAAATAAAGAATTCCCAGTAATGCAAATTATAATGGCTCTTAATTCAATGTAAGAGAAAATATGATGGAAAATCAAAATCATATGTACAAATTAGAAGGAATACAAATTATTTTAATTTAGTAATGCTGAATTATAGCTGATTTTAATTTCCATAAAATGGGCAGTCATAAGAGCTTCCTAATAAAAACATCAGGTGAAAGTCAGAGTGTTCACCTGAAGACTGAGGGTATTTTCAAATAATTTGATCCTGCCTGTGATGAGAGTCCTCACCCCGGGCAGGATCTGGCCCAGCCACCAAACAGATGTATTGGGGCTAGGGGCAGAGAGAGGGCCGGGCGACATGCAGATGTGGGTCCACGTGGCTCTGCCCCCCTGCTGAGCATGGTCTGCCCTCCCTCCCTGATGGGCTGCCACGCTGGCCTATGGGGCTGCCGCACCTGTCTGGAACAGCCCCATCTTGTACCAGGGGCAGGTAAAGCAAGCCATCCCATGTGATGGCCCACTCTGCTCTGGACTGGAGATAGCTTCCCTGGCCTGCAGCAGTGCTCAGCCTGGGCTGTAACTCGACGATGGGCTCAAGTTACAGCCCGGGCTAAAAACTGCCATGGCCTGGGGAAACACCGGATTTGGCTCGGGGAAACATTTGGTGGGCACATGACAGTCAAAGCGTGGTCACCTGTGCTCCCGTCACATCTGTAAATACCCAGAGTAGCAATTTCCTAATATTCAGTTGTAACCGAAGAATGTAAATGGATGTCTCACCCTAGAATCATAGGGCTGGAAGGGTCCTCAAAATAGCAACTAGTTCAATATACAGGCAGGTTTCACAAATCCTGACAATTTTTTTTATCTTTGCTGAACTTCATCTTATTGCTTTCCATTCAAATTTCCAATTTATCAAAATCTATTTGAATTCCCATCCTCCCTGCAGTTCTCTCCCAGTTTCATATCATCTGTAAATTTGATAAGTAGACCTTCTTGAGTATCATCCAAATCACTGATGAAAATTCTGAACAGAACCAGGTTCAGAAGCCCAAATCATCATTGGTAATGGCTCTATTAGCAATAGAGCCCCACCCTCCATTGGCAATGGGAGGTTACTTCCTCCCATTTTGACAGTAAAGCATTCATAATTACTTTCTCCAAATGACTTTTCAAACAATTGTGAATCCATCTAACAGTAATTCCATTGATCCCACATTTCTCAAGCTTCTTTATGTGTCTACCATGCAAAACTAATCCAAATGTCTTACATCAAGATACATTATGCACTGACTAAAAGCCCTTGTGTACCAGACCAGTCAGCTTATCAAAGAAGGTGATTAGGCTGATGAAACATAATTTGTTCTTGACAAATTCATTTTGGCTACTGCTTAGAATCTGCTTTTCTTTAAGGCCCTTTTCACTTGGATTGTGGGGGTGGGGTGGTGTCAGTGTGTGCCCATCTACACCCACCTCCACCCATCAACACGCACGGAGCAACCGCCGTTTTCACCGGTTGCTCCATGTGTGGGGGATGGGTGGAGGTGGGTGTCCATGCGTGTGCACAGGAGCACGCGCACATGCACACACCACACACACACACACACACACACACAGAGCCACTACAGGATTTACACAGGCAGCACCCACACATGAGAACCCTGGACGTCCATGTGTGGGTGCCACCCATGTAAAGAGGGCCTAAGAGTTCACAAGGTAACTTTCACAAGGTAACGGTTTTATGATTTGTTCTAGTTACTTACTGGACATTGTAGGCAAGTTAGCATTTGCTCCCCTATATTGGTATTTCCTTATCATTTGAAAAAGACAGGTAACTTCACCCCCAAATGGGGCAAGTGCTTTGAGGGTCAGTATCTATGGTCTGATCCTGAAACTACTTATGAGTTTGTGAATAGTTTCAGGATTGGGGCCTTATATTTAAAAGAAATGAGAATCACATTCACCATTGCCATATAGCTTTGATTTAATCTTTTCACAGAAAAAGTCTATATTGAAAAAAATCTATATTTGTTTTAAATGCAATGTTTAATTTAGAATTAAATTAGTTCTTCTCCAGATGTTAGCCCCTGACCCTAACATTAAATAATTTAAAGTCATTACCATTCCTTTTCTTGGTACTTTCTATAACAGGTGGATTGGGAATAGCGAGAAGGTTAATTCCTCACCTTTTTGCCAAAGTTTTTTCAGTTAATTTTAAGGTAGTTGTTAGTGGGAGAACAGCTGAAATATTGAAACAGGTAAAACTAAGTAAAGTTCCAAGGAATGAAAAAGTGTTTAAGTTGAAAAGGTAAGAGATGCTTTATTTATTTAATATCAGCATAGGTCATATGGTTTGAATGGTTTGCTTAAATAATACTGGAGCTGCTGTATATAAGTGTATGTTTTGCAAGATGAAGGACATTATTATTGCTTTTTCTGAAAGCATACATTATGCAGACTGAGGCATATTCTGGAATGCTGAGTAGCCATTAGAAACACAGACCATAACTTCAAATTACAGCTACAGTATTACTATTAGAATCTAATAAAACCAATAATGAACAAAACAGACTTGCATAATACATGACCTTACAATCTAGAACAAGGTTTACTAGAAACAACTAGAGACCCCTGGGGTTTCCAGGTAAATTAGATGTTATTAAATATGGTTTAATACGCAGTTGAACCATTCCATAATACTATAATCAATTTTAACTTAAAAACTTGAGTTAGTAGCTTCTGTTCCTCAGACATGTTTTTGTCCTGGTATTACAATCCTAGCAATGTCAAAGTTCATAACCATTTAAAATGCCATCTATAATATGTAGTAAAATTTGCTCTAAGATAATTTGTTTCAAAAACTAACTTTTAAATGTCAAAGAGGAGGTGAGGATAACTTTTAAAGCTGAAATTAAGAAAATAATTAAAACAAATTCCAAACTTTTAAATCAACTGAATTGGTGAGAAAGGAAAGGAAACGAGTGGAATAACATATGCATAAACTGAAAGTACTGTTCTATATACCAAACATATATAGAGCAGTGAGTCAACAAACCAGTGGGTGAAATACTGTCCTCACTGAGGTCAACTGAAGTTTTGCCATTGACTTCAATGAATCTAGGATTTTACCCAGTACATTTTGAAATATCATTATCTCCAAAGGGTCTTCACATCAACAAGATCAGACCCTAAGTCTGCAACGAAATCACAAATCTCTGCATTAAATTATTGCTAAAGTTTTAGAATATCTTAAATTAGGTTTTGGTTCTCCACTTAGGTCTGTTACAGAAAAGAAAAACAAAATAAAAATTAAAACATGGTGCTGAAAATGAACATGTTCAGCAGCCAGTGTGGTTTAACTTACCCAGATGTGCTTTTCATGAGATGAAGAGAGATGGATGGAAAAGAAAAGCACACATATGTTAATGAATATACATCAATTAATAAAAAAAAATCATATGATAGATAAAAGAATAGCACAATTATAAATATGGTAAATCCTGTGTGAAACTGACCTCCCCATTTTTAGCAGATAAATGTCCCTGTTCTGAACAGAAGGGTCAGAATAGGTTAGGACTAAACTGAAGCTTGTTACTTATAAGGTACCATTTAGTAAGGCCACCCTATAAAAAAATAACTTAGTTCTGACAACTAAACATATCATCTAGAAACAAATGCATATGGTCCAAATTTTAATAGTTTATAGTGTTTAGATTCAATGGTGTATATTGTGTATATTTTGATATGGTCTTTTCACACAAACATAGTTATACAAAAACGATTTGGAATTAGGTGAAAGGTAATCACTTGATGGTGAAGACAGAATAAACTAGCTCCAGCCAACACTCAAGACACCAGGACTTTCCATCCGGCCTACTGTTAACAAATTAAAGTAAAACATCCCCAGTTAATAGTAAATGACTCATGCTTCCTGGCCCATAGACTTCATCACCATATGTAAGCATCTTTAGAAGGGAAGCACACTGAGCTATGTATGGTTCTAAAAACATTTGTGATTTGGGAAGAGGAAGAATAAAGAAAGAAATATAATTAAATAGGCCATTTAATGATCTCATAAGAAACTTAACTATGCTTTCCTACTAACAAAAGTGCATCAAGACAGAAAGGACAGAAAGATGGGCAAGGTAGGTTAAAGAAAAGAGATGGTGAAGAAAGAGAAATTGAGAGAAAACATTAAAAGGGATAATTGGACAGGGAGTGAAATACAAAAGGACGAGGGGAGGTGAATGTGGGTAACAGAGTGTGAAAAAGAAAGCAAAGGAGTCCCTCTCCAATTTAAATAATTCATAAATGAACGTAACCCTCTTTTAGACTTGAGTGAGGAGTAATGTAAGCAGAGGGAGTGACCGATGTGCAAACTATTCCCGTCATTCCCAGCTAAAAGTTGGTGTTCCAAAGGTTGTAGCCATTTGACAAAGTTTACATCATGCCCCAGACTGTAATAATCAGCTAGTCTGCTTGCTTTTGGTAAGTATACTTTTTGAACTGGAAAGCGAAATTTTGCAGCCTTGGGTCTGCTTCCGCACTGTAAGTTTGAGTCTGGCAAATAGTCACCCAGTCTCTGGGTGTTAAACGTGACAGTGGTTAGACCTGCTTTAGCCGCCATCACGTTTGTTGGGGGTAATTCAGATGTTTGCCCTAAAGTTTTCCTGGGCATGTTGGTGGCTAGCCCAAGCTGTGATCCCGGAGGCCTCTGGATGCAGCGCAGGGCCGGTCAGCTGCACGTCTGCATGAACATTTGTTCTGTGGCTGGACCCGATCATAACTTGTTTGCCAGTGGCTTCCCGGTCCACAGCGGTTTGTGATATCAGTGGACTGCCATCATGTTTGTTTTCACCCTCTAACATTAATAGTTCATATGGAACTTTCAGTGTTCAAAGTGCTTTATAATTTGCATCTAGTTCATCCTGGATTGATGCTTGATTGACGCTGGATTGATCGCAGTAGGGGAAGAGCGCGGGGGGGCGAAGGTCCCGTCTGGTCCAGCTTCATGGGGAGAGTTTCAGGAAGTGATGCCGGCTGATGCAGTGGGTGTCCTGGCATCTGTGAGGGCCACATGTTGTGAACTTGATCTGTGCCCGTCCTGGTTAGTGAAAGCTTCCAGGGAGATGTTGGGGACAGTGCTGGCGAGGGTAGTGAATGCGTCCTTTCAGCAGGGGAGGTTGCCGCCCTGCCTTAAAGAGGCTGTGGTGCGCCCCCTGCTGAAAAAACCATCTTTGGACGTGGATGCGCTCGCCAGTTACCGACCTGTCTCTAACCTTCCCTTTTTAGGGAAGGTTATTGAGCGGGCGGTGGCACTCCAGCTCCAGGTGCATCTGGACAACATCGGTTTCCTAGACCCTTTTCAATCTGGGTTCCGCCCCGGCTATGGCACCGAGACGGCGTTGGTGGCCTTGGTGGACGACCTCCGCCGGGAGATGGATGCGGGATGTTCGACATTTCTCATCCTGCTCGATCTCTCGGCCGCTTTTGACACCGTGGACCATGGGCTGCTGTTGAGACGACTGCGTGACCGGGGGGGTCTGGACGGGACTGTTCTTGAATGGTTCCGTTCATTCCTCTCGGGGAGGAGCCAGCGGGTGGTGTTGGGGGAGGAAACATCGAGCCCCCGCGCCTTACCGTGTGGCGTTCCGCAGGGATCGATCTTGTCTCCATTATTATTTAACATCTATATGCAGCCCTTGGGGGAGGTCGTGAGAGGGTTCGGGGTGCGATGTCACCAGTATGCTGATGATACTCAGCTGTACCTCTCCTTTTCTACTGACCCAGACCCTGCTATCTCGGTGCTATCCCAATGTTTGGAGGCCGTGGCGGATTGGATGCGGCTGAGCAGACTGAAGCTCAACCCAGATAAGACGGAGGTGATGGTGGTGGGGAGGGCGAAGGGGGTGGTGGCCCCCCTAGTTGGGGGGGTTTGCCCCCCTGTAGCTCAGCAGGTCCGGAGTCTGGGGGTCGTATTGGACGCAGACCTGCGTCTGGAGCGGCAGGTGGAGGCAGTCGCTAAGGCTGCCTTCCGCCAGCTTTATCTGGTGCGTAGGCTGCGTCCGTATGTCTCCGGCCCGGACCTGGCCTCCCTCATCCATGCCTTCGTCACCTCGAGGCTCGACTACTGTAACGCGCTCTACGTGGGGCTTCCCTTGTTCTTGGTTCGGAGGCTGCAGCTAGTGCAGAATGCGGCGGCTCGTCTTCTTACGGGGACGGGCCGTCGGGAGCATATTACACCTGTGCTCCGAGCTCTGCACTGGCTGCCGATAGCGTGCCGAGCCAAGTTCAAGGTGTTGGTGATGATCTATAAAGCCCTACACGGTCTCGGCCCCTCATACCTTAGGGACCGCCTCGCCCTCCGCACCCCAGAGCGGCTCCTGCGGTCCACCGGGGGTGCCTTCCTGGAGGTCCCCCGTGTTAAGCGGGGGGCCACAATGGAGAGGGCATTCTCGGTAGTGGGGCCGCGGCTTTGGAACTCCCTTCCGGAGGAAGCTCGCCTGGCCCCTAGCCTGGCAAAATTGTAAGACCTGGCTGTTCGCCCAGGCCTTTGGGAGAGAGGGTGGGTAGGGAGGGGTGTTTTAGTTCCCCCACCTACCTTGGTTTTTATATTGTATCTCAGTCCTGTTTTAATGTTTTATAATATTTATGATAATTTTATTTGATTTGATTGTATTTTAATGTTCTGGAAGCTGCCCCGAGCTGCATGGCAGGAGGGGCGGGGTAAAAATCTATGAAAATAAAAAAATAAAATAAAATAAAATAAAAATAATCCTCACAAAAACCCAGTGAGGTAGGTAGACTGAGAGAAAATGACTTGCCCAAGACTACCCAGTGGATTCATGGCTAAGGTGATACTTGAACTTCCAGGTTCAAGTCCAACGGCATATCCATTAGTCTGGTTACATACCTATGCCGTTGCAGTGTGAACAGCAAAGAAGGTTTTCTTTGCTACCCTCATTGCGTCCGCTAAGTTCCACCCAGCTAAGCTTTTCTAGGTGGTAAGGGGGCTGGTCAGTCTGGCCTCCCTCCACCTGGATTTACAGTCATCAAATGCCCGCTGTGATTTGTTTGGGACTTCTTTGCGGATAAAATTGCTGAAATCCACCATAGTTTTGACACAACTTTTTTAGTAGTAGGTGAGCCAGAGGCAGTAGAAGCCCCTTCTTCTCCTGTTTTGTGGGATGAATTTCAGGACATGTCGCCCTCAGATGTGGGGACGCTCTTGGGACTGTCTGAGCCATTTATTGTGAATTAGATCCATGCCCATCCTGGCTGGTTAGGGCTAGCCGGGAGACACTAGGGCCGTTGCTGGCTGGGATAGTCAATGCCTCCCTTGGGGAGGGCAGGGTGCTGAACTGTCTCAAGGAGGCTGTGGTACGGCCCCTGCTCAAGAAACCATCATTGGACATTGGTATCCTGGCCAGTTATCTACCGATCTCTAACCTCCCCTTTTTAGGGAAAGTTTTTGAATGGGTGGTGGCTCGACAGCTTCAGGAGCATCTGGACTGGGATCAATTTTCTTTATCCCTCGCAGTGTGGCTTTCATCCGGGTTATGGCATGGAGACTGCACTTGTGGCCTTGGGCGATGACCTCTCCTGTGAGTTGGACCAGGGTCGTTTGACCCTGTTGATTCTGTTAGATCTCTCTCTGATACCGTTGAGTGTTGGTGACTTGGCTGCTGGACCAGGCAGGGATTAGCGGGACTGTTCTTGAATGATTCCACTCTTTCCTGGCTGGGAGAACCCAATGTGTGGTACTGGGTGATTTTTCATCTTCTCCCCGGGGCCTCACATGTGGGGTCCCACAGGGTTCCATCTTTTCTCCTCTCTTGTTCAACGTGTATATGCAGCCTTTGGGGGAGGTTGTCAGGGAGTTTGGTGTAAGGTACAATCATGCTGATGACACCCAGCCATATATCTCATTTTCATCTGACCCAGATCCATCAGTCTTGGTGCTTACCCAGTGTTTGTCAGCTGTGGGGGACTGGATGAGGGCGAGCTGCCTGAAGTTAAATCCTGACAAGACAGAGGTGATGATTGTGGGGAAAGCCAGGGGAGTGATGGCCCCCATCATTTATTGGGTCCGTCCTCCCCAGGTATCTCAGATCTGGAGTCTGGGGGTGCTCCTGGATCCGCAGCTCTGCCTGGATGTCCAGGTGGTGGTTGTGGCTACGGGGGTATTCTGTATTACATCTGGTACATAAGCTTCAGCCGTATGTCTAGGACTCAGATCTGGCCACAATCATCCATGCTTTTATTACCTCGACACTGGACTACTGTAACACACTCTATGTGGGGCTACCCTTGGTGCTGGTTTGGAGACTGCAGCTGGTGCAGAAAGTGGCGGCCTGTCTCCTGAAGAGTATGGGCCAACGCAAGCACATTACACCAGTGCTTCGCTCTCTGGACTGGTTGTCAATAGTCTTCCAGGCCCAATTCAAGCTGTTGGTGTTGACCTTTAAAGCCCTAAACAGCCTGGGCCCCACCTACCTGCAGGACCACCTCACCCTCCAGAACCTGGATCGGCCCCTGCAATCGGCCGTGGGCGCCCTCCTCGAAGTCCCCCGGGTTTCCCGGGTGTCAACCATGAGGAGGGCATTTTCTGTGGCTGCACTGCAGCTGTGGAACTCCCTCCTGTTGGAGGTTCGCTTGATCACTGACCTCCACTCTTTCCATAGACAGTGAATGACCTGGCTATTCTACTGGGCCTTTACTGAGGGAGATGGGGTGGGTGGGTTGGGTATGGGTTATTTTAATCTGGGGGATTTAGGTTGTTTTAATTGTATCTTAGTTTGTTTTGTATTTTAAAATGTTGTTAGCTGCCCCGAGATGATTATAATAGCAGGAGGGGGCGGCATATACATTTTAATTATATATATATATATATATATATATATAAAAATTAGGCTACACTGCTTATCTTCTTACAGTCATCATGTCCCTAGGATGCTCTACCTTGAACCTGGAAATGGGCAGTGAATTAAACAGAAGAAACTGGTTCCCTGATGACCCCTTCTCTCTGTTACACCCCCACACAGCTTGTTCCTTTGTATTTTAGCTTTCACATTCCTCTCGAAAAACTCCTTTGGTACCATTTTACTGAAGGATGACAAGGATCTTCAGAAATCATATTTCAGGCTTGTTAAAGGTAATGTCCAATATGTTTTGATTTTTGCCTTTCATCTTTCTTTCTATTCTTCCTTTCAGCTACAACCCTACAAAACTGCAGTATCAAAGGTAAGATTCTGCAATCAGATCCTATTGGGTAAATCCATATGGCCATACAGAATCCCACTGAATCTGACAGAGTGTTGAATGAGTTCAAGGGTCCATCTACATGGATCTGATTGCAGAATCATGGCATTACTATTCCTACCATTTGGATCAATATTAGCCTCCTTTTGAAAATGTGCCCCTCAGTTTTTAAGGAAAACCACATGGGTGAGCCACTGTGAGTTTGTGAAGACTCAATGGGTGTTTTTCAAACAAGATGTTATCCCGCATGGCCATTCAGGAGCCACAAACTGACTGCCTGAAGGTGGAGCGGTCAGATGCACCAGATGCACACTCTTGTAAACCACGGAGCACCCACTCATGGCCACGCATGAAGGAATGCCAAGTATATTTTGGCTTACTGGTTCATAAGGATTACAAAAAGTGGTGTTGTCATTCCTGAATCTTATGTGGTCTTGGAACAGGTCACTTGAATCAAAACCCTGTTACACATGGAATTTTACAGGGAATAAAACTTGAGCAGACTGTATTAATCCACTGAAATGAAATTATAGGTGACTCATGGGGAGAGGGAGGAAACGAGGGGGGGGGCAAGCGTCCTCCCAAATTTTCAGAAGCCCTGGGGTTCCTGGATGCAGCTCTGATCTCCTGCTCCCCACCAACACCTAGCCACCTGAACAGAGAGCCTGCAATGAGCCCTCCCTGCCTGCAAGGGCAGTCACTGCTTCCTCCCCCCCTGCAGCCTAGCTGGTTAATTTCCAGCATGAACCTGCCTGGGGAACAGCAATGGTGAGTCGCCTCCCCCCACAGCCAGGAACCCCTCCCATCCTATCCTTCTCCCAAACCCCCTCCCAGACTCACTCCCACCCTCTCTATCAGGCTAGCATCACCCTCCCCACCTGCATTCCCACCCCCAGCTAGCACGCTCCCCCCTTTTCTACCTTCCCCCCCAAGCCAGCTCTCTACTCCCACCAGGAATTCTGTTTTTTTCCCTGCCAAGGGGCCACTTTGAAAAGCTGTGTGGGCGGGCTGCATAGAAGTTGGGAGTGGAGGTGTTTAAGAGGTGCACTCGGGGTGGGGAAAGGAATGGGAAGGTCCAGATCATGGATCTGTGCCATGGATCCACCCCCTATCCTGTGTGCATGCCCTCATATCTGCTCCCTACCCCATAGCTCATTCAGTACTTGTGGGTAAGAACTGGATCCAGGGGCCAGATCCCACAGGATCTCTAGTAACTAATAACCGAAGCCCCCAAAACAACAGCTTGGCCAGTTCCAAGCTATTCCTCTGGAACAGTCAAGAAAGAATGGTATGGAGGTATTGCATCTTATGAAAAGAATCAGACATTTGCTAAGGACTTGGGGTGGCTGCTTTGCAGATTGGAAGAACCTGACAGTCAGAAAGTCCCAGTTTGGACAGGATTTAATCTGTTGGTATCTGTGGCCACTAACAGAGACGACATTACAATGGTGGGATTTATGCCCATCATCAACGCACCAGCACATGAGGATAACACTATTTATTTATTTATAAAAACATTTCTATCCCCTCCCCACACACACACAAAATGGCAGGGCAGTGTATGTTACATAATAATATTATAAAACAAATATACATACAATTAAAATCTCCAAACAAGAGGTCCAGGAAAACCCTAAAAAGAACAAACCCCATTAAAAAAAACACCTCCCGCTACCTGTCCCCTCACCAAATGCCTGATGAAAGAGCTTCTATGGAACAATTTCTATGGAAAGATGAGAGATCCAGAGAGAGGCAAATCTCAACCAGGAGGGAGTTCCATAGCCACAGCGCAGCCACCGAGAACGCTGACTCAGACGTAGCCACCTGGGGGACCTCCAAGTGGGCATCCCTGGCCGACCACAGAGGCCAATCCAGGGCATGAGGGGTGAGGCGGTTCCACAGGTAAGTGGGTCCCAGGCCATAAAGGCTTTTAAAGATAATTACCAACACCTTGAATTGACCTGGAAGACTATAGGCAGTCAGTGCAGAGATCGAAGCATCGGTGTTCTGTGTTCCTGATGACCCATCCCCGTAAGGAGACGTGCCACCACATTCTGCACCAGCTGCAGCCTCCAGGTTGTCAACAATGTGAACTGTTATGCAAAGAAGCCTTAAAGTGTCTGAGAAACTGAATCTTGGTTCATCAAAAGTCCTCACTCTAGATCAACAACTTTATAGCAAAGCCAAACCGCTGCAATGGGCTAATAGTGAAGCCTGCAGTAGCCTGGTGATCAAACTTGGCAATTTCCACACGGCACTCAATTTCATTGTGTTATTGGGCAGCATATGTCGCATTCAGGCCTGGCAGAGACATGGCATGAAAATGGTGTTTTTGGTGAAACCACAGCAAAAAACAACATCGCAGGAAAATTCTACACTTGTGCCATTCGTGCTCACATGTTGACTTATGAGCACTGATACGAATTTGTGACCAAAACTGAACAGCTGGACAGATGAGCATAGGAAACAACTCCTTACCATGGTGATTAAACAATCAGTGCAGAAAATATGCAAGGTACTGAAGCATAAAGAGGATGATGAGAGATATATCTCAGATTCTCTTGATGAACTCACTTCAGTTTTATGTGAAGCTAATTTACAGGCATAATTTACTCGACAAGTTTGACTTACCCTCAACATGAGTGTACTGGAGACAGTACTTGAGTATGGTATCAACACTCCTACATTTCACCAGAGCTGAAAGGGAAGGCAACTGGGAACTACACCTATCTTCGTTTGCTGAAATGCTACCCTGGTTTTCTGCCTACAACCACAGCATCTACAGTTGCTGGGGATCAATCTACCTAGCTGATACAAAGCAGATGCCAGATACACATCCCGATGTTTACAAAGAGTTTTCATCAAGTCATTCTGTAGTGAGGAAATCAGTGCATCCCTTCAACAAGGTATCCATAGACCAGACATTGGGACAGTTAACTGTATCAGCAAAGTTGCTGGGGGGCTAATTGGAATCACCAGAAATGATAGTGCAGGGGATAGTTGGTTTCTGACATTCAACGAGAGCAGTTAAATAGCACCGGAGACCTGTGTAATGTTTGATTACAGCCAGGGACCCGAGTTGACTGCGTTGCTGCAATTTGCAGTGATTTTTGCAGAATCAGGCAGTCCTTGCAGAATCAATCAGTCCTCGCAGTGCCATGCTGAAATTGCAGTGACATTGCAGTGGGGGCTGTCTGCAGTATCTTTAAATCCTGTGACCATGACCCAAGGGTAAATAGGCCCCTGGGAAATGAATTGTGGGTGGGTGGGGTCTGAAGGTCCTATGTTTGGGTGAGGGAGGTCTGGGGTTTTAATATGAGGTGGTAATTCTGGGGTGCTGAAATTCCAGAGGATTTGAGTTGTGTTTGATTAGCAAAGTTGTAATTCTATGTCAAACCTGTTGCAAATTTGCTTCCCAGCATGCATAGTTATGCAAATCAAGTTACTGATGCAAATATTAATGCTTGCGATGAATTTGCAGAATTTGGCTTCACTGCTTGCAGAATTTAAGATTTTTTGGTGCAGTGAACTCGGGTCCCTGATTACAGCTGGAGGACAATGAGACTTGCTTGCCTGACCACAAAGACCTCTCAAATGCTAGAATTCCACAAGATGGAAGAGACGTGAAAAAGATAGCGCAGCAGTTCAAGCAGTTCGGAGTCTTCATAATAGAACATAAATAAGTGATATGCCTCCCCACAAATGATGTTACTCAAAGTGAAGTTATCAAGTCTCTGCTGACAGCTAAGGAAAGAGGAACAGACAGCCTCATGAACTCTGTTCAGGAAAGACAGAGCAGCAAAGAAGTTAATTTTCATGAAAAATTGAAACATATCAAGACATTGATGCTGGAGAACATGGGCCATGTTGTACAATCTGGACCCAGTTACTGCATGCGTATGAAAAACATAACATTTTTCAGAGATTGCTTGTAGCCAAGGAAGCTGGCCCACATATTAATCTGAAAAAAGTTCTGGAATATGAACTGCATACTGTTCCATTGTCCTTAGCGGAAAGCACAGGGAATCTTCATACATGTGGCAAGGCAGCACTGCCACACATCTTGGCGGAAGGTGTCAATGGAGCAACCATCCCAGCAACTGTGACTTCAACATGCACATTCATAGATGGACAAGCACTTGTGCAGGAAATGAGCAGACTGCCAGGATATGCTACATTTGGAGTCTTTGCAGACAGATTCACAGAGAGAGTGTTTGACTACCTGGGCCCAAACCCAACTAGAGTTGATATAGTATTTGACCAGTACCAGCAAGAGTCCATCAAGGCATATGCCTGAAAAAAGTGAGCAGGATCCAAGTCAGCCAATCAGACACATCATTAACTATGGTGTATCCATGGTAGCTAAGTGACACCAGTTCATTGACATGCGTAACAACAAAGCAGATCTGTCCCATTTCCTATCAGGGCAAGTGATGATCCAAAGTCAAAGGATGGAAGGCTATGAAGTCATATTTGCTGGGGGATTCACTCGAGCTGAAGAGGTCCAATGTTCATCCAAAAGAGATGTGACCAGACTATAATCTAACCAATACTTCATGGCACTGATGTCTGTCTGTGTGGTTTCAAATGACTGGTGGTTGTAAGCAGAGATACAGATGTCCTGGTACTTCTTATCCAGTTCATATATCATAATTTATTAAAAGACGTGACCTTAGGTCATTGCCCAACAATACAAAAGGAAAAACAAAACAACATATGTAGAAAAGTTAAAAGAAGGTAACAAACTGTCCTAGTCACACAATGGAAGGAAATACTTTCCACCTCTAAAAAGGACTAATAAAGTCCAGCAATAACCATTTATAATCAAAAGAAAATATAACCACATAAACAGTAAATAAAATAAAATATAATATATAATATAATAGGGCAGCCACTTATCCAACCATTTAACACACAGGGATTCCTTGTTACTTCCCCTTAAAGTACTCCTCCATTCTTACAGTTCTCAGTAACTATACTGATAGCTGGATTTAAATACCTATCTGGGGTAGTAGCCAGTCCCACCAACTCACCTTACCCTGTTTACTCATAAACACTCAACCATCCTAGGAATAGCCTAAAAAAGGCCATATCCACCTACTGCCCTACCATAACTCAGTAGGATCAATCATCTAAGTAAACACGCACTCAGAATTCGCCTTGCCCTTCCCAGGGCTTACGGTGGCAACACTTGACTCCTGCACAGAAATTGGAGATGGGGGGCTATAGAGCGCTAGTCTTAGTACAACAAGCTCGTGTTTGAATTCAAAAAGAGAGCACATTCAGTAGCCTACCCTTCACGAGATCTATATTAATAATACATAGCCCCTAAGCACCCAGTTACATGTATAAAGGGGGTGATGGAACTAGTACAACAGCAACCAAGATCTTAACAAAATTAAAGCCCTACAATAACAAGCAACTTAGCCCAGGTTAGTGAGCAGAACTAACCCAAAAGATCTTATTTCAGTATATTAAACATGGTCTGGTCTGGATTCATGCCATATCAGAGAGGGAACAGATCATTTTCACTTGGTCCTGCCCTATCTAGGTGAGATGTAATAATGCTGTCCCTACAGTTCCGTCCCCTATTAGCCTTAGCAATTTTACCCAGTTTCAACCCTAACTGCTGAATTTTAGGGTATCATGGGGGAAAGAGCTTGCCCAATGGTGCGCAAATTTCACTCCAGTTCTATCAGTGACTTGAACTCAAGGAACTTCCTCCTTGCTCCCATTGCTAGCATCAAGAATCTCATAATGCCAGCTGTTACCTCAGAGTCCGAGTCCATGAGGGCCATTTGTGTTAGGAATAAGCTCGACGCCCCTTGAAATTTCCCAATGAGAGGCTGAAGTATCTCTACTCGTATGACATCATACAGGTGGCACTCAAATAAGATGTGATACGTGGACTCTACTGCTAAATTATCAAATGGACAAACACGGTCTCCGTAAGGAATCCTAGCTACCCAACCTTCCAACACCTTAGTAGGAAGGGCATTATCCAGTTTGCTTGACAACTTTCCAAAGAAATTTGGTTAAAAACTGGCACATCAGTTCAGCACTGCTTCATTGCACATAGCGATGCCAGATCTTATTTGAAGAAACATAGCTGCTTTCCATGCAATCACTGGTTGTGATACTGTTAGTCAGTTTTATGGGACTGGCAAGAGGGGTGCCTGGAAAGTATTTAATGAGTGCCCGGATCTCCTCAATAACTTAGGAAGAGGTGATCTGACAGACGAAACTGTGCAAAGCAGAAGAGTTTGTGTACCGTCTGTACCTACCCAGGTCATCAGTTGTGTTTATCAATGGTGTTAGAAACCAGCTGTTCCAGAGAGGTACAAAGGATCTTGAAAGTCTACTGCTCACAGCTGATTCTCTCAATCATCACATCTACTGGGCAATCATGGTGCCAAGCCCTGTTCTGGCAGTTATCAACTGTACTGCAATCCAAACTGCTAATCACCTAAAATAGCGATGGTATCTAGACAGTAACGAGTTAAAGCCACTGCTGTCAACAAAGAAACTGTTTCCCGTAGAATACAGTGTCCTAGTAATGTGCAATTGCAAGAAGAACTGTGCAACCTCCAGATTTTCATGTCGATCTGGCCTTCTCCCATGTATAGGAGCGTGCTCCTGCAGCAAGGATAAGTGCCAAAATCCATGCAGTCAGCATGATGATGATGACGACGACGACGACGACTGAACTAATGTAGTAGCCTTGCTTTTATTTTTTGTATGAAATCCGTGATTTCCCCCCCTGTAACTGTATATATGTTTTACTAATGTTTGAATCACTTCGTTGGGTCTGTATAGTAGTTATGTTGAAACATGATGAGAATAAAGCACTCTACTTAGCAAGTTGTTCCTCACAAGTGCTAGAAATAAAACCTCTCATAAACATAGTCTGCTAAAAACCTTTCCCCTTAAATTCCATTTTTAATGACTTATTTAAGGCGACCTATTTTATGACCTTATAAATAACATTGAGACATGACAACAACACTTTTTGTCATCCCTATGAAGCAATAAGACAAAATATAATTGTTTGCAGTTTCTAACAAATGGGACTCCCTGAAGTTATTTTAGCCGATTTTGCCACCAGACTAAAATCCAGAGTGCTCCAGGCAGGGCCAGTCAAATGTATGGTGGCCACTTCCGTGACTGGGGTAGCCATGCTGGGAGCTGCCTGTTTGAAGTGCTCCCCACTCACTTCACCTGCGTGGGTGCTCCATGGCAGTGCCGCTTGGCAGCCACACCTCCCATTGCCTTGCTCGTTTAAAAACACCCAAAGACTTTGATGGGACTCTCATTTTCTTGTAACACTGGGGCTGTAAAACTTCATTTTTGTATGAATGGGATTCTTTACAAAAACAAGAAAAGCCTGTGAGCAGTTGCATCAAATGACCTCTCCTGAGTCTTGATGCAAAAGAAAGAAATTAAATGCAAGCTTTGAGAGCTTTAGTATGTAAAGGGCAATTAACAATAATAAAGCACAGAATTCAAAATAGTTTTAAAAGCTAACATAAAACAATGTCCATTCAGTGGATAAAAAAGAGAGAACATTTAGATGGATGGCAATGACTAAGCTTAATTAATTCAATTTTGATTCATTTTTATGAACTGCATGTAATTAGCATAATCATTATAAACAGTAGTTTATATACAACGGGGGATAAGAGATTATTACATGTTAATGCTCTAAGTTCGGTCCTCATGTATAAAATTGTCCAGGATGTGGCCCATGATATTTTTTTCCTATCAAGTAAGTATTAGAAACTACAAATTCAGTGGAACTTTTAAAATGCTTAAACTTAGGCTTGTGTTTAAGTACAATACTGGTTTGGGGCCTAAATAGGAAAGAATGGGTGCAGCCACAAGAGATACGTAGGGCAGGCTACCATGCCACAGGCAGCCTTAACCCAATCCTGGGCAGCTGGACCACGCAATGCAGTGCATGTTGTAGCCAGCTGCAGCCAAATGTTCCCCCTGCTGCATGGCAGGGCAAGTAGCCGGCTTCTATGCAATGCATCCTCGGAAAAAGGCTGAGGATACATTGTGTAGCAGCCAATGGGTAAGGCCTCCCATTGCATGGCAGCCAGTGTGCCTGGACCCCTACTGTTCCACCACACGGTGAGCTCTGCAGCGGGGCTTTGAGTGGTGGGCACTGTTGCCCATCACGAGTTGTGACATCCCAGCTGGGGCAGGATGTTAGTCAGGCTGGGGGAGGGCACCTGCTTGTGTAGCCAGCGCCTCAGCCCATCCCAGCCATGGCAGAAGCTCTGACAGTGGCCCAGCTACCTCACGGGTGGAGGGCGACTGGCTGCCAACCTTCTTGCGCTGGCACCGCAGTATTGCGGCATGGGGCCACATGGGGATTGGGTCCAGCACAGCTCATCTGTCTGAACCCATTGTTTCTATCTACATCATGGTTACCTAATTTAATATTAACAAAGGTATAACATTTCTTTTACAATGCAAAATCAATAAAAGGATTTTTTTCCCCCCGAGGAGTTTAACCATTTTTGACGGGTTTTTTGTTCTATTCAAATCCAAGAAAAGTGAAGCTAAGTAGCAATAAAGTCATTTCTGGTAAATGTGGGAGTTACCACATTTCTTAATCCTGGTAGTGCATTTCTGTAATAAATAGCGATCAATTTAGGTTGATCCCAAGCCCTATGCATGCTGCTGTGTGCATGCATGTGTGTGCTGATGCACAGTTTGCATCCATGCTGTAGGCCCCATGTCATGGGTGCACGTATGCTAATCTGCAGGGCTTGGCTCGGCCCCGAAGATCTCCAGTAGCTTTAGATCAAAATCTAGCACACTATTCATGAAGTAACAGAAGGTAGTGAATATTGATATTTGGTACAGAAAAAAAATAGAGAGTTTTGTAGGGGTAAGAGTAGATTAGCTGGGCTTTGAACCTGCAGAGACTTAAACAAATTACACATGTGAACCATTCCCTGCACACTCATAGAATTGCTTAAGCTATACTTACATAAGGGTTAATGTATGTAAACCCTTGTAAGACACTCATTGGTATTAGATGTCTAGTTTGCAGCTTGTGTTCAGCTGCTGAGTACTTGTAATGAAGTAAAACTAGCCATAGCCAAGAGCTGCACTTGAACTGCCCAAGAATGGCACGTTCCATGAAAACATATGCTTTACTGAGCTGCACTCCTCACTTAAGATGTTCATGTGCCCAGGTGCACATGACTTCTCCCTGTGTTCCCCTTAAAGTGTGCCATGAAGCGGCATGGTGAATAGGGTCCTCCATGTTCCCCCTTACTTTAATTCCTGATGGGAAACTGCATCATTTATTATGTTTATCCTCCGGGGGCCTGTCGTTCTCTCACCTGTCGTTCTCTCACCGCCCCCGCCCTGAGGGCCTGGGTGGTGGTGTGGGCTTGCTCCTTGCTAAGCATTGCCAATTCAAAACCCTCTCCCCTCCCCCCTCCTCCTCCTTCCCTTCCTTTGAGGCCCACTCTGTGCGCTTATACTCCCCTCTACACCTTCGGGTTGCTGTCATCTACCGCCCCCCGGGTTCCCTCTCCTCTTTCCTCCCGGACTTTGAATCCTGGCTCACCTTCTTCCTCTCCGATGATATCCCCACTCTTATCCTTGGTGATTTCAACATTCACGTTGACACGCCCTCCGCCCCCTCTGTTTCCCGCTTTCTCTCTCTCGCTTCCTCCTTTAATCTCCGACTCTGGACCGACTCCCCCACTCATACTGACGGCCATTCCCTCGACCTCGTCTTCACTCGAAACTGTTCTCTAACTGACCTCTCCTTTGACCCCTTCCCTAGTTCTGATCACTTCCTCGGCTCCTTCAGCCTTTCCCACCGACCCCCCTCCGCCTCCCCCTCTATGCGCCCCTTCCGCAATATGCAGGCCCTTACTCCCTCGGAGTTTGCCGCACATCTTTCCCCCCTTCTCCCCCCCGTTTTCGCCTCCTCCTCCCCTGACTCTGCTGTCTCTGCTCTCAACGCTTCTCTCTCCTCGACCCTTGACTCTCTTGCCCCCCCCTCTGCTCGCCCCGTCCGCCCCCTCGACCCCCGCCCCTGGCTTACCCCTGCCATCCGCTACCTCCGCTCCTGCGCCCGGGCTGCCGAACGCCTCTGGCGCAAATCCCGCTCCCTCCCTGACTTCCTCCATTACAAATTCTCCCTCTCCTCCCTCTCCTCGGCTATCTCCCTAGCTAGGCAGCGCTATTATGCCTCTAGGATCGAATCTTTCTCCCGCGACCCTCGCCGCCTTTTCTCTACTTTCGACTCCCTTCTCAAACCCCCCTGCCCTCCCCCGCCCTCTTCCCTTGCTGCTCGGGATCTTGCGTCGTTCTTCACCTCCAAGATTGACAAGATCCGTCGGGATATTGCCTCCCGCCCCCCTCCGCCCCCCGCTCCCCTCCCGCCCCCTCCCCCCCCCCCCTCCCTCCTCGCATCCTTCCCTCCTGCCTCTCTCCAGGAAATCTCTGCTCTTCTCTCTTCATCCAACCCCTCCACCTGCCCCCTTGACCCGATCCCCTCCCGCCTCCTGACCTCTATTGCTCCCACTGTCGCTCCCCCCCTTCTGCATGTTGTCAATCTCTCCCTTTCCACAGGCTCCTTCCCCTCTGCCTTCAAACATGCCACTGTCTCCCCCATCCTCAAAAAGCCTACCCTGGACCCTTTCGATCCCTCTAGTTACCGGCCGGTCTCCCTCCTTCCCTTTGCTTCGAAGCTCCTGGAACGTGTCGTCTACTCCCGCTGCCTGAACCTCCTCTCTGCCAACTCCTCCCTCGACCCTCTCCAGTCCGGCTTCCGCCCCCTCCACTCTACTGAAACTGCCCTGGCCAAGATCACCAATGATCTACTTGTCGCTAAATCGAAGCGCCACTACTCCGTTCTTGTCCTCCTTGACCTCTCTGCTGCCTTTGACACTGTCGACCACTCGCTCCTCTTGGACTCGCTTTACTCTTTGGGCTTCCGTGGCTCTGTCTTTGACTGGTTCTCCTCCTACCTCTCTGACCGCTCCTTTAATGTCTCCCTCCCCGAGTCGACCTCCCCCTCCCTTCCCCTCTCGGTTGGGGTTCCCCAAGGTTCTGTCCTTGGCCCTCTCCTCTTCTCTATCTACACCCGGTCCCTTGGTGAAATTATTGCCTCCCACGGGTTCCAATACCATCTCTATGCTGATGACACCCAACTCTATCTCTCTACCCCCTCTCTCTCCTCCTCTGTCCGCTCACGCCTCGTCGACTGCCTCTCTGATATCTCCGCCTGGATGTCCCGACGCCAACTCAAACTGAACATGGCCAAGACTGAACTCCTCATTTTTCCTCCATCCCCCTCCTCTCCCTCTGACCTGACCATCTGCATTGATGGGGTCACCATCCGTCCTGTTCTCCGTGCCCGCAGCTTGGGCTTCATTTTTGACACGCACCTCTCCTTTAAACCTTACATTGACTCTGTGGCCAAATCCTGCCGATTCGCTCTCCTCAACATTGCCCGCATTCGCCCCTTTCTATCTGTCTCCTCGGCCAAAATCCTTGTTCATGCCATGGTTATCTCTCGCCTCGACTACTGCAACCTCCTCCTTGCTGGCCTCCCTCGCTCCCACCTGTCCCCCCTTGTGGCGATCCAAAACTCTGCCGCCAAGGTCATTCACTCTGCCCGTCGCTTCGACCATGTGACGCCTCTCCTCCTCTCCCTTCACTGGCTCCCCCTTCCTGAACGTATCCTGTTCAAACTCCTGGTTTTCACGTTCAAATCGCTCCATGACCAAGCTCCCCCTTACCTCTCGGACCTAATCGCCCTACGCGCTCCTGCGCGCGCTCTCCGCTCTTCCGCTGTCCCCTCCCTCGCTCTCCCTCGCTTCTCCTGCTCGCCCAACCGCCTTCGTCCCTTCTCCCTCGCTGCCCCGCATGCCTGGAACTCCCTCCCTGCCGACGTCCGCCTCGCCTCCTCCCTCCGCTCCTTCAAATCCCTCCTCAAGACCCACCTTTTCCATGCTGCCTTTCCCAATGCCCTCTAGTCTTTCCCCTTGCTCTTACTGTCAGCCCTCCTCTGCTGACTGCTGCTACCGACCACCTTGTAACCAAGCCAAGTACACGCACCTGAGACTTCGCATCCGCCTGAATGTTTGTTTGTCTTCTCCCATGTCTCTCCCGCTGTCCCCTCTCCTTGTCTCCCCCTCCTTGTCTTTTAGATTGTAAGCCACAGGTAGGGACCGCAGCTGATTATATGTTCTGTACAGCGCCAGGTTGTTGCTGGCGCTTTATAAATGTTTAATAATAATAATAATAATAATGTTTACAAGCAGACTGTATAAAATACTTCAAAATTCACCAGCAGGCACAATCCTGCATTGGTTGCAGGATGGACTGAATAATCTTTTACAGGGATGGGCAAACTACGCCTTGGGAGCCGCATGCTGTTCTTGGGCAGTTCAATTGCAACTCTTGACTATGGCTGGTTTTACTTCATTGCATCCAAGACTCAGCAGCTTAACTGCAGCTACTTATTGGAAACTCAGCAACCAGAACGACAGAGCACAGGCTCCACCAACCAATCACAAATCAGGAGAGGTTTATGTACATGCTAATGCATGTATCTAATGGCTCTCGGCCATATAAAAATTATGGTACTCCTGTGGTTAGGGATTTTGCGCAGTCTGATTCATTAGGTCTTTCTATCCTGATAATATGTTTATATCTATGTGGGGCAAAGGAGGTGGTACCATTTGAAAGGAAACCTTTAAAAATATACACATAGAATTAGGTGCTATCATTCAGTTTTACAACAAGCTAATGGAAGGACAAAGCTACAGCAGTCATCTCTGTCCTTAACCCAATCCAATAGTGTCCCTGTTGGATCAAGGACAGAACAATAAATCAGATGTGAGGACATTTTTGCCTGAGGAAACTTTGTGGCAACTATCTTAACACTGATATTGACAAATCCAGCATAGAGCACAAGGCATTTGTCAGTTTCAGTGTCAGATATTTCACTGTACTCTGAAGAAGAGGTGACTAATTTATATAGACAACTCTGGCAATGTATGAAATAAATTATTCTTTGGAATTTCTGTAGAAATATCAAATCAGACTTCCTGCCGGTTCTGATTGTAACATACATATGATGAAACTTAGCACTCTGCAGAGGCCCACCAGAAAAACTATGTATAAATCAAATCCTATTGAAGTCCTACTGGTGCTTTCCATGGCCTTCTGCATGGGGTGAATTTCATCCACTTCACAAAAGTTAGTGCTTAAATTACACTAAAAGAATGCAGTTATCTGAAATAATTTTTTCAGCTCTAGTTTATATTGAACATAGAGTGAAAACAATTGAGATGGGGTGAGACAGAACCTCTGGCTGCCTCTCCTCGGGTCGGCGGAGAGGGAAGTTCAAATAAGCAGCCTCCCCACAGGGAATCCCAGAGGGGGGCAGCTTTCACAAGTCCATTCACACCATGTGTCAGCTTCAGGAGCTGTCCACATGGGACAATACTCCCAGAACCCTTCTGCCCAGCAGGATTGGGGCTCCGGGAGGATTTTCTGCCATATAGCTGATTGGGGGCCTGGAGGAGTACGCTCCCCCAGCCTGACAAACAGTTGATGGGGGGAGGTGAGAGCAGAGGATCACATTTACCTGGACTGGGTGTGGGTGCCAAATAGCAGTTATGGGGGGCTGGAGGTGCCTGCTTATCTGGCCTTGGTGCATGCACCAAACAGCTCATTGGAGAGTCCAGAGGAGATGTAGCCCTAGTGCAGCATGTAGCCAAGTCCAACATGCAAAGCCAGCCCGCATACTTTTCAAAGAGGCATTGTTATTCCCAGAGAAGTCTTACTGTTGTCTGGGAGAGGTATTGTTATTTGCAGAGAACTCTTTTCTTTTTTTTCTTTAGGCATAAATACAATACCATTCAGTGTGGTGAAGAATTAGATTTTCTGTAGGATCACTTCTCAGTGATGCCTCCATAATCAGGGACCCATTGCCACCAATAGTGAAAGCATAGTGAATGTAGGTCCCTGTCTATAATTTGGCCTTCGCACACTTTTGAACAGGGAGGAAATGACTCACTTCTTTCAGCCAGTTGAGATTATGTTAATATGTCAACTAGACAGGAAAAGCCTGAGCAGCCATGGCATGACCATATTCTCACCAATCTTCAGCAACTTGGGAGTGGTATTACAAACTCCTGGTTTCTTCCCAGACTTAAATTACAGATTATGATCTCATCTTAGTTGAGGGGGTGGTTCCACTTAATCATCTTATTCCACTGCAAGGACAGTGGTGAAGAGTGGACAGCTGAGGAACATCTTAAAATGGTCTTCTCACTGGTACCACCACAGCTTTTGTAGGCGTGGACTGATGGTGTCATCTCAGTTCTTAAGTGGACACCTTTCTTGATGTGGAGAGGTCCCTTCTTGCTGCATGTACTATCAAGCTGCCTGCAGAGCCCCTCCAGCACTTAAGAATAAGAGGCAAGAGGAAATGGAATTTTGAAAAAACAAAACCAAACTCCTCTTGTTGGGTTTGGTGCAATAAGCTAAGTTTGGGATCTAAAGTGTAGCACTTAAAGCACTCCTAGAGGGCACTGTTTGCAACATTATAGCTTTATCATGCATAAAAATACGTCAATTTCTTCACTGAAGAATAAAGCTTCCGCTACTTAAAAAAATAATAATAGCTTGCAGTTTTATAGTTTCATTTTTCATCACAGGTTCTCAAATCTCTTTAAAGATACATTAATTCTTGTAACACTGCTTTGAGGTTATAATTATGCTAAAGAAATGGATTGACCCAGGGCTGCACAAAAATAAATCAATAGAAAAAATGTGAATAAATCCAGTAGAACCACTATACAACACTTAATTAATAACAGATGCTGAAAATAATCAATTCACAATTATTATGTCACATACTTTTTGAGGCAATGCTAAACTGAAAAAAATGTTCATAACCCTAATGTTTTGAGATGAAATGTATCAGTTAGTTCACTAATGCTATTAGAAGATCAATTAGTATCATGACAGGATCAAATTAGCAATCTACACAGCTAGTTTCCTCTCTCTTCGAAGTCTTAGGATAAGGAATCATTGCTAATGACTAACTATAATAACCATTCCCCTAGCATGAAAACTGTCTTTTCAGGGAGGTCTACAAAGGTCTTGCTTATAGCTGAGTTAATTTGCTAATTTCACCTTTTAGGATGTATAAAAAGTCATGGTAATACACCATTAATACAGTAATAGCAAAATCCAATAATATGTTTATGATGCCAGAATCACAAGATTGGGGTTTGATATGCAGAAATGTAGTATTCTCTCAGGAAACCTTACAGAGTATGACTACTAGACATCTTTCAATTATTTTGCATAGGTAAATAACCAGAGGAGGACCAATAAAAGCATATTGTAAATTAAATTAGAAATATAATCAAAAATAGAATATTACTAAGATTTCTAAGGTTTGTAAGGCTTCCCATTAGGGTAATGTTCCAATAAGCCATTCTAGAAAGCCCGAGGAGTCATTTAAAATAATATATTAGTAGTCAAATGTTAATTAATTAAATCTTAATTTGCACTTCTACATTTGATTATCTCATGGCATATTATGGAAATTAATGAATCAAGCCTTAAAACAGACACATTGCATGGGTCTAATGTGTGTGAACTGTGTGCCATAAAATCATATGTTGCTAAGGGGAAAAGGACAAATTGCAACTCTGGAGCATTAATGAAAAAATATAGAAAAATGCATTATTGAAAGTCCAGAATGGCCCTGAAGTCTCCGTTTTTCTTGGGAACTGTGAAGATGGTGAAGTATGCCTTGAACAAATAACTAAGACCTCAGGACCAGCTCAATGGCTCTGCATTGATTAAGTACTGAATCTCCTGCATGGTGCATTGGGGTTTGGTTGTGTGTCATGATTTTGGTGATGTAAGGAATCTATCCTTGGGCATCTTCTTGAATTCTATGGTGTAGCCCTGAGCAATTGTCTCCCTCTTCAGACACTGGAGAGGAACTCGTTTCATCAGGATGTGAAAGATGGAAAGCATCCCCTATCCCACTGTCCTAGGAGACCTTCAGTTTTGTTGAAGACCGGCAAGGTTTAAAATGATCTCTTCTTTGGTTAGAATCTCCCAAATCCTTCAGAGTGGAGTTTGGTTCCTTGTTTCTGCCATCTGGGCCTGCTGTAGCACAAGTTTTACTGAGAGTAGCATTCCTTGGTCCTCAAAAGAATGAATGAGTGAAAGGGAATTCTATACTCACATCTTGAACTCAAGATGGGAAGAGACCTTTTCTTTTCCGGAGTGTGTGTGAGCACTTCCTACCTTGCATGAGCAAAGAGCTCTCCACTCCCTACATCCTCGGGAGGAAGGAGCACCTTCCAGGGTCTTAGCCACACCATATACCTTGTGACCACATTGGCAGGCATGGTTCTGGCATTGAGATGAATGTCATCTAAGGTTTCATCCATAGAGAGGACAATAGCCAAGTAGATCTTTTTGAAGGGGTGCGTTAAAGCCACTTGTGCCTTCTTTTAAAGACATGAATTAAATACCTCAACATCGAGGTATTTAATTTGCGGCTTGAAAATAACGTGCAGCCGACTTTAACGCGCAAAATGTCATATCTAAATCCCACACACGGCATATTTACATGCAGCGTGATTTTATGCCATGTGTTTGCCGTGCACAACTAAAAGCAGCCTATGTTTCCTTGTATCTTTCTCCTTTACTCATGGCTCTTCCCAATAAGGAACAGTGGGCACAATACTCTTGGAGCTTTTTAACATCATAGATAAGGTAACCAGACAATGGACTTCAAACTGTGTAATGTGCTTCTTTCTCCCGGCAAAGCCTTAAACTCAGATCTACTCACCATAATTTTATAAGACAGTCAGATAAAGTTAGTCTCTCTGTATGAACTCTCATAAAGATTCCATGTTTGCTACAGATAAGATGTCTATAAATTCAGTACATTTCTGCTGTCAGTAATGTGATGTTCTGCATGACCCCCTCACTTATATTACCAGTGTTGGTATTCTTCTCTGATCTAAGTGTGTGTTTCTTGGAGACCTTTCCACTTATTCAGGGAGGGAATATGCATTATTTTAAAAGGGTGAAAAATTGGATGTCAGATGCTGAAGCAAATAATTATCCCACTTAAAAGTTTTTTAAAATACTTTCTGTAGTGCTTCAACTTTTATCTTTCGAAAACAGACCTATTTAGGATGTGACGTTCTCTTTATTATCAGTTTCTAAGTACCCATTGCATAATTATTTTTTTCTATTTTATATATGTATTCAATTTTATATTGCAGGAATTTTTATATATATAATTTTATATAATAGAAATATATTTTATAGGGATGGGCGAACGCGGTTCGGAAGTTCGGAGTTCGGACCGAACTCGAATAGTTCGGTCAACCGAACCGAACGGTCGAACCGAACTCGAATTTGAACGTTCAGAGTTCGAACCGAACTCGAACAGTTCGGTCAACCGAACCGAACGGTCGAATCGAACTCGAATTCGAACGTTCAGTTCGGATGCGTTCGGTGAGTTCGGAACTGAATTTCCATTGGTTTCAATGGAAAACACATTATCGGCTGTAACTTTTTTGTTTTTTAAGCTATGTGGCTGAAATTCGGGGTGCCTCTACCTTCAATAGAACTTATTATGTGCACCAAATATCAAAACAATTGGATAAAGGAATCCGATTTTAGAAGCAGTTGCATTATTGTATTTTGCAATATTCTACATATACATTCTTAGCTGTAACTTCTTTGCCTCACATCTAATGTAGGTGAAACATGTTAAGTTTATACCCCTTCCCATAGTAACTATCTTTGCCAAATTTCAGAAGGATTGGACAAAAGGTCTTGGTGGTATAAGCAATTAACAAATAAATGTATGTCTGATTATAACATCTTTGTAGTCCAACCAGTGTACATGAAATTTGGCAGGACTATATATTTCACTTTCATGATCATCTCTGCCAAATATCAGAGAGATATTATAAAGGGTCTCAATTTTATATGCCTGTACAACAAATGTAGAGAAGGGGCCTATGCCTGGGATTCTCTTATGTCACTGTGGTATAAGATCGGTTTGTGATGCAAATTGGCCAACAGAAGTGGTTCCCTTTATCAAAATCTCCTGTACATTTGCTGAAATAGCAGGAACGGTATTTGATACATTCCTGTCAAATATCCTGTAAACAGAATGGAATATCAAAATGTAACAGCTGGAAATGTATTTTCAGGTTAATGTCTTATACCCTTGGGACCCTTTATCCACTCTTTCCTAAAATTGGCAGAAATATTAAGCATATAGAGGGATGTAATATGCACAAGTTTCATGAACATTGGATGCAAGATAAAGAAGTTGTAGTCATGAATGTGTATGGAGCTTTTCTTAAAATCACAATATTCAATTGCTTCTGAAATCAGTTTCCTTTATCTAATCGTTCCGAATGTTGGTCTACTTGGTGCGCTCCATTGGGGGGTACAATCTCCCTAAATATCATCAAAAAGTAATAAGAAACAAAAATGTTATGGCCAGAAATATGTTTTTTAGTTTTTTCCTTTTATTTCAAAAACTAAATGTCATTTTCAGTTCCCGATTGCACCGAACTAAAGACCGAACCTATCCCGACCGAACCGAATCCCGAATCTGAACTCAACGTTCGATCCGAACGGCCGAACATTCGAACCGACAAACCAAACCGAACGGGCGAACCGAACGGACGAAACGAACGCAGCCGAACTGAATGGCCGAACTCGAACCACGATCTGTTCGCCCATCCCTAATATTTTAGAACTCTGTGAAAAAATAGTCCCACTATGATTTAAACCTGTCCCTAAAAACAAATATTGTAAATTTGAAGAGTTTAAAGATTGAAAAATGAAGATATTTAGGAAACAGATCTAAGTATATGACTAAGTTTAAGGAGTGTACAATGACTGCTTTTGTATTCTAAAATCTAGGGCTAACAGAAAAAGGAGTACCTGAACCCAAACTGTTTCCAATGATGGCTGGTGCCTGCATGAAGAGGCAAGACCTGTAAATACTCTCCTCATCCACCAACTCTCATTGTCCACACAACTCTGCAGATTTATCAGATTCCCAAAAAGTGAAAAACTAGAGCGCTGATAGAGGTAGGAAGGAGTTTGATGTAAAAATGAGGAAAGAAGTCCTTCTTAATTTTTTCCCTTTCAGGATAAAAATAAATGAAACACTGCAATTGAGCTTCTGTGAGGTCAATTTGCATTACAGCAGTCACACTAGACATATGTTTTGTTAAATGTGCAAAATTGCTTTTGTCAGGAAATAGGAAATGCCACCGCCTAATTCATGAAATCAGCAAATCCTCTGTCTAAATCATGCAGCAGACACTGCTTACTTCTGCTTATTTTATGAGTAGGGATACTGTGTACACTGCATTTCCCCACTGATAGCAGTGGGGGAAATGCAGTGGACAAGCATCCCTGTTCATGAGTTAGGCAGATAACTTGTGTATTTCATGAATTAGGCAGAGATGGCAGCATTACCTAATTCATGAATGCAATATTTTGTTTGTTTAATGAAAAAAGCAATTTCATAAATTTAGCATAATGTATATACTACTCAGTTGTGACAGTACAGCCACCATCTGGGGCGCTACTGGAAGAACATAGCTCAACCAGTTTGCACGGGGTGGCAGTGCTTGAAAAATGGGGAGTGGAGACTCCCTGTGAGAGAGGGAGTCCCAAGGAGAAGAGGGGAGGTGGAGGGATATTTTGGGGAAAGGGGGTGGGGACCTCGGAGAACTCTGGGGGAGCAGCCAGTAGGAGGGGGTCAAAAGGGTGTGGGCGGGAAGGGAGGAGCGGCTATAGGGGTGGTTCTGGGGCGGGGACGGTATGGTTCATGGGGGTGTGTGGTTCGGGTTCCCAGGGGACCTAGGTCAAAAGAGCCTCCCCCCCCCACTGGAGGTGAAGGGGGAACAGGGTCTAAGGTCTGCCAGTGGGGGGCTGATGTTGTTAAATGCAAGGTCCGTGGTAAATAAGGCCCTGGTAATTCGAGATCGGATCTTGGATGGGGCTGCGGACCTTGTATGTATTACGGAAACCTGGCTGGACAAGGAGGAGGGGCCAATATTGGCCAATCTCATTACAGCTGGGTATGCCATGCAGCACCAACCCCACACTGGGGGCCAGGGTGGTGGTGTAGCTATTATATTAAGAGAGACATGGCCTGTTAGGAGGTATCCAGTTCAGGAGATCCCAGGGATTGAGGCCCTCCATGTGGTGTTCAATTTGGCTGGGGGCAATTTAGGGGTGCTGCTGGAGTACCAGGCCCCTTCCTGCCCAGTAGCATCCCTTGCCGCTCTAGCAGAGCTGGTTTCGGCAGTGGTTGAACACTGGATTAGGGGCAGTAGAGGTGGAGCATGAAGCTATGGAGGCCCTGTCTGGTCCAACTTCTTGCAATAAGTTTCAGGAAGTGATGCCAGCCAATGCTGTGGGTGTTCTGGTGTCTGTTAGAGCCACCAGTTGTGAATTAGACCCATGCCCATCCTGGTTGGTGAAGGCCTCCAGAGATACGTTGGGGATGGGGCTGTCAAGGGTAATCAACGCGTCCTTTCGGCAGGGGAGATGTGGTGCGCCCCCTGCTGAAGAAGCCAACTTTGGATGTGGACGCACTCGCCAGTTACTGACCTTTCTCTAATCTTCCGTTATTGAATGGGTGGTGGCACTGCAGCTCCAAGCGCATCTTGACGGCATCAGTTTCCTTGACCCATTTCAATCTGGGTTCCGCCCCGGCTATGGTACAGAGACGGCACTGGTGGCCTTGGTGGACGATCTCTGCCGGGAGATGGATGCAGGACGTTCAACATTTCTGGTCCTGCTAGATCTCTTGGCCGCTTTTGATACAGTGGACCATGGGCTGCTGTTGAGACGACTGCGAGCCCTGGGGGGCCTGGACAGGACTGTTCTTGAATGATTCCGCTCATTCCTCTCAGGGAGAAGCCAGCGGGATGTCCTGGGTGCTGAATCATCTAGCCCTCGAATCCTGGAATGTGGCATTCCGCAAGGTTCCATTCTGTCTCCATTGTTGTTTAACATATATATGCAGCCCTTGGGTGAGATTGTGAGAGGGTTTGGTGTGCGTTGCCACCAATATGCTGATGACATCCAGCTTTACCTTTGTTTTTCAACTGACCCAGGTCCTGCTGTCTCATTACTGTCCCAGTGTTTGGAGGCTGTGGCGGATTGGTTGCAGCAGAGCAGATTGAAACTCAATCCTGATAAGATGGAGGTGATGGTGGTGGGTAGGGTGAAGGAGGTTTTAGCTCCCCTTGTAGAGGGGGTCCGCCCTACCGTAGCCCAGCAGGTTCGATATCTGGGAGTATTGTTGAACTCAGATCTCTGCCTGGATCGGCAGGTGGAGGCAGTGGCTAAAGCTGCCTTCCACCAGCTGTATCTGGTGCAGAGGCTGCGTCCATATGTTTCCAGACCCGACCTGGCCACCATCATCCATGCCTTCATCACCTCGAGGCTAGACTAGTGCAAAACGCTCTACGTGGGACTTTCCTTGACGCTGGTTCAGAGGCTGCAGCTAGTGCAGAACGTGGTGGCTCGTCTCCTTACGGGGACGAGCCGATGGGAGCACATCACTCCCTTACTTCATGCACTGCACTGGATGCCTATAGTGTACTGAGCCAGATTCAAGGTGTTGGTTTTGGCCTATAAGGTCCTATACGGTCTTGGCCCTTCATACCTCAGGGATCGCCTCACCCTCCGCGTGCCGGAACGACCCCTGCAGTCCGCTGGGGATGCCTTCTTGGAGGTCCCCCGTGTTAAATGGAGGGTCACAATGGAGAGAGCGTTCTCGGTGGCCATACCACGATTATGGAACTCCCTCCCAGAGTAAGCCCATCTGGCCCCAAGTTTGTTGGCCTTCCGCCAGGCCTGCAAGACTTGGCTGTTCTCCCAGGCCTTCGGAGGGGAGGGTGGGTTGGGATAATAAAATGTGGGGGGTAGTTATGTCTTTTAGATGGGTTTTAAAATGTTTTTATTTTTGCTGTGTTTTATTGCTGTTTTATTTATTGTTTTTGTTGTACGCCACCCCGAGATGCCATGAGCATGAGGGGGCGGCTAAGAAATATAAACAAATAAATAAAAGACCCAACTACCTTTGGATATTCAGTTCAAGAAGGACATTGGTATTTGTTCTCCTACCATTCAGAGAAAGGAAAAAGTGAAGCAAACTGTAGTTGGTTTTAAGTATGAATTAGGAATAGGACTTCCAATTCTAAAAGTCATTAAATATGGGTAATCACCTGGGAAGTGAAAGAAAAGGGCATCAAAGCAATAAATATTTTTTAGGGATGGGAAAATTGGAATCGGATCGATCTGATTTCCCAAATTTTTTCTGAATCAGATGAATCCAATTAATCTGATTCAGGGGAAAGAACCGATGCACTATTGTTCGGAGCTGAAAGCAGTTTTCTCAGTTGCATTGGCTGGCAGTGGCACAGGGTTTTTTGGCACCCTTTCCAAATTTTAAAAGAAGCCAGCTGATGAAACTGAGTTTCCCCAAATGGCTAGCTAACAAGAGGAGAGGGGAGATAGGGAAAGAGAGGTTGGGAGGCGGGAAGAGGATCTCTGCTGGTCAAATGCAGGACACCCTGATACAGTAAGACTCGGGGGCAAATAACCTGGGTTTTCCCCCTCCGTTCTCAGTTGTACTAGTAGCTTGAGGAGGGAATTTGCTGCTCTGCGCCACATTGTTCTGCTCTCTGCCATTTTCTGCTGTTGTCAACTTTCTGGTCTCTGCCCAGTGGAGAGGACTTTGAGGATTCTGCACAGGCCTAACATACCTAGGTGTTGGTCACAGGACAGGATCATCAAAGATAGTTATTATTATTATTATTTATTATTATTATAAACATTTATATAGTGCCGATCATGTGCCTGGCGCTGTACAGAACATAGAAATAGATGTTGTCCCTGCCTATGGCTTACAATCTAAAAGACAAGGAGGGGGAGACAGGGAGAGGGGACAGTGGGAGAGACAGGGGAGAAGACAAACAAACATTCAAGCAGATGCGAAGTCTCAGGTGCGTATGCATGGCTTGGTTACAATCAGGTTGGTTGCAGCAGTCTGCAGAGGAGGACAGACAGTAAGTATATGGGGAACGACTAGCAGGCATTGGGAAAGGCAGCGAGGAAAAAGTGGGTCTTGAGGAGGGATTTGAAGGAGCGGAGGGAGGGGGAAAGGTGGATGTGGGTAGGGAAGGAGTTCCAGGCGTGGGGGGCAGCAAGGGAGAAGGGTCGAAGGCAGTTAGGTGAGCAGGAGAAACGAGGGAGAGTGAGGGAGGGGACAGGGGAGGGGGGGAGAGCGTGTGCAGGAGTGCGTAGGGAGATTAGGTCCAAGAGGTAAGGGGGAGCTTGGTTTTGGAGTGTTTTGGAGTGTTTTGAACGTGAATACCAGGAGTTTAAATAGGATACGTTCAGGAAGGGGGAGCCAGTGAAGAGAGAAGAGGAGAGGCTGCACATGGTCAAAGCGACGGGCAGAGTGAATTACCTTGGCAGCGGAGTTTTGGATTGCGATAAGGGGGGACAGGTGAGAGTGAGGGAGGCCAGCAAGGAGGAGGTTTCAGTAATCAAGGCGAGAGATAACCATGGCATGAACAAGGGTTTTGGCCAAGGAGGTAGAGAAAGGGGCGGATCGCCATTCTTCCGGACCCCCATGTCAAGAGGACCATCTCTTCATCTACTGTCCTCTTTACTCACATCAGAGGTGTCCTTCTATTGGAGGTAAGAGGTTGGACCACGACAACCCAAGAGCAGAAACCCCCAGCGACACCTTCGGAGGGTGCCGTAGCAGTGGCCACCTCAAGCCTGTGGTGCTAGGAAGTGGGAGCCCAAGTGGCAGATTCTGAGGAGGACTCATCGTCTTTTGATTCCCAGCTCTTGCTGACAGCTACGTCATGCATTATCTGCAGGAGCTAGCGAGTGATCCCAGCTCTGACCCCATGGCTTACTAGTAGAGAAATTGGATGTCTGGCCTCCTCTTGCAAAGGTTGCTCTGCACTACTTGTTGTGCCTTCCCACGACTGTGCTGTCTAAGTGCATCTCCAGCATCGCTGGGCACCATCCTTCATGAACCCCAGAAGGGTTGAGCAGCTGGTCTTCCTCAAGACCAATCTGTCCCTTCTCAGCTTCCTTGAGGATGTCCCCATATATTTTTCTTTATTTGAATTCTCAAATTCTTGAATTTTTGAGTTCTTGAATTCTTCTTGAAGACTCTGCAGAAGAAGCAACTTTTGGCACTTCTGATGTGAGTGACTGGGTTAAGCACGGCTATGGCCATGCCTCAGCTAAGAGGTTCAGCAGCACCATCAGAGCCACAGAAGGAAGTCTGTCAGACGCTGGGACTGACGAACTGGTCCAGGAAGCTGCCTCTCCACAAGACAAGTAGACTACACAGCATCATTCTCACAGTCACTTCCATTCCATCTATGTTGCACCAGGTGGCATCAGAATCTACCAGTCACACCCAGTAGGGGACAGGTAGTACTTATGTACTTCCTTACAAGCAAGGAGGACTGGAATAATGGCTGTAGGGGAGTGGGTGGAGGCCATACTACAGTTCTCAAGCAACTAAGCCAGAGAGTTCTGGGGAGATTTTCTACTGGATATTCTTCCAACGGCCTTTTGGTTTGGAGGTCCAATCTAATAAATCACATCGGGCTAGTGCATCTAATCTATCCCATCAAGCTAGAGTATCTAATCAATCGCATCGAGCTAATGCATCTAATCAGTTTAACTGAGCTCATGTAAAGCAGATTGGGAACACCATTAGTCAGGCCTCTCCCCCAAGCAGAGGTGCAGTGGCCACTGGGAAGGTGGAACCACTTCTCGGTAGTGGGGGACCCTCATCTCATTCTCCTGCCTGCATCCTATACGGCCTTCCCCAGAGCATCCTTTCTGGGCTCCCTCCTCTTTTTCTTTGCAGGTGTTATTGTTTAAAGCAAGTTGGGGGAATCTAGTGCCCCCTCAGTCCTCAAGAAGGTGTACAGTGTGCATTGACCTCTTCTTGGGGGCAGTAGTCCCAACACCTCATTCCCCTGGTCGCATGCTGCCTGCCTCGATGACCTTTTTCAGAGCATCCTCTTTTCTGGGCTCCCTCCTCTTCGTTCTTAATCTTGGCAGGTGTCTAAGCTCTAAGGCAGATGTGGGGCACCTGTTGTCCAGGCCTCCCCCCTACCCCCAAGAAGAGGTGCAGTGGACATTGGGAGGGTGGAACCTCTTCTTGAGGGTGCCTTGCTCTCCTCATGAACAGTGGAGAGAGTGGAGCAAGTCCTCTGTAATAGCAGGCAGCAACCTGGCAGGAAGGAAGGATTCACCTTTGGGGAAGACGGCTTCAGCCACGAGAGACAGCAATCCAAAACTACAGCAAAGCAGACATAACAGCAAGTTGTGAGACGGAAGACAACAACGAGTCCTCTTCCCATATTCCACACTGAAACCAATCTTCCTCTTCCCCTTTCTTGTGTACCCCAAACCCTTTCCCTCCTATTTCTTCTCTGTCCTATCCTTCTCCTCCCTTTCATCTTTTCTGATTCAGCTTTTCACAGGACAGATGAGAACTAACTTAGTTCTCCCTGCAGTCCACCAAGCCAGAAGGAAGGCTTGTCCCAAAGCCTACCTTCAGAAATCTACAGGCAGCCCAGGAGGCCTTGAAAATTGAGGAATTGGAGGTTCTGGATAAACGTAAGTGTGAATTAACTACTTTTTTGTGCACTGCTCCAACATACCTGCAGCCAGCAGTACCTCCACAACACATATTGCCTCCTCTCTCACTCGTTGTTTCCCCCTCTCTCGATGGTTTTTGTTTCCCCCTCTCTTAAGCTAATTACAATCCTATACTCTTGGCCCATTCATCATTCTGGATTGTGTCTTAGATGAATGACTGGCCCATTGAAATGAATAGGTTCGGTTTTCTATCAACTTAAATGGGAAATTTTCCCATTGAAGTCAATGGCGAAAAAATATGATCTGATTCCAATTAGATTTAAAACTGATTCAATTGAATAGGATTCTGATTTTGATCTGATTCCGATTTTTGATCCAACTTCGCATCGCTAATATTTTTGCACAAATGTACTCAACTGTTCTGCAAAAGATAAGCAATGATATTTTACATGATTTCTTAACATATATGTGTTAAATGTATTATACAAACTAGAATATGCTATTGAATATGTCTATGCAGTGGATTAAGAGAGAAAATCTTCCTGATGTTAAAGAAAGATTCATATGTTGAAGTATTCTAAATTTGGTGAACATCTTTGCATGTTGAGAGAATGTTCTTCTACCCCTTTGATGTCTTCCACTTGTTAACAGATTGCAGAATTAGGACTTGGAAAATAAGATTTTCACATTAACCATGAACAGTTAAAGATGTGTTTGCCTCATAACCACACAGAGATTAACATGTATACTGCACATATACCTATTCAGATACTGGAATATGCCTGCCTATGGATTTTCCATATCAGATAGACAGAACACTGTGTAGAGAATCCATCAAATCAAACTGTAACAGATCAGTAGAAGACAAAGTACATAGGTAAACCATAAATGTGAGAGAACAAAATGTGGCCTAAGGAAGTAAAATGTTAATGCTTCAAAACAGTAAAGGACAAGAATACACTTGTTTATTTTTTAAAAGCATTCCCAAAGTGTGATTTATTAATTTTTTTAAAGGGAAGCAAATCTTTTCTCTACAGATGCTCTCTAATGAGACTGAATTATAAAAGTGAGTAGGTTTAAGTTTGGCATAGACTTCTGTAATGGTCCTACACTGAGTCATAGCAGCTGCTGGAAAGTGAACATTAGTTTTACAAGTACATGCAGTGGGAGAAAGCATTTATTCTATAATTTATGGAAACAAAAATCTAGGTTGTCACTTTGATGACAGGCAAGAGAAAGCAAAGTTACTAGCATCCATGGGGAATCTTTGTCTTTTATAATAGACTGACATAATTATATGTGCAAGAGATAATGCAAACAGTCTTGCCTCTTCTTTTTATTTTGAATAATCCATGCAAAGGAGTTGAAAGATGTTTCCTTCAATACATATTTAGTTTTAAAAACTGTAATTAGCACAGGGTCTAGTAATTAAACTGTACTGTGAAACTCATTTACCCCTTTCTTTTAAGCTATGCTTTTTTATGAATGAGATAAAATATTCTATATTTTTAAAATTGTAAATATACTGCTTTATGAACATTTTACATGGAGCAAACAAATAGATAAACTGTTGCTTTATGTACTGATCTGAGAATCATTTGTCTGATGTTGCTTTCAATTATGTGCATGTCTAAGAAAAGCACCGAATCAAAATATCCACGCGTAAAATGATGAAAGAAAATGAAGGTGCAACCTACTTTTTCTTTAGTCTTCGGTCTTTTTCTGCTTGAGTTCCAAGTTTGCCTAATCCCAGAGAATCCTGTGCTGCAGCTTCTGTTTCCATAAAACCTCCTGTTTTGGAAGGAACATATTTCCTCAATTTTTTTTCAATTATTTTCCCCTTTCCTCTTTTTTTTTTATATTATGGAAATCTGAACTGAGTTTGCCAAAAATGTTTTGGCTGCAATCCTATTCCTGAATAGTCTCCACTAAAATCAATAGGATCAACTACTGGTCAGTAAGTGGTTTGGGGACTGCAGCTTTTATCCAGAAGGCCCCTAAATGAGTGATTGCTCCTGAGGTAACAGGGGAAACCTTCCTTCTTTTTGCATTCCACAGAACTTAGTAGCTCTGCATAAGACAGTTTCCATTTCCTAGCTCTCTCTTCTCCCTCACATGTTTCTAAAGCTGAACTCTCATGGTGTTTCCAAAGTACTGCGCTGCTGCCAGGACACAGCTAATATCAGTAAATCTTAACCTGCAAATGCATATAGGCAAGCACATTTATCATGGTTCTTCTTACTTGATGTGATTAAGGAGCTGGGTGGTTGAAAGGATATATGGTGACTATATTTCATGTGGAGAGATTCTAAGTGACTATGTAAAACGTTTTTATTTGAAAGAGCATTTGGTGGGTGGAGATGAGGGTTGGTTGGGTTATTGGATAGGGTTGCGTGGGGGTGGGGAGCTTTGAGGGGAGGGAGGGAGTGTTTTACTGTATGAATGTTATTGTTGTTTTATGGATTGTAAGCTGCCCTGAGCCTTTGTGCGAAGGGTGGCATATAAATTTGAGAAATAAACAAATAAAATAAATAAATAAATAAATAAATAATATGTAATAAGAGCAGAGCATGGGACAATGTAATGTGTAATATGCAATGTAATATGTGGGAAAGACTTTTTATTTGGGGGAGGTAGTTTCCTCTGTTTCTTTATAAGGATATAGGATATAAGGAGATGCCTAACTGAGTCAGACCAATGGTCCAACTTAGCCCAGTATTGTCACAACATGACATGAAAGGAGGGTTTAAAATCTGGCTTCCCAGGGTCTCCAGCAGAGCCCTCAGCCAGATGTGCTACCTTAGATCCTGAATCAGAGATACCGCGGATTACACTTGGGACCTTATACATGCAAAGCATGTGCTCTACCTCCTGAGCCACGGCCCACCCCTTTGGGGAGGAGTGAACTATTGTGGGCTGTTCCTGGGCCTGGGACAGCACCATGATGGAATACATGCTACTGAATGTGCTAGCAGAGATATACTCTGGGCATGCTGTAGTGGTAGAGACAAGGAGTGTTTTTAAATGAGCAAGGCAATGGGGGTGGGGTCTGAGGCTGCTGAGTGGCACCGCTGTGGATTACCCGCTCAGGTAGAGTGTGTGATGAGGGGTTTAAACAGGTGGCTCCCAGCATGGCTACCCTGGCCATGGAGGCAAGCTGCCATGCACTATGGGGGAGGGGGAATCGCACCTAGCCTTTGCAGTTGACATGACCTGGTTTGAGTGCTTGGGTACCTGGGCTCCTCAGCACTCACGGCCAGTTCTTGTAACTTGCAACGGCTGTGTCCTCCACCCACAGTGCCCATGAGTGGTGGACCGGTCTGCTGGCATGGCTGGCCACCCAAGTTCATATGGGCAGGGGCTCCATGGCCACCCATTTCCGCGGAGCTATTTGGCTTGCCCTGTATGGTGCACTCCAGATTTATCGGCAGTGCTCCATGAATCAGAGCACCGTAGCTCACGGAAGCGTGCCTCCCTTCACTTTATCTTCAGATGGGCGGTCGGATGTGTGGTTCCTGAGTGGCCATGCGGGAAAGGTTAAAAACACCCAAGACTTTTTATCTTCCACCCTTCTGAAACACCGGTAAGTAGGACTGCAGTTGCGCTGCTAAACTTTACCAATGAAACTTAGTCCTTGGTTTTCCTTGAAAAACACCAAGGTACTAGACTTGGTTTTCCAAGTTCCCAAGTTTTGAGGAATGGCCCACAAAACTTCGGGACTTTGAAAATCCTCAGCCACCTTGGGGTGTGCGGTTGGTGAGATACCTGCCCTGAACCGTGATTACTCCATCCCCTGGGCTGTGGGGTGTGTGGACTTGGGGGATTGCAGCAGAGGGGATGCACTGTTGCCCTGCACGGTTTGCTTCATGGGTTGGGTTCGGACGTACCTGAGCACCCATGTTAAGTGCTTGTGGCACAAGTAAGGGCCGGTGTAAGTGGCCCTTAGGATTGAACCCATAGATGTTATGATGAGAGTTCAGCCTCTACTCCTGTATACAAATAGAAAGGTTACACCAAACAATGGATTCATTTTATTTTATGTAGTTTTCTAAAGTGTTTAAACATGTTTCCCACTGATCTATTGCTATGAGCTTTTCTGATTCGTCAAAGTAAGGTATCCACTCTCGAAATGATTCAAAATTTTTCACTGAAAATAAATTTGGAGTCACATTTTGTTTAGAAATAGCATTTTTTTGGCTGTTTCCTTTTATCCTTATCATTTATAAAGCTCTGACTTTCCAGTAAGTACAAACATATGAAAACTCACTGATATGGACGTTCTTTGTCTTCCATTTTTCAGTATTCTTAGGTGACAAATTTAAGAGGATAGAACTGTTGTGGGTTTAAACAGCATGATGATCTTCTGTTAGAGTAGTAGTTTTTTGGGTTGAGTGGGGTTCTAAAGGGGATTTTAAATATTTGTTACATGTTTTTTTTATATGTTGTAACCCATCCTGTTCATGATTGTCTTCTGAAATAATCTGATGCCCAGTTACTGAACTAGAGTGTGCTACAAACATCCCAACTAATTGCAAATATTCACTAATGTCTTGCTTCATCTCCATGATCTGGTGCTTGGGAATTGCAAATGGGTTTTATCCCATTATGCATATGAAACATAACACTTTAGAAGTTTCAATCATGGGTGATTTTCATTTTAGGTATCATTAAAAAGGCAATCCATTGTCAGGTTAACGTTGCTCCTGGGCCAGACTTTACAGGTGTGAATTTTCCATTCTGCACTGTAAAGAACAACGAAGAAAAGGAATACATTTATTTTATCTTTCTCCTCTGGGCGTTTGAATTACTGCAAATTCATATATTATTATGCATAATAGGTCAATATCAATAAAATTGGTCTCATGGAATGTAAATGAGAATTAATAACCCGGTCTAAAGATATAAAATCCTCAAACAGTTCAGATGGGAACATGCAGCTTGCTTCAAGAGACCCATTTAATAGAATTTAAAACATACTAAGCAACCGGATGACTGAATAAATCAGATTTTTATTCTTCCCTAAGCAATAAGAAGAATCCAAATTATGATTAAAAGAATCAGTCCTTTATGCAGAGTTTGGAGTAAGTAGAGGAAGGCAGGGGGTGAGATTGTGAGATCCGTGAGATATATTTTTTTTGTTACATGGATGCATTGATCCAAATATTAATTTATTCATTTTCTCACTATTTTTGAAAGCTGAAATCTCTACACTGATATTGATATTCTTTCAAACCAGATTACAAAGATGGATTTAGGTTTCTAGCAGGCTAGTCATTTATGTTTTAAACTGCTGTGCTTTTAAAAAAATCTTAAAAAAATTAATATATATAAAGAAGTGTAACATTTCATAAATATTAGTACTTAGTGCTAACATTCATATGAAGTTAAGCCATTGGAGTCAATGGGATTTCAAAGGAGAAAATATTCCAAGATTACATTGTTAATTCATATAAAATGGAGCCTAGGTAACACCTGCTTAAAATATATCTTTTCCCTGAATAGTGTGGATCTACAACATTAAGAAGCTTTTGAAAATGAATTTTAAAAATCATGACTCCATGGAATCCTCTTGGGTGTTCCAGCAGGAACCATAATGTGAACCATCAAGACTTTTTGACTATCAGAGATAATAGGATGCTAAATTAGACTAGCTTCTGAGGTATGCCTTCTAACCGGTATAACACAGAGCACTGTGGCTAGAAAAATTAGTGACAAATATGGGAATCTGTACCAAAGGACTCATTTTTGACCCTCAAATTTTGTTCTTCCTTTGTATCTAAGTTTCATAGTTTTGTCCAGGAAGGAGCAGGAGGGGACCAAATCAGACTGAAAGGCAGACTTTGTGCCAGAAAAGAAGCTCTGAAAGCTTGTCATTAGACAAAGCATTTCAGTGTGTAACAATTTGGAGTGTCAAGGTATACAACATCACCAAAAAGAGGGACAGGAAATACTAACATCAGAGATTGGGAAACGAATGGCTTACTATGCTGAATTAAGCTAATATGTGTAGGACAATTAAGTATTTAAAAGCACAAACTTATAGGGATGTGCGAACGCGGTTTGGAAGTTTGGAGTTCGGACCGAAATCGAATAGTTCAGTCGACCGAACCAAACTTTCGAACTGAACTCGAATTCGACCAAACTGTTTGGTCGAATTCGAACCAGTTCGGAAGGCCAAAAATCCCGGTTTTGAATGTATGAACTCGGTTTGGAAGTTCGGAATTCGACCGAACTCGAATAGCTCGGTCGACCAAACTGAACTTTCGAACTGAACTCAATTTTTGAACCGAACTGAATTTCTGAACTCGGTTCTGTTTGCACATCCCTACAAACTTAATTCTAAGCATGCTAGTATTCCTATAGAATGTAATGCCTCTAATTAAACCTAAGTTCTAATGAAGCTTGAGTTAATTTTTTTCATTCAGAAAATCATCATAAAATTCCTGAAAACATACTATTTACTTCACTGGCATAGAATGGAATGTTTTTGAGATGAGAAAAGAGGAATACGTGGTTTGAAAAACAAAAAGAAACAACCCCACCCCTACTCAAAAATGACTGTCAAACCGCAACCATGGCCTGGTACAACTAATTCCTTACTGAGCTGTCCAAGTCGAGCCTTCTCTTTTTTACCGAACAAACGTCCTATTGAAGACTTGATTCCTTTCTTCTTTGGAGCTTTGTGCAGGGAGTCCTGGCTGCTATTGGCACTGCCAAGACCAATGATTTCTGGTTCCAATGACGCAGGCAAACTACTATAAAATACACACAAAAATAGATAACATGTTATTGTCCAAGTGATGGTTTATTTTCTCCTGAGCAGCTGTGCTAACAGACTATCTGGAATTTAATATGAATGTCTTCGTAATTGGAACAATTAATCAAGTTACTGATGGTTTCTTTCTGGTGTACCTAGTAATATTTATTTTATTTTATTTTATTTATTTATTTATTTTAAACATTTATTAGTCGCCCCATATACCTATGGCATGGGTGACGTACAATTCAGTAAAAACATTCATAAAAATAAAAACAATTTAAAAAAACAAACACACACACACACAATTTAAAACCTCAAAACAGGGTTAGGAAAAATAAATGAAAATAAAAATAAGTGTAGGGAAGAGCTAAAAACCCTAAAAAGCCTCTCCCACCCCTCCCCAAAGACCTGGGCGAACAGCCAGGTTTGACAAGCCCGCGGAATGTTAAAAGGCTTGGGGCCAGGCGAGCTTCCTCCGGGAGGGAATTCCAAAGATGCGGCCCAGCCACCAAGAATGCCCTCTCCATTGTGGCCCCCCGCTTGACATGGGGGACCTCCAAGAAGGCACCCCTGGCAGACCGAAGGAGTCGCTCTGGGGCACGGAGGGCGAGGTGATCCCTGAGGTATTTAGAACAGCACAATACCTACATTTTTTTGTCTCATTAAAGTCAGCAATGGCTGGCTCAACATGACAAAAATGGTAGAGAAGAATTGAAAAAGAGTCCTATTAAAATTTATTTTGACAAAAATTATATTAGGAAAATTTGTTGCTAGGAACCAAAGGGTTTCCCAACTGAGAAATTATTCTATAAAATGTTTTTATTTGCCTTGTAATACCACCAGCAATAACCAAAGGACTATAATCAAGTCATTCTAGTTTGTGGTCCCAGATAAGATGCATTGTATGTTTTTTGGGGGGGTTGTTTCTTTTTTGTGTTTTCATTTTCCCTTCTCATGTGGGCTTGATTACACAAACATTTATTAAGAGGTAGCCACCCCCTAACACATTTTGCCCTTGCCTGCAAGCCAGAATAAAGTCTAGTAGTTGTTGTTTTTGGTAATTACCTCTGCAAATAAGTGGGGTTAAAGTGGGGATGGAGGCTTCTATTCCAGGACTGTGCTACCGAGTACCTTTCAGGTAAAATTTCCCCTTCTTTTAATTTCTCTGCACAATCCTCCACTGTACCAGTAAACTTTAGTCTTTCTTTATATGTTCTTCGCACAGCCTCTGCCACACGCTACTGCTTGTTATTCTTCAGTGCTACAAATTCCTGCTTCATGTGTGTTTGTTCCCAATCGTAGTGAACCATGAAATCTTCTAAAGTCACTGATGAGATCAAGGAGGCAAGGCAGTATTTTTTAATGCCTGGCTCCCCTTCTCATGAGAATGGAGAAAGTGGCAGGAAGTTACTTGGGAGAAATTCACTCACTTGCATGAAAAACTCTATATATGGCATGCTTGTGGATGCACACCAATAATGTCAATATAGGGTAGATTTAAGGCTGTTAGGGTTCTTTACTAATGTATATCTTTGCCTTAGCTTAGAATTTCAGACACGTATAATTATTGCTTTTAGGATATATTTTAAATGTACTTTTTGCCCTACAATTTGCTTTTTTACAAACCAACTATTTAAGACTTTACTCACAAATACTAACAGTTAAAGTAAAAGAAAACATTAATGGGTGATATTTCTAATAGGGCTAAAGTATATAGTTTCAAATAATTTTAAAGAGAAACTCAAAGAAGCCATAATGCACTTCTCAAGCCTGGCATACAGCTGTTTTACAAAAGAAAAATACAAGGTAACTAAAGTGAACTGGTGAATCAGGAATTTACTTTCAAATCGATTTACTGGCTTAGAAGGCTGTCTTATAGTCAGATTGTTGCTAAGTGTCATGAACACCTATTCCCTGATCCTTAATAGTTCTTCCCATTAAGGTCTCTCCCCACACTGCTGCCACCTAAGTGCACAGTTGAACTAAAGCAGAATAGCCAGGAGGAGCTCTTTAAAGACAGATACCCAAGCTAGCATGCGGCAACAGAATCTTAAAAGTCATGGACACTTAGGACGGGTTACCGCCAAATAAGAACTCTGAAGACACATGTTCTGTCTACCTTATGCCTCTAACTTGTTGACAATTAAAAGATGTGCTGTATTTCAAATTAGCTGAAAGTGTAGTGATGGATGGTTGCATTCCCTCCATGCACAATTGCTCACTGAAAGGTGCTGGGGGTGTTTTACCTGATGCTGTAGCCTATATAATTATAGAAATTAAATACAACAATAATGGACTGACTACAACATGATTTCTTCAGATGTAGTTCATATACATGATTTCAACAAATTCTAAGTGTATGGAAAATGGAAAATCTGAAGAGTCTGGCAGCCATCTTAAAAACACAGACTGAACAGATGAATTTCTGACAGGACCTGGCTTTTAACTCACAAACCATTAAAATGAGCTGATTGTAAATCTTGGGACCCCGTCCCCCCCCCTCCCCGCCCCTGTCCCTACCCCCGCCCCCGACTGCCCCTTTTTAAACTCAAACTCCTTTAAATTTGAAGAAAAAATATTGCATTCTTCAAATAAAATAAATAGCTTGAATCACTACTTCAACTGAAAGGCCCGAAAGGCCCGTCACCTCTGAAATTTCCCTAAGATGAGGTTCTAACAGGCTGAAACATAGAGTGAGACCCAAGACAAAAAAGCAACAACAACCCAACCTAGACACACGATTGTCACTTATTTGTTTAGCACAGAAAATTTAATCAGGGCTTCACAAGAGACAAGGATAAAGTCAGTTCCTACCATAAAGATCTTAGAGTCCCAAAGAGAGAAACAGAGAAGCGAAAACTTAGCAGGAACTTTATAGGATTATATGCAGCACGTAGCACATTTGCTACCCACAGGTAATACCCGCATTTTTAGGCACCCAATAGGGTACCCTTTGGGGGCCCGGCACCCCAAAATCCGAATATTACTGTGACATTCCAGGATACCCCAGGGCACCAATCCTGACACCCGCAGTTTTCCATCATCTCGCTGCTCGGCTGTTGGTCCTCCGGTCCTGGTCACTACTCTGCTCGCTGCTCCCTGTTCCTCCCTGGCCTGCAAGCTGCTCAGCTGAACTGGTACTTCCCTACTCAGCTTTTTCTGAGTGCTGGAGGAGGGGAGTGAGGAGGCCACTTCCCACCTGCGTGCAACCCGTAAGGGGTCAGCTGTTCCCAGGAGGACCCATATCAGGGGTGCGCATGGGTCCCGCATACCCCCCTCCCCCATTTTGGGTCACCCGGAAACAGGGAGTCCATCAATGGGGTGCACCAATGTTGGAAGAGTCCTCTTTGCTCCCCCACTGCCACTCAGAAAAGCCGAGCGGGGAAGTCCCCAGCTCAGCTGCATAGTGTGCAGGCTGGGAAGGGTCAACGAGCAGCCACCAGACTTCAGGAAAAACTGCCTGAGTTAACCTGGGGAATCGGGTAGCCTGTTAGGTCATGTTCGGGTACCAGCTGATGCTCAAACGCAACCGGGCTGCGTCAGGCAACCCAGATTCGATGGGTTGCCTGACTTGCCAGATATCTTGTTGCAGCTCTAGATAAAATGGTCTAAGCCTGAAAATTTATTGACTCATGCAATGAGCTTCTTACCTTCTGGCATCATTGTGGTATGAAGAAGGAAGGGTATGAGTCATTCTGATGGCTCTGGGTGTAGAAGGAGGAGAAGTTTCACATTTTATTGTGGCTTTATCTTCACGCCCATCTTCTTCAACAACTGCAATCTAGAAACAAAACATTTCTGTGTGTAAAAACATTTTCTATGTATCAATAAATTTCTGGAAGCATTTGAAGAATGCACCAAATGAAATGAGACATGTTTGGAATCAGTTAAAAAAAATATTTCTGAGCAAAGATAGTTAAAAATCCATGACATAGAGAATGTGTGTGTGTGTGTGTGTGTCTATATATATAGACGTTGCTATATATATAGCTGCAACATTCAAACGGACACCCCCATTCCCCCTGCACCCGCTTCAGAATTCAAATGGACACCCCCCACCCACACATATGGGCAGGGGGGGCGGGCGTCTGTTTGGAAAGGGCCAGTGTTTCCAAAGCTTCATTATGACATGGTCACGTCACTAGACAATAAGATGTTTTGTCACAATTTTTGATGGTTTGCTAAAAATTTGTCAATTCTCATATAAAGAGAATTATAGCAATTACATAAGCACGAAAGGTACTAGTATAGAGAAAATTAGATTTTAATTGTTGAGCAAAACTAGTATAGAATATCATGAAAGTAATTAACACAGAACTGTACTTTGTTTGTGATGATATGCTACTTAACAGTCACGTTGAAGATTGTGTTGCTTTATTATGTATGTATTAAGTAACCCGGAAAAAAAATAATCTCAGCTCCTCACACTGAATTAATTCCTCACTTGGTTTTCACCTATTTTCAAGACTTTTCAGGGATTTTGTTTTTTTAAAAATCTTGCTAATTGTTGAAATTTTTTAAAAAACGGAAAACTTTGCTAACTAAAAAGCATGAAGAAATTTATACTTGAAATAGAACTGGAACCCCCCCTCCTTTATAACAGGTATATTACATTTTATAATATATATGTGTACCTTTCTCCGATGTTTCCTTAGATCACTTGGCTGGAATTTGATGGTAAAACAAAAAGCAAAAAAGAATTATTAGGAAATTTAATTTGATAACTAGGAAAATTATTTTCTTATATAATTTTCACATTTAATTTATAGAACTGTTAAAGATGACAACAACCTGGGTGCTTTAGAGTAACTTAAAAATACAGTCTACATGCAGCAATTTAAAACAAACCACCACAAGTACCTTTCCCACTCAGGTTATTTCCTAGTCCTACAATTACATTTTCCCTTTTATTTTTATCTGCCTGGGGACCAACATACAAAATTCTTGTAAATATGATACAAAGTTTCCAATTCCTGTTTAAATCATTGGGTGATTTCACACATGACAAGGCGCCTATTGGCCCCATCACGGAATCACCTTTCTGATTTCTGGCCGGAATCAGAATGGCCCATCAACAGACGAGCCAGCTGATTCCGGCGGTAATCTGGGGAGGGGGCAGGGTTGCGCGGTGCAACATGTGGCCGCACAGCCCCCCCCCCCACGCTCCCCCCAGCAGCCCGTCCTCCTGGAGACGGGTGGGCGCAGCGGCCAATCTGGCCGCTGCACCCGATTCCATCCTGGGGTCTGGGCCATGGCCCGGAATCAGTGGCGGTAACAGACGTTACCATCCGCTGATTCTGAGCTGTGGTTCAAGTAACCACATTTCCGGAGACGTTTTCAAGACCATCCTTGAAAACGTGGTTATTTTGCTCACCGCTGGTGGTTCACCGTGGTGAACATCTGGCAGCGAGCAACCAGACGTTACGGGACCATCCACCACCACAGGGGATTGTCCGTGGTTGACCGTGATCTTGTAACGTCTGAAAATACCCATTAATTGCCATAGATTCCCCCTTGAAAGAATCTGCAATAACTATGTTTTCTGGCAACTTATGTCTGAATACAAATAATAAATTACAATCATGATAACATCTCAAATTTGAACATTTACATTATAACCAATAATGAAAGAAAAATATACTATAAACTGCAGTATAGATCATAGGAAAATGTTGTTCCTCTTATACTATGTCTGAATTAACATTTGAGTGTAACTGACATTTTAAATAATTAATCAAAAGAAAAAATCCTCCTTACTTCACTGCAGGCATTAATTCACAGTGGAAGCATGTTAAAATATACAATGTCCAACATTTTTGCTTTGGGAAAACATGTTACTTGGGGTAAAAACATGTGCAAGTGGAAAGGTGCTTCCTCGGCCCAACTCGGGGTAAATCACTACAGCCACCACTCCTGGAATTGGCAGCAAGGACTGTTCACATGTGCAGACCTCAACCTTTAACCTGGGCATGAGGGCTGCTGGCACAGGTCCCTCCATGCCCCGGGAGAGTCTAAGGAACTATTCACATGTGATAGGACTCCCGGGCCCATGTGGTGCAGCAGGATCAGGCCCAGAAGAATTGTCGCCAAACAGTTGATGGGGGGAGTTCCTCTCGCACCCCCCATCAGGTTTTTGGTGCATGCAGACAGGCACCAAACAGCTTATGTGGGGACCCCTCTGCCCCCCTCGTTGACTGTTGGGTATGCTCACCTGCCCACCAAACAGCTGATGGCAACCACTCATGAGGAAAATGCCCTTCCCCTGCTAATGCCTATGCGGGGGATGGGGTTGGTTTCCGCCACCCCTTACAAAACGATTATCCCTGGCTGAAAATACGGTGTAACTGACATGAAATTGACAAGAGGAAAGCCCCTTGCAGCAGTACAGCACTTACAGTTGCAGTGCTAAGGCAGGAATGGAGTGCGAGGAGCTTGCCCAGGACAGAGGGAAGCTGAAAGTCTGCCGGGGCAGCCAGCAGTAGGAGGAGGATCAAGGAGTGAAACCCACCCACCCACCCACCCAATTGGACTGGTACCGCAGGCTATTGCTGGTTGCCTAATTGCAGCCTGAAAGGAATTTTTCCTTTTGCCGGGCTGATTGACTGTGCCTAGGCTGGTTTTTTTCCCCACCTTCCTTGTGGTACCCTTACCCGTGATTACTGCTTATTCAGCAAAGTATTGGGGCATTCATTTGGTGTGGTATAATTTAAATTGTCTCAGCTTTAGTTGGTAGGGCAGTAGTCAGTGCCAATAGGTTAATTTGGGAGCTCAATGGGTAATATTGGAATGGTAAATTTATTTATTTTATTTATTTATTTATTTTCCAAATTTATACCCCGCCCCCTCCTGCAACGCAGCTTGGGGCGGCTTCCAACAGTCAACAATAAAACATTAAAATTCCTTTTAAAATATTAAATATAAAATGTACCATATAAAACAGGGCTAGAAAAATAATAAATAAATAAATGGGTGGGGGACTAAAATCATCCCTCCCCACCCTCCCTCCCAAAGGCCTGGGCAAACAGCCAGGTCTTACAGTTCCGCCGAAATGTTAAAAGGCTTGGGGCCAGGCGAGCTTCCTCCGGAAGGGAGTTCCACAGCCGCGGCCCTACCACCGAGAATGCCCGCTCCATCGTGGCCCCCCGCTTAACACGGGGGACCTCCAGGAGGGCACCCCCGGCAGACCGCAGGAGTCGTTCCGGGGCGCGAAGGGCGAGGCGGTCCCTAAGGTAAGAGGGGCCAAGGCCGTATAGGGCTTTATAGATCATTACTAGGACCTTGAACTTGGCCCGGCACACTATCGGCAGCCAGTGCAGCGCTCGGAGCACCGGTGTAATGTGCTCCCGGCGACCCGTCCCCGTAAGAAGACGGGCCGCCGCATTCTGCACCAGCTGCAGCCTCCGGGCCAAGAACAAGGGAAGCCCCACGTAGAGCGCGTTACAGTAGTCGAGCCGCGAGGTGACGAAGGCATGGATGAGGGAGGCCAGGTCCGGGCCAGAGACATACGGACGCAGCCTACGTACCAGATAAAGCTGGCGGAAGGCAGCCTTAGCGACTGCCTCCACCTGCCGCTCCAGCCGCAGGTCTGCGTCCAATATGACCCCCAGACTCCGGACCTGCTGAGCTACAGGGGGGCAAACCCCCCCAATCAGGGGGGCCACCACCCCCTTCGCCCTCCCCACCACCATCACCTCCGTCTTATCTGGGTTGAGCTTCAGTCTGCTCCGCCGCATCCAATCCGCCACGGCCTCCAAACATTGGGATAGCACCGAGACAGCAGGGTCTGGGTCGGTAGAAAACGAGAGGTACAGCTGAGTATCATCAGCATACTGGTGACATCGCACCCCGAACCCTCTCACGACCTCCCCCAAGGGCTGCATATAGATGTTAAATAATAATGGAGACAAGATCGATCCCTGCGGAACGCCACACGGTAAGGCGCGGGGGCTCGATGTTTCTTCCCCCAACACCACCCGTTGGCTCCTCCCCGAGAGGAATGAACGGAACCATTCAAGAACAGTCCCGTCCAGACCCCCCCGGTCACGCAGTCGTCTCAACAGCAGCCCATGGTCCACGGTGTCAAAAGCGGCCGAGAGATCGAGCAGGATGAGAAATGTCGAACATCCCGCATCCATCTCCCGGCGGAGGTCGTCCACCAAGGCCACCAACGCCGTCTCGGTGCCATAGCCGGGGCGGAACCCAGATTGAAAAGGGTCAAGGAGCCCGATATTATCTAGATGACCCTGGAGCTGGAGCGCCACTGCCCGCTCAATAACCTTCCCTAAAAAGGGAAGGTTAGAGACAGGTCGGTAGCTGGCGAGCGCGTCTACGTCCAACGATGGTTTTTTCAGCAGGGGGCGCACCACAGCCTCTTTTAAGCAAGGCGACAACCTCCCCTGCCGAAGGGACGCATTCACCACCCTCGCCAGCACCGTCCCCAACGTCTCCCCGGAAGCTTTTATTAACCAGGACGGGCATGGATCTAGTTGACAACACGTGGCCCTCACAGACCCCAGGACATCCACCACATCGGCAGGCGTCACTTCCTGAAACTCACCCCATAAAGATGGACCAGACGGACCCTCCGCCCCCCCGCGCTCTTCCCCTACTGCTGTCAACCCAGCGTCGAAATCGGCCTGAATCCGAGCAATCTTGTCTGCGAAGTAGATGACAAACTCCTCACAGCGGGCCCGGGACAAGTCCCCATCCAGGCGGAGGGAGGCCGGACTAACCAGCCCCCGCACCACCCGAAACAGCTCCGCTGGACGCGACTTCGCAGACGCTATGAGGACGGCGAGGAATTCCTTCCTCGCCGTCCTCACAGCCTCCACATAGGACCGCAAATGGGCCCTATGGAGAAGACGATCGGAGACAGACCGAGTCCGACGCCAGCGTCGCTCTAGCCTCCTGCCCACACGCTTCATACACCGCAGCCCCTCAGTAAACCAAGGGGTCCTGCGGTGACGAGACCGAGGCAGAAGGCGCCTCGGAGCCACCCTGTCAATGGCCTCCTCCAGCAAGATGTTCCAATGCCGGACCAGCTCATCCACAGAGTGACCGTCCACATCCAGGGTAAGCTCCCTCAGGACCTCCTGGAACCGCTGGGGTTCCATCAGCCTCCGAGGGCGGACCATCCTAACTGGTCCCTTCCCCTTCTGGAGGGGGCGCGCTAAAAGACCGGCCTGAAGGAGATAATGGTCCGTCCACGACAAGGGCACCGCTGTCACCTCCCCCACAACCGGACCCCCCGCCTCAAGGCCAGAGCCGAAGATCAGGTCGAGGGTATGTCCCCCCACGTGGGTCGGGCAGATCACCTCTTGGGACAAGTTCATAGTTGCCATGGCGGCCATGAGAGTTGGAGATTGGATGGGAGTTGGAGCTATTCAGTGGGGCCAGGTGAATGTGCTCCTCCAGGCTCCCCTGATCAGTAATTTGGCAGGGCTGGGGTGAGTGTGGGCCTAATTTACTGACCCTGTATTGCAGTGGGGCTAGGTGGGGGCTAAAGACATAGAGTCCCACATTGGTCCAGGTGGGTGGGTTTCGGCCTGGCATGAATCTCTGAATTTGTTGGAACAACACATGCCAGGCCAACCACCTCCCCACCCTGGAGTAGTCATGGGCCAACATCTGGCAGTGCAGGAACAGATGAGCGAGTTCCAGGCCACAGAGGGCCAGAGTCAAGTGTTTTCACCCTTGGTGAAACATAAAGAGAGCTGAACAAACCCTGCAGAGTTTGTTTTAGGTCAGTTACATGAACCTGACCTACTGGATCTCCATGCATATGTTGACATTTTGCAACCCCCTACAGGTTACTTGGAAATTTGGGCTCCATAGAACCAAAATGTCAAATCATCTTGTCACTTAATCTGCTTCCTGAGAAGGCAGTCTGCACGATCCATTCACTAGGCAGCAAAATCAAATACCCATGAGTGTGGGGAAATTGTTAAAACTATCCAGCTGTGCCTTACGGGAACTACAGTTTATGCTTCATTAGATGCTTTCTCAAGCACCAAACAAACAAACATGGATATCAGCCAGTGGTAATCTGGTGGGCGGGTTAAAAATGGATCAGGTGCCTGCAATGTTTTATTCCTGTGTCCAAGGCCAAAAGGTTTGAAGGTTGATTCTTACTAGAGAAAGTGTGCTGATTACGAAAAAAAGTCTAAGGCCACTTTTGGACGAGCGGTGTGCACTCGTGGTGGGAAATCATGTGCCTTTGGAAATGGTCATGGGCTGAATTCAGACTTGCCTAGAGGCGCCGTATTGCTGGTCATGCATTCTTTAAAGCCGCTAATTAAATACCTCGATATCGATATTGAGGTATTTAATTAGTGGCTTTAAAAAATATGCAACCAGTGATATGGCACGTCTAGGTACATCTAAACCCCGCTTGTTGCCATTTCCCAAGATGTGCGATTTCCCACCGCAAGCATGCACTGCTCATCTAAATGGCCTTAGTGTGCTGCATTGGGGCATTTGGCTGCTAGAGGACTCTGAATATGAGAAAGTGATGAATAGTATGTATTGTGAACATACCTCTCATTGTTGCATCTTATGATGTATTTATGTATCCTCAGATACACATTTTTGTGTCTCTTATTGCTGCAAGCACCAGAATACAATGTGGCTACTGCATCATTTAATTCCACATGTGTAATTTCAACGGGTGTCATCAATTTTTTTGCTAAAGATGCATTTTTGTTAAAATTTAAAAGAAGAAAAGTGAAGTATTTCACTACTGCTACAGTGGAAGAAAAGAAGATGAAACATCTTGCTGGAACGAGGGATCTTTTGGGGTGCTTACTATACCTTGCAACCAAAATGCAACTCGACCTTCTGAAAATATTCCAGTATCCCCTGACACCAGTTCCTTTGTCACTGGGTCAAACTGATGGTTGCAATCTACACATGACTCTAGGAAGATTGTGATATCAATTTAGTGTAACTGGAAGTGATATTAAACAACTATCGATGAGCTCGAGTGTTCACAGAGTGAGGCTGACACCTGCATGGTAATCCATTTTGATTTTGCATCAAAGTAAAGCAGTCAGCCAACGATTACTGTTCACAGTGACAATACAGGTGTTTTAGTAATACTACTAAACCATGCTCATCATTGAAAGGCTAATGTGTGGATGGATCTTGGTTATGCAAGCAAGAACAATCAACATGTCATTGATGTGCTAGCTTTGTCGTTTTTCCAGATTTACAACGTAAATCTGGATCATTTAGAGGATGTGACTATACAACCTCTTTCCTGAGGAAAGGAAAGATTCATCCTTTGCAAATTATGAAAAGTTCAACTGAATTTGTGGAAGCATTCAGAAAGCTTAGGACAGCAGAAGACGTTGAACAGAGTACCATATTTTAGATACAGGCTTTTGTGTGCAAGTTCTAAAGAAAGCATAGAATGACGTGTGACAGATGCAAATCATGCTACTTTTGAGGACAAGTATTTTCCACAACGTACAGATGTAGCCTTTTCACTTAGCAACATCAAAGGAGCTGATCCATAATACCTCCATCACCTCCTGTACTGACAGAAAAGGTGAAAAGAACAAACTTTGTTGCACACATGTGGAAGACTGCACATATTACTTTGCCACAAGATTGGGATCCTTGCAAACATAGTTGGTTTAGAGATGGGGAACACTATACTATAAAATGGTTTGGTAGTGGGCAACTGCCTATGAATATACAGCAGCTCCTTATCAGTACAGATAGAATAGGTGACCCCATTCATGAAGATTACATCACTGAACCTTGTAACTCAAGTGATAGTGATTCAATAATTTACTATATTACCAATGTATAATCAGTGTGTTTTCTATATTATGAAACTGCTACTACTAATAGTCTGTATTATTAATGGATAATTAATGGATAATCATTGTGTTCTCTGAAATATCCTGAGGTAGAAGCTACAATTTCTTTATTATTGTTAATTGTATTTTCTGTAATATTGATATTGTACAAATATTTTTTGTATTTTCAATTCTATATGTATTATCTGTATTAACAATGAATGTTATAGATGTGCATTTTTGTATTAACGATATCAATGATATATGCAATGATACACATGCATACATTTTGGAATGTACACATGCATACATTTCAGGTCAAAAGCTGTAATAAACATTGCTTTGCTTATCATTACCATTATACTTTTAGTAAAACAAGTCGATTACGCCCACTGAAATTACAGACGTAGAATTAAATGATGTGGTAGCCATGTTGTATTCTGGTACTTGCAGCACTGAGACCCCAAAATATATAACTGAGGCTACCATATTCATAAACACATCATAAGACGAAACAATGAGAGATGCGTTTATAGCACTTACTATGCATCGCTTTCTTGTATGCAGAGTCCTCCACTGGCCAAATGCCCGAACGCAGAACACTAAGACTTTGTTTGTTTGTAAGTCAGCATATGTTTTCTAGTAAGAATCAACCTTCAAACCTTTTGGCCTCAAACACAGGAATAAAACATTGCAGGCACCTGGTCTAAAAATGGTGCTTGCGATCAGTGCAGGTGGTATAGCTGAACCAGGATCGAAACTACCACTTGCACATATATTTTAGCTATGCTTGGTGCAATAGAGGGCAAGGTGGAAGGGTGGGCGGTGTCCCTTTTTCTGCATCAGGGCCCATTCCATTCACGCTAAACCCCTGGTTGTGATGTCTGAATTGTTGTATCATAAGCTAAAGTAGTCATGAAGTTCCCCAGAGGACATAGAATAAAAAAGCATTTCCTGCTTCAAAGAGTTTATATATGAAGAGAAAATGTGTAGCTGATAGTAGTAAATAAGAGGATAATACCAGGTAAACCATGAAAAAATCCTGAGTAGGGAATCAGAATTATTCAAATAAGTAAAACATCAACTCCAAAAGTTGCCTTCCTATGTTTCCTTACCAATGTCATGACTCCCATCCGATCCATTTCCCTGGCTGGACTGCGGGGTGTGAGTTTAGGAGTGGAGTGTCCGCTAGGAGGAGAAGAGCTTGCTAGTGATGAAGCTGTCACTGAGCCAGTGATAGATGTACCTGGGTGTGGTACTCTGGCCAAATTCAAACCTTCTAGACTGACACTGGCAACTCTGTTCTCTATTTCTTCAGCACGCAGTTCTGTTGATTCTTTTTCTTCTTGGATTAACCTTAAGAAGAAAAAGAGGATATGGCTGTATTCAGCTCCATGTCATGTGTAGGTGCAGTAGGGTCTGTTTCTGGCTATGACAGCAATTTGATACTTTCCTGTGTTGAATAGGAGTTTTGTCTTTTCAGGCTCTTTTTATTTTAGATGGAAATAGGCGAGTTTCTAACATATACGTAATATATGAACCAAAAACCTCCACCCAAAATCAAAAGTTGTAAGAAACACTCACTCTCATGGGTCTTTGGATATTTTAGAAACAATTTCAAAAGCATGTCTATTTTTAAAAAATGTATTACCTGTGTGTATGCAAATTTTAGAATCCTCAGCTACAAATTTCACTAGCCCCCCCCCAGCCATCGTGGTTAAAAAAATTAATTAATTAATTAAACAAAGAATCAGTTAACAAGAATGCTTATTCTATCAATCCAAAATCTGAGATGTTACCCCATGAACGTATTTAATGTATTCAAGCTCTGCAAATATTTAAGCAACTATATACTAGGGCTGAAGTCAGCAGCAAAATGTTTACTTGCAAGGAATTTTGCCATAACAGGAATAGGGTTGAGATGAGAGCAAGAGTTCCCATTCCGAAGGGAATACAGACCTTAAAAGAATGCTTGCGAGTGTCCAGTGGCACTTCATCAGTTTCCACTGATTCCATGCTCACTCCAATTTTTCCTCATTTTTCTCACTTTCTGGGACTTTTTGTCACTTTCTGGGACTTTTTATGACAGTTTTACTATGATTTTACAGCACTTTTACGACAATTTCCAGCACATCCCCTGCACTTAGTCAGCAGGTTTTTGCCTCCACAGCTTGCGGGGATGTATGCAGGGCACACACGAGGTTTGAGACCAGCCCGTAGCAGCCCCGTTCAACTTGCAAAAATTAAAGGAAAATGGAGAAAACCACGGGAAAGCTGGTAAGTTTCCACGTAGTGCAAATCTCAGTGAATTTCCTGATGATTTCCCAATACCGATGCATTTTCTTGATTCTCACAATACCAAGATATACCGTCCTGAGCTACCAACTTTCTGATTACCATTATTATTATTATTATTATTGTTATTATTATAAGCATTTATAATGCGCCAGCGATGTACCAGGTGCTTTACAGAGAATAAGATAGACATGGTCCCTGCCCGAGAGCTTACAATCTAAAGATGGGGAGGGGAGACGGAAAGGGGATCAGAGGGAGAGACAAGTATAAAGCTCTTCACAACCTCGTTTCCCCCTACCTCTCTGCACTTATCACCCTCCATACTCCAGCCTGTGAACTTCGCTCCTCCTCTGTCCCTTCTCTCACACTTCCACGCCTTTCCTGATCCCCTAAGCGCCTTCGTCCCTTCTCACTTGCTGCCCCCCATGCCTGGAACTCCCTCCCTGTCCACGTCCGCCTTGCCCCCTCCCTTCATACCTTTAAATCTCTCCTTAAAACTCACCTCTTTCGCTCTGCTCTGTCTGACTCTTTATCCTGCTGAGCCACTATTTCCTATACCTACAGTCTGTTTACCCTTATTCTTGCCTGCTGTCATTCTCATCGTAACCAAGCCAAGTTCGTGCACTTGAGACCTTGCATCTTCATGAATGTTAGACCCCTTGTCTCTCCCTCTGTTCCCCTTCCTAAGTCTCTCCCCCAGCTCCTGTCTC
>QEPC01014254.1:614301-624339 GCA_003113815.1 Sphenodon punctatus | reverse complement strand
TATTAACTATTCTAAATGCTATGAACTAAATGGATTATCTAATAAGTACACAGGCCTACTCCTACAAACACTAAAACTAAATCACTAACGCTATCTCTATCACTAAGCTAGCTCCTACAACTACTATCCCTAACCTATCTCTCTCTCTCTCTCTCTCTGGGATGGGGGGTGGGAATCACAAACACAAGGTTTCAGTTTAAGGTTTAAGTTTCATTTCAGTACAAAACTGAAATGAAACTTAAAGCAATCTAATAATCCTACATAACGCCTGCTGTTCAGTAACAGTGACTAGCTCAGAAGGTGTTGGGAAGGGGGGAGACAGGCAGATAGTTTCATTTCTTGCGAGCCTCTCCACCCCTGGTTCCTGGAAATCTGCTCCTCAGTGACTAGAACTACCCCTTCCTGTCACCTACAGTGAACCTTTTTTTGCCACCCGAACACGATCCGAACTGATCAAACTATTCGGCCATTTCACCGTTCGGTGTTCGGTATGTTCAGGTTCAGGTTCGCAGTCGGTCATCCGAACAGGCCGAGTTCGGGCCGAACTCCGAACTTCCAAACCGCGTTCGCCCATCCCTAAAACAGAGGTAACCATCTGCAGCTGCACAGGAGGCCTAACCATCACTCATGTTTTAGAACTAGCTGATCGATTGTAGGGTCCATGAAGGATTTCTCTCCCTCACTCCATTTACAGCACTGCAGAATTGACTACGCTGATTAGGTTTTATTTAACCTAGCCGTCTCTGAAGCATCAGGTAGCTGCCACAGCCAAAGACCACACTAGTCTGACTCAATATGCCACAAGAGACATACTTAAAGGTATGTTTCCCCCCACATTGCCAAAAGAAGATGTAGACGCTAACATTCTTTGGAAGATAATAGCTGCAACTTTATAAATCTGAATGGGCAATGTTCATGTATCGAGGTCCGGTGCATTTCTACCACCCCCTTCTAGCCATGCTTGACCCAGCTGGAGGGAACTGTGTTAGGAACACTTCTGTGTAGGGTCCCGCAGAAGGCAGGAGGGTGTACACACACGTACACGTACACACGTACACACACACACACACACACACACCCAATATTCTGTGAGGTGGTGCTCCCATTCTCCCCTAGGCTTGCCACAGGGAGCCATGCCGTAGCCAGGACATGCCCCTAAGCCTCACCTCTTAGGGAGGTGCCTGGTTTCTGTCAATTTCCGAATTTCCCCTTTACTTTTATCCCTTTGCACTGGTCCTCTGCCAAAGTTATGATGAGAAACCCATCGCCACCTAAACGGTCTGGGCCCTGCCTATCTGCGGGACAGCCTCACCCCCCGGGTACTGGACTGGCCCCTGCAGTCATCAGGGGATGCCCTTCTTGTGGTCCCCTGAGTCTTCCGGGGGGCCACACAGGGAAGGGCATCCTCAGTGGCCACACCAAGCCAGTGGAACTCTCTTCTGGTGGGGATGCGTTTGGCCCCGTACCTTCCCTCCTTTTGAAAAAGCTATAAGACTTGGCTGTTCCATCAGGCCTTTGGCGGGGGGGATGGGTAGAGGGTGGAGGAAGGAGAGGGCTAAGGGCGGGGGGGGAGTGATATTTTTTTTATAATTTTATGGTTTTATACTTGTTGATCTATGTTGTTGTAAACCGCCCCAAGCTGCCTGTGGCAGGAGGGCAGAATATTAAATATTTTAATAAAATCAAAAATGAAATAAATAAATAAATGCAACCACATTTGCTCAGATTAGCTGATGTGGGTGATGGCACTGCAAGGAAGGTGGAAAAAACCCCACAGCTGCTCAGCCAATCTGTGTTGAAGGAAAAATTCCTTCCTGACCTCAAACTTACATGGAATCCAGCTACACCTACAGTGCTAGTCTACGTTGCACACTGGGGACCCGGGGAGATACTGGCCCGCCAAAGCTAAATGCTGCCTGATGCAGCCAGGCAGAGGGAAAGCCTTCTTTTTATGTGGTCCTCCTCAGGCCAGTCAATCACTCCTCCACCTTCTTCCCCCCCTTCCCTTCTGGCCTCGCTACACCCTCCCCACCCATGCCCAGTAACATGACACCCCCCACACGGGCTGTTAATGGCCTCTGCGTGCCCTCTTCCTCTAACAGGTAGGTGGGGACAAATATCACCCCCCCCCCCACAATGGGAGAGGGTGGTGGGCATTCCCTTATGAAAATCATGTATCAGATAATTACTTGTTTAAATGTCAACAGTATATTTTTCAGTGTAAATGTATTTGTTTAACCTATGAGATTCTGAATTGATCGGAATCCTGATTTCCTCCTCCCCCCCGCCCCCCAATTAAAAAAAATACAGTTCCTTGTTATTTCTGTATTGGAAATACATGATTTCAACAAGACTATAGCTTTCAAGATTAAAATTCTGGCTAAGATAATGAAACTGGTTTCAGAAAACGGCATTAAACTCATGTAAAGTTTGTGTTTGGAAAGAAAATCAGCTGAAAATTAGCTTCACCACAATGTAATTTATAAAAATGTGTTTGTGCAGTTTTTTCCATAAATTCCTATTGTAAGAGTGTTATGGGTGAAAAAAACTGATGGCAGTGAACCACTGGATTGGAAGGGAGGGCTGTTCACACATACAGTCCTCAGTCCTTAACCCGAGCATGAGGGCTTCTCGCATGGGTACCTCCATGCCCTGGTGTGGCCCAAGAAATAGTCCATGTAGGACAGGATTCCTGGGCCAATGCAGTGGAGCAGGAGCAGGCCCCGGAAAGAGTTGCCACCAAACAATTGATGGGGGAAGCTCCACTCATCCCCCCCTCCCTCCTTGGCTATTTGGTGTGTGCAGCCAGCCGCCAAACAGCTAATGGTAGGAGGGCTCCTGGGGCCTCCTCATGAGCTATTTGGTGTGCGCACCTAGCCCCTCAAACCGCTAATGTCCCATCCCCCTTTCCAGCACCTCCCATCTGGGAGGCATTGGAAGGAGGAAAGTGGTGCCCAGACTTCCCAAGTAACTGACAACCAGCCCTGCAGCAGCTGCCCAGGGGCCTCCCTGTCACTTGGAAAGGCTGGCTGGCACTTCCTGCAGGAGTGCCCCCATTAACTGTTTGGTGAGCTGGGTGTGTGCACCAGCTGGCTGATTTGGAGGAGTCCCAGAAGTGCCCCCCATCAGCTGTTTGGCAGCTGGCTGCCTGCACAAAACAGCTCATGGGGGGGCAAGAGGAGTGTACTCACTAGGGATGGGTGAACAGAACCGAGTTCGGAAATTCGGTTCGGTTTGAAAATCGAGTTCGGTTCAGTCAACCAAACTGGTCAAGTTTGGTCCGAACTCCGAACTGTGTTCGCCCATCCCTAGTGCTCACCCCTGCTGCCGGAACAGCTGATGAGGGGGCTGGAGGAGCTCTAGCCCCCATCAGCTGTTTGGTGGGCAAAGTGAGTGTGCTCCTCCAGGCCCCCCAAATAAACTGTTTGGCAGGGCCAGGTGAGCACACTCCTCTGGGCCACACCCACAGACCCCACCTCACTGCGGGGCTGGGTGGGCCAAACAGACATGCGGGCCTTTGTACCGGATGCGTCTCCTGAGATTTTCCAGAGGACGTTTCCCATAGCAACCTCCTTTCTGCCCCAGGGCATATGTGGACCAACATCTGGTAGTGAGGGAACAAACATGCAGATGAGTCCCAGGCCAATGTGGGCCACTGTCATGTTTGTTTTCACCCTATGTCTCTTCTGAAGCATGGATAAAACAGGATAGCTACCAAAAAGATTGTAGTATAGCAATTCCTATGTTTTTTAGTGCTATGTACTGCCTGGGATGCATTAATGGGACTTTCATTGAAGCTAACAGGTTTTGAGATTACAGATCTATAGGAGGAGTTTGGTCCATGTACAGGAAGCACAGTACAGTTTGTTGAAGCTATAATACCTGATTTCTTTTTTGATTGCATCAAGTTGCTCTTGAAGCATCATCGCCAGAGTTTGGGCATCAGAATGTCCGCTTGGTGATAGAAGATCCATGGAGCTAAAAATAGTTTCTCTGTCATCATCATCAATATCAGACATTTAAGTGTCGCTTTCAAATGGATGGCTACTCAAGACTCCAAGAGGCTGACTTCTGCTCCATTCATGATCTCCAAGGGATTTCACCTAAGCAGAAATTTGAAAGATTCAGCCTAGGAAAAAAATATTTCAAATCTAGGTTCCCAGGAAATAGAAAAACTGAAGAGGTAACATTTTCAAATTAATAGTTCATTATTGTTTTTAATATTAGCAAAGATTATTAACTTGGTATAATACATAATTAATTTGGCATAAAGACTATACACACTAATGATTTCTACTGCATCTCAATGTTAAATAAGGAGGAAATTTTCAAAGGTGAATTAGGCTCCCATATTCCATCTATAGGTGTATAGCATTCGCTGTGCCTTTGAAAATCTACCCCTAAAGCAGTGATTCCCAAGTTTTTGCCTGCCTGTCCCCATTATGAGGTGAAATATAATTTTCCCAACCAAAAACCGTAACAAAAATATAAAAAGTATCTCAAATTCCAGTTGAGATTGTCATCTTATGTAGAGATGATGCTACTCCACATGGGGTCCCAAACCAGAGTTTGGGAACCTCTCTCAAGTGTTGCATGATATGCAGCTTTTTGGAAGACTTGCATGGAAAAAAATTCAAGGCATCTTGCCAGGAAAACATCATCATTTTAAAATCCCATAGTGCATCTTTTACAAACAGAGGTACATTGTCATATCTATTCTTTTAAAGAAAAGAATTATCAGGCATATTGACAAGCATGACATAGTGGTGAACAGCCAATGTGGGGGTTTTTCAAAGGGAATTCATGGCTCACTAATCTATTGGAATTTTTTGAGGGTGTCCACAATTCTGTGACTACGGGTGAGCTGGTCGATATAGTGTATTTGATTTTTAGAAAGTGTTTGACTATGTTCTCATGAGAGACTCTTAACTAAATTAAGGGCACTTTAACACAACAAAAACCAGCTGTTTTAGTCCCTAAACATGTTTGGCTTTTGTGTGTATACACCATAACAGCCCTGAACATACATGTGGCCACCTCTCAGAACTGTTTTGAACACGCAAAGTGAACACTATTGGATCAAGATGTCACTTTCCGTGTTCAGCTTGAACATACATCCAAAGTTACATCTAAATCAAGTGCCAGATGCTCCGAACCCCATTTGTTTTTAATTTGATGGACAGAGGGGTCTTCTCACAGACTGGCTTTGTCCATCCATGAGGTCCAGCCCAGTCCGGCCTAACTTCCAAACCTCTGTGCCTTCCTCAAGCAGCTTACTTCCAACCAAACAGCTCTCAGACTCTTGTTGCTCTCTGGAGACTCCCTGCAGCCCCCAGCTCCTCATGGCCCCAGCATTAGGCTGGGATTGCATCTGGGATACTCTCGGAGGCTGCACATGCGTATTAGAAATGGATGGAAGAGAGGACCCAGATTAGCCCCGAGAAAGGCTGTATGTTTAAGGACAATAATGGGCAAACCAAAGGTTTCTGTCAAGGACAGAACGCGAATAAGAGCCCCATGTTGGATGTTGACTAGTGTTGGATTTGGCTGGAGACAGAGTAGGGGTACTGCTGATATACCGGGAACCCACCTGTACAGCAGCTTCTCTGCCCACACTGACCAAGCTGGTGTCAGAGGTGGTCTTGTGGTTCCCCAGGGCGATAGTTCTGGGGGACTCCAACATCCATGCCAATGGCAGACTTGGAGGGGCAGAGCGTGAGTTCATGGCTGCCATAGCAACCATGGGTCTGTCTCAGAGAGTAGTGGACCTCACACATGTTGGAGGACATACCCTGGACATGATATTTTGCCCTGGCCTTGAGGTGGGGGATGTTACTGGGGGAGGTTTCAACAGTGCCCTTGTCATGGATGGATCATTATCTCCTCCGGGCAGGTATCCTGGCGCATGTCAGCCTCTGGGAGGGTGCGGAACCAGTTAGGTTGGTTCGCCCCTGAAGGCTTATGGAACCTGGAAGGTTCCAGATAGCTCATGGGGATGTTTCTTCTGACCTCAATGGCTGCTCACTCGATGGCCTCGTGTCCATGTGGAATTCCATGTTGGCGGAGGCCATCGACCGTGTGACTCCCAGGTGTCTGCTCCCAAATCGCCGACAACACAGTTCCCCGTGGTATATGATGGAGCTGTGGCAGATGAAGTGGGAAGGGCGGCGGTTAGAGCGACAGTGGCATCACTCGCGTACTGAAGTTGACCGATTGCGGCATAGAGTCTGGTTACATACCTGGACCATTGCGGTATGGACAGCAAAGAAGGTTTTCTTTGCTGCACTCATTGCAGCCACTAAGTCCCACCTGGCTGAGCTCTTCCGGGTGGTGAGGGGGCTGGTCAGTCCAGCCTCCCTCTGCCTGGACTTAGAATAATCAAATGCTCACTGTGGTTTGTTTGTGGACGTTTTTGCTGATACATTTGCTCAAATTCACCAGAGTTTTGATGCGACTTTTTTAGCAGTGGGTGGGTCAGAGGCAGTAGAAGCCCCTTCTTGTCCTGTTTTGTGGGACGAGTTTCAGGTTGTGTCACCCTCGGATGCAGGGGATGCTCTTGGGACTGTTTGAGCCACTTATTGTGAATTAGATCCATGCCCGTCTGGACTGGTTAAGGCTAGCCGGGAGACACTGGGGCCATTGCTGGAGGGAATAGTCAATACCTCCCTTGGGGCTCATCAGCTTCGGGAGCATTTGGACCAGGTCAATTTTCTTGATCACTTGCAGTCTGGCTTTCGTCCGGGTTATGGCATGGAGACTGCACTTGTGGCCTTGGTTGACGACCTCTCCCATGAGTTGGACTGGGGTCGTTCGACCCTGTTGATCCTGTTAGATCTCTCGGCTGCATTTGATACCATTGATCATGAGTTGTTGGTGACTTGGCTGCGGGACCAGGCAGGGATTAGCAGGACTGTTCTTGAATGGTTCCGCTCTTTCCTCGCTGGGAGAACCCAGTGTGTGGTGCTGGGGGAGTTTTCATCTTCCCCCCAGGGCCTCACGTGTGGGGTTCTTCAGGGTTCCATTCTATCCCCTCTCTTGTTCAATGTGTATATGCAGCCTTTGGGGGGAGGTTGTCAGGGAGTTTGGGGGGACTTATCATCAATATGCTGATGATACCCAGCTATATCTCTCATTTTCATCTGACTCAGGCCCAGAAGTCTCAGTGCTTACCCGGTGTTTGTCAGCTGTGGGGGACTGGATGAGGGCGAGCTGCCTGAAATTAAATCCTGACAAGACGGAGGTGATGGTTGTGAGGAAAGCTGAGGAAGTGATGGCCCCCATCGTTGATGGGGTCCGTCCTCCCCTGTTTTCTCAGGTCCAGAGTCTGGGGTACTCCTGGACCCACAGCTCTGTCTGAATGCCCAGGTGGTGGCTGTGGCAAAGGGGACATTTTTCCAGTTACATCTGGTGCGTCTGCTTTGGCCGTATGTCTCAGACTCTGATCTGACCACAATCATCCATGCTTTTATTACCTCAAGACTGGACTACTGTAAGGAACTCTACGTGGGGCTACCCTTGGTGCTGGTTTGGAAGCTGCAGCTGGTGCAGGATGCGGCGGCCCATCTCCTGACCGGGACGGGCCGACACAAGCACATTACACCAGTGATTCGCTCTCTGCACTGCCTGCCAATAGTTTTCTGGGCCCAATTCAAGGTGCTGGTGTTGACCTTTAAAGCCCTAAACGGCTTGAACCCCACCTATCTGCAGGACCACCTCACCTGCAGGACCACTTCACTTCATCTCACAGAACAGGATCGGTCCCTGCGGTCGGTCGGGGGCACACTCCTCAGGGTCTGCCGGGTGTCTACCATGAGAAGGGCATTCTCTGTGGCTGCACTGCGGCTGTAGAACTCCCTCCTGTTGGAGGTACGCTTGATTACCGACCTCCTCTCTTTCTGCAGACAATGTAAGACCTGGTTGTTCCTCTGGGCCTTTATTGAGGGAGATGGGGTGGGTGGTGTTAGGGTTTTTTATGCTGTTTTAATTGTAGTTTTATTATCGTGTTTTTAGTATGTTTTCAAATGTTGTTAGCCGCCCCAAGATGCCAGAGGCAGGAGGGGGCGGCATATAAGTTTTAATATAAATAAATAAATAAATAAATAAATAAATAGTCACTGAAGTGCCCTAAGTAGTCCTGGGATAAGAGGGAGTGTTCTGTCATGGATTTGGTAACTGGTTAAAGCATAGAAAACAAATGATAGCACTAAATGGTCAGTTTTCACAATGGAGAGAATAGTGGGGTGTCCCAGTGATCTGTCCTGGGACCACTATTGTTTAATATATTTGTTAATGATCAGGAAAAGGGAGTAAGGAGTGTAGTGACCAAATCTGCAGATGATACAAAGTTATTTATGATAGTTACAACTAGGGCAGACTGGGGAATTACAGGAAGATTTTTCAAGATGGGGAAAATGGTCAATCAAATGGCAGATGAAATTCAAGGTTCAAAATTGCAAAGTGATGTGAATAGGGGAAAATAATCCCAACTACAAATACATAATGCTGGGTTCTAAATTAGGTGTTACCACTCAAGAAAAGGATCTTGGAGTCACTGTTGACAGTTCATTGGAAACATCAATGGAATGGTGGGAAGTGATCCTGTAGCTGGGACCTGCATTCCAGGTGATGCGTTATCCTCTCGCACTGAGGATATTTCTCCAGAGGTGTGTACCCAGAGGGGTGGGAATAGGACAGCTGTGGTAGTTGGGGATTAGATTATTAGGAATGTAGACAGCTGGGCTGCTGGTGGCCGTGAGGATCGCATAGTAACTTGCCTGCCTGGTGCGAAGGTTGCGGACCTCACACGACACATAGGCAGAATCCTAGGGCGTGCTGGGGAGGATCCTGTTGTTGTGGTCCATGTGGGCACCAATGACATAGGTAGATGTAAGAGGCGGTTCTGGAGGCCAAATTTAGGCTGCTAGGTAGTAGAATGAAGTCCAGAACCTCCACGGTAGCATTCTGGGAAGTGCTCCCCCTTCCACACGTAGAACCCCCGAGGCAGGCTGAGCTCCAGAGATGCAATGCGTGGAGGAGACTTTGGTGCAAGGAGGAAGGCTTTAGATTTATTAGGAACTGGGGAGCCTTCTGTGGAAAGGAGAGCCTATACAAACGGGATGGACTCCACCTTAACCAGAATGGAACCCGGCTGCTGGTGCTAAAAATTTAAAATGTAATAGAGCAGTATTTAAACTAGAACCTGGGGGAAAGCCGACAGGCACTGCGGAGTTCAAGGTTCGGGCTGTGGCATCTCCAAAGGATGTTACTTTAGAGGAAGTAGAGAATCTTAAGACTAAGGATAAGATAAATGGCAAGGGACTTCATGTAGAACACGGGGAGAACAGACAGATAATGATTCCAGAGTGTCTGTTTCAGGGGCGGTGGGCCCCCTAGGATAGCAGGGGCAATGTCCCTCCTGGCCCCCCCAGGACTCCCCCAGGCTTTAAAAAAAAAAAAAAAAAAAAAAAAAATCGGCTGCGTTGGCCTCCTGCAGGTTTCTGCCTCTCTAAACAAAGTTTTTCGAGATGGCTCTGAACAGTCTCACCCGAAGCCTTCAGGCACAAAAGGGAAGCGTTCTCCCTTTATGTGGCGTGGGTGGCTAGAAGCGCCATCCATTCCACATAAAGGGGCCCTGCAATGAAAGAGTGCCGCAGGGGGCACTCTTTCATTGCAGGGGCTGGGCAGGGCTAAACTTCATTCCCCGGGCACCCAATAGAGGTGCCTCTGGTATGAACTAACACTGCGTGTGCATCAGCAGCTCTTAGTCTCCCCGAGTCCCTTCCTCCCTCCTTCCGTGGACGCAGATCGGCGGTGGCACTGAGGAGAGATCAGGAGCCGGCCCCACCATGGTGAGTAAATTGCAGGGTCCAGGGTGGGGGGAGTGGGAGCACATGGGGGGTGAGTGCAGGCACACGGGGCCAGTGGGGAGTGGGGGGCACATGGGGGATGAGTGCAGGCACACAGGGGGAGGAGGGAATGGGGGGTACATGGGGCAAGTGTCGGCACATGGGGAGGGGAGAGTGGGGGGTACATGGGGGG
>QEPC01014254.1:591473-608380 GCA_003113815.1 Sphenodon punctatus | reverse complement strand
CCCCCCCCCCCCCCAGCAGCGGTTCATGGTTGTGGCTCTGCGGGGGTGGGTGCAGACGGGTGCACACACATTCCCCACCCATGCCCACTCATGTCCCTGTACGGAGCAACCTGTGTTTTTGCCAGTTGCTCCATGCGAGGAAGGTGAGTGGAGATATGTGTTTTGCAGAAGCGAGCACGTACACCCACCTGCCAACACTTTCAAACAGGATGCGCCCAACCATGTCCACTGTGTAAAAACAGCCAGTATGTTAGGAATTATTTGGAAAAAGACAGAGAATAAAACAGAAAATATCACAATGCAGCTATCTAAATCAATGGTGCAACAATATCCCGAGTATTGTGTGCAGTTCTGGTAACTCCGTATTAAAAATTATATAGTAGAACTGGAAAGGTGCTGAGAAAGACAACAACAAAAATTGAGGGGAGATGATAGAAGTGGTGTGAAACAAGTAAATAGGGACCTGTTATTTACTGTCTCAAACAATATTAGAATCAAGGGAACACTCTGTGAAACTAACTAGCAACAGATTTAAAACAAACAAAAGGAAGAACTTTTTCACTCAATGTACAATTAACTTTTGGAGCTTGTTGCCAGAGGATGTTCTTAAGGCCAGTAGCAGAACTGTATTTAAACAAGTGCTGGATAGGTTCGTACAGGATAGGTCAATAAATGGCTTTTAGTCAAGTTGGTTGGAGGATGTAACCTCAGTCAGGAGTTGGGAGTAAATAGCAGGGATTGAATAATTCCAGCATGACCTATTGTATACGTCTCTTAAGCTACTGAAGGTGGCCACTGTCAGAGATGGGATGGTGGGCTGATAAACCATTGGTACTATGACACAGCATGGCACTTGTCAATGTGAAGTGATATCTTGAGTATATAGACCATTACTACCTCATTGAAAAGATATACCTACAGTGTGTAAGCTCTTTATAGAGCAGCACATTGAAGTACTTTATCGGTCCCAAGCATTTATTCTGTAAAATCTGGATATTGACCATATTAACAACAGTTAGTAATATTCTACATGAAAAAGCTGATGATCTTTCACAAACAAAAAACACAAAAAGGTTAACCTTTGGTTCATCTCTCCGGACCCCCATACGGCCTCTTCTAGGTCGTCTTATCACTTTAGTAGACCTATAATCAGATTGACTATCAACAAGCGAACCCACAGAATATCTCAGTTCTGCTGAAGTGTCAAGATGAGATCTAAAAAAGAATATTGGAGAAGGTACATTAGATAAATGCAAAAACAACAACACAGTGCCTTCCAGTCTAGAATCTTTTCTTGAACATCTGATCTCTAAAGAGCCATAATGCATCCAATGAGAAACCAGGATGAACTTACAACTAAATATTCTCCAATAATAACATTTTTTTTCACCTATTAAATAAATAATTAGCAAATCATAATAGGCCATATCCTCTTCTGGAGTGAATCGGCATAGCTCAATTGAAGCCAGTCAGTAAAGCCATGCCAATACTATTTTAAGATTTCCTTACTACTTTTCCATGCAAGCAAATGTTACAGATGCCAAAAGGATATTATGTAATCAGATATGGGAACAAGGGGAAGGTCTTCCATAAAATATTTATGAAGGTATGAAAATGTTAAAGAATCCTAAACTACTGTGAAACATAATGGTGGTGATTGCACTGCTGTACACATGTTAATTTTAAAAGAGAACAATGCAGTTTGATGCAGCCTAAGAGCACTAGCTGCTTATCAAAGAGTGCTTAGGACATGACTGTGGTTTTCAATCCAGTGGCTGATTTAAAGAGGAAATTGGACCAAGGAACAAGACGACACAAGAAGTCATATTGCAAATTTGGGTGTGCAAGCATGATGGAGTGAAGGTAGCATCACTTATTAAAGAGATACAGCATCCTTATTCCCTTGTCCCATACTGGAGAATGGGGGCAAGAGAGAACACTCCCTGCCATTGCTTGACCCTTCTAAGAGGCCAATGTCAGTGAAAGAATTCGTCTAGACCAGGCAAGGGTTGGCAAACTTCCCAAGCCCAAGAGCCACATACCAAAATGTTTATTTTGTCCAAGAGCCACAATACACATTACATCAATGCAGCTTCCCCTAGTCCCAGGGACATGGCAGTTCGCTTCCTCCCCCTCCCCCTCCCATCAAAGCTCACAATGAGGCAGTTTGGTGGGTTTGGGCAGCAGCAGTAGCAGCACAGAGCATGCTACCCATGCTCCTATGGCCCTCATGAGTCTCCAGCAGCTGAAATGGTGGCTCGGCTTCTCTTGCTTCTGAGGCAGCCACTTTTAGTGAGAGCTGTAATACAGGTGCCCAAGAGCCTCATGTGGCTCTTAAGCCACTATTTGCCCACCTCTGGTCTAGGTCAATGGTCCTCAGAACCATGGTTGGTACCGCCTGCACAGAAACAAAAGGAGACTGAAGACTCCAGGTACTTTCTGTTTTCAGTAGTGAATTTCACAATCTTTCATTGTGTACTCTTGTAGACTCTCTGAGCTCATTTGCACACTCATAACTAGTCTACATTCTAGCACTTAGCATATAAAAACTCTTCACAAAAAGAGATGTCTGTCATGCTAATATTTAAACAAATGAAATGGGAAGTTGTCATGGGGAATTATGAATTACAATGTAGGATATGAATACATATGTTCTCAGCACTGATGTGCTTTTAAGGCCATGTGGCAAAACCCAGAGTGTTTGGTGTCTAAATGATTTGTGTAACATGTACAGTATTATGGTATGGATTATAATTTATGAATTATGGATTGTATGAGCCAGAGTGAAAGGTATAGTAAACGCTTATGAAATGTGACAGGAAAGCAATTCAAGATAAATTAAGCCTTGGTGTCTGAAATACACATCTGAGGGGCTACATGACCCATGAGATGTCTTCAAGTGGGCAACATGCCCTCAGATAGGTATCAGCGAAACTACTGGAAGAGAAAGAAAGGGAGTGTGTGAATATTTAAAGGGTGCTTAGATAGTACCCTCGAGGATTCCTGAGGAAGCCACATTCAGCATGTGAAGCCATGACCAGCCTGTCTGCCCAGCATGGTAGATGGACATTTGCTTTTGGGAATTAGACCTTGACTTTTTAAGGAATTCAGATAGGGAAACATCTAAGTCAAGCCAGCATTGCGCATTATGTTGCTTTTATTTTCTTATTCACAATTTGCATTTTCTCTGAACCTATATTAATCTGTCTTAATTCTTATATAAAACTTTCTCATTATAAAGCTTGAGACCGCGATCCAGCTATGCCCCGGTGCTGGGATAAGCTGCACTGGTGGAAAAAGCATTATGGCACTAGCAGTCACTGCGCCCCATCCAGTTGCAAACTGCTGGACCCAGACCCTGCTATCTTGGTGCTATCCCAGTGTTTGGAGGCCGTGGCGGAATGGATGTGGCAGAGCAGACTGAAGTTCAACCCCGATAAGACGGAGGTGATGGTGGTGGGGAGAGTGAAGGAGGTGTCAGCCCCCTTATTGGGGGGGTTCGCCCTCCTATAGCTCAACAGGTTCGGAGTCTGGGGGTGGTGCTGGACGCAGACCTCTGCCTAGAGCGGCAGGTGGAGGCAGTCGCAAAGGCGGCCTTTTGCCAGTTGTGCGGAGGCTGTGTCCGTTCGTCTCCGGCCTGGACCTGGCCTCCCTCATCCATGCCTTTGTCACCTCGAGGCTGGACTACTGCAACACGCTCTACATGGGGCTTCCCTTCTGTTTGGTTCGGAGGCTGCAGCTAGTACAGAATGCGGCGGCCCATCTCCTTTCGGGGATGGGTCGCCGGGAGCACATAACACCAGTGCTCCAGGCTCTGCACTGGTTGCCGATAGCGTACTGAGCCAGATTCAAGGTGTTGGTATTGATTTACAAAGCCCTACATGGTCTCTGCCCCTCATACCTCAGGGACCGCCTAGCCCTCCACACCCCGGAGCGGCTCCTTTGGTCTGCCGGGGGTGCCTTCTTGGAGGTCCCCCGCATTAAGTGGGGGGCCACAATGGAGAGGGCATTCTCGGTGGCTGGGCCGTGTCTCTGGAACTCCCTACCGGAGGAGGCCCGCTTGGCCCCAAGCCTGTTAGTATTTCGGTGAAAATGCAAGACCTGGTTGTTCGCCCGGGCCTTTGGGGAGGGGGGTGGGTAGTTGATTTTTATTCCCCTATCCCAAGTAATTTATACCCCAGGCCCTGTTTTATGTGTTTTTTAAATGTTTATATGGTATTTTTTAGTATTTTGGATTGTTTTAAATTGTATTTTATGACTGGAAGCCACCCCGAGCTGTGTTTCAGGAGGGGCGGGGTACAAATTTAATAAATAAATAAATAAATAAATTCCATGAATGGAGAGAGGAGGTGCAATCTAACAGAGCAGCAGGAAGAGGGGCAGGCGGAGGTGAGATGTCAACACAGGGCAGAGGCAGCAGAGCAATAATTTCCTGCGGTGTGTGTGCATGGGGCCGTGGGCTGAACCCCTCCCAGTGGGAGCAGGAGATGCTGCAGCCTGCAGTCACTCTTCTCAGGGCTCCCCCCTCAGTTCCCTCCCGTCACATTCCCCGCCCCTCCCCCCATTCCCAATCCCTGCCCTTCTTGCATTGTCCTTCCCTACAATGCCTGGAAGGTTGGTGCACCATCAGCTAAGGAGGAGTGTGGCACTAGACTTGGGAGGAGGGAGGCAGAGCATTGGGCAGGTAGGGTTACGGCAGTGGCACCCGGCACACAGGACTGCTCGCAGGTCCCAGTCTAGAGGAGGATCCAGTCAGTCCCTGTCCCTGCAAGAACCTAGGTCCCAGACAGAGGGCATTTTTACACACACCTTAAAGTGCTGGTCTTTCAATCTTCTGGGTTTACAAGTCCACAAGTAAATTCCGGATGCATTCTTCACACACACACTGCCCTGAGGCAGCCTAAAGTAGCCGCAGCTGTAGAAGTGAGGAGCTGCCATGGAAAACAAGTGACCACAGCTGCCTGGAGCAAAGCGGTTTACCAGGAGAACTTTTTACACACAAAAGTTCTAGGACGAGTTCTATGCAGAAGTTCAACGAGCCAGATGTTTAAGATCTGGGTGAGTGATTTAGACACACAGAAAGTTCAGCATGTAACAGCAAACATGCAGGAGAAATGTGTGTAAAAACACCCGGAGACTCCCCTTTCCGTTGCAACTTGCTTGCTTGCCTTGCCTGCAGTGTCCCACAGCCAGCAAGGCAAGCTGAAAAGCAGCTGGCAGGCAGCTTCACAATTCACATGGCCGTGGCAGTGCTACTGCCACCATTGTGGCCACTGGTGGGAAGTTTGGGGCCGGGATGGCAGGGACTTGCCTGCTGTTATTCCATGTTGTGCTCTGCGTGTAAAGTTTAACCCCCTAGCACATGCACCTTAGCCCTTCTTTGCTCTTCCTGTCTGGGGAGGGGAGGAGGGAGTAGTCCCTCCTCACAGGAATTGAGCAGAGAGCAGGTGCAAGCACCCCAACCCAGTGTGACAGACTGCGCTCAAGGGAGTCCCTCCCGCCTCACAGGAAAAGATGAGCAGAGAGCAGGCGCACTCCAGTCAGCATAACAGACTGTGCTAGCCTGCTCAACTCAGTGATTTTGTGGGTGTGGGAGGATTTAGGGATGGGAGCGGCTTGAGGTGGTCGTGGGCGGGCAGGCAGCCGGTAGAGGGAGAGGAGAGATGAGATCTCAGATGGATCAGATCTCTCTCTCTCTCTGCCCCCCCCCCACCTGGTCACCACCTGAATGGACAGGGCAGCTGACTGTGAGTGAGTGAGTAGCTAGTATACACAGGAAAGGCATTAAAAGGCACTGTCAGTGAGTGATCGCCAGTGGCTGCCTCCTCCATCCATTGAGACTCGAGAGGGATGTGTGTCACCAAGACTGGGCTTCGCATGTCAGGGCGCAAAATCCTGCCCTGACATGCGCAAGAGAAGCTGCAGCAGATCCCCATTCACACCGGCTCTTTTCCCGGCCGCCGGCTCCTCCGCACTGCCGCGTCTCCCTCGCCCCTCCCGCTGCTGCCACCGCCACCACCGGTGAGAATGCAGCCTCACTGGGGAATTCTCTGTAGATACCGAGACAAGTCTGACGCATTTACTTTTATGCAACTAAGGAGCCTCTGAGATACAGGGGACAGAGAATTAACCCCAGAGATGACCAGACAGCCAGATAGAGGGGAACCCAAAAATCCTGGTCAAAGATGTAACAAATGGGACTTCATAAAATTACAGCTAGCTTCTCTATATATTATTTGTTCATAGCAGTACTCATGACGTCTAAGCAGACAAAAAGGAACAGTGTTTTGATGAAATCGCAACGTGAAGCCAGACTGCCAGAAAGTTAGACACTTTTTAGCAGATTTGCTTGATTCAGCATTTTAAAATGGTTAAAAAATTCATGTTATTCCTATATAAAAATATAATCTGACAATTTAACATTTCTATAATATTAAGAGAATGAGTCTATCTTTAATGCATATGAAAATATATCACTGTATTTTTAGACTGTATTACTTTTTTTTTCCAATTCAGGGAGGGGACAAAGGGAAAGATTAGAATTGACTTATGGCCATCTTGCTTAGAAGGGCTCGCAGCAAGGTTAATATTCAGCTTTCATTAAAGAAAATAGGATTTTTGTCTCTAAAACTTCCTTTCAGCTCTGTAGAAGAAATTTATCCAAGAAAATTATTACTTTAATCTTTAGAGATAAAAGCTGTGTAACTAAAGGTATGAGAGAGAGAGGCGACAAAGTAGTTCAGATGATGCCTTTTGTTAGACCAACTACAGTTGGTGAAAATGGGTGAAGCTACATGAGATGTTACCGCAAGTTGGTCAGTGTTACCCCAATTTGGGCACCGTTGTCATGAGATGCAGTGGCTCATGTGCAGGGTAGCCAGCTGGTTGCTATGCCCTGCGTCCTTGGAAAAAGGCCACGGATGCAGAGCATATCAGCCTTACCCAAAGTGGGGAAAGGCTGCCCAACTTATATGCCACTGCTTGTGAACCTGGTCCCCGTATGCAGGTCTGCCACGGGGCTTTGAGCAGTGGGCACTGTCTTTATTCCTGCACGGCTATGGCACAGCTGGGACAGTATGGTGGGCCAGGGGATGGTGGGTCTGAGTGCCTGCACATGTGGCTGGTGTCTCAGCCTGCCCCGAGGTGTGATGGGATGACCGACAGCGGCCTGTACACCCAGTTTCCCCAAAGAGGATGGACCACCTGCCCTGTTCTCCGTGTTGGCCCCACAGTGTGGCAGCTGAAATTGCTCGCCCCATGGCGCATGGGGATCAGTGCTGACTGGGCTCATCTGGTTGCACCCAACATTAAATCATTTGAGTTACACAGGGCCCTTCTTCAGGCAAAACTCAAGCTAGTCAGAATTGAAAATGAGCAAAATGCAAGCTGTTAATGTTTGATTAACATGATAGCAGTCACTTTAAAAGGATTGGGTTAAAGGCAGATATGTGTCGAAGGTGGCTGTTAGGAAAGGAAGGTAATTAGCAATTAAAACAGTTTAAAGGAATGGAAACCAGCATGTCTAAGCATAAAGAAGTGTTCATTGGTCACAGATTCCTGTAGTGACTCATGAAGCCAAAGGGCTCAATGCAGCTCCTATTGAAATCAATGGCTAACTTCCAATTGACTTCAACAGGAGGTGGACTGTGCCCTACATCTTTAAATCCCATTGTTTGGGGAATACAAAAGAGTAATGAATTTCAGTTCCCAGGCCTATTTCTTAGGTGTGTTGTACAAATTTTCTTTTAGAACAAGTATCCAGAGATCAAAAACTGCTGGAGGAGTTTTCATCCATTGGTGACAGATGTTCTTGCCCATAATATTTTCTCTCTGTGAGTTTATTAATGGACATAAGGTTTATTGACTACAGCAATCTGTAACCAGCAGACACTGCTGTTTACCCTGAGACCTGCTGTTAACTTTTCATTATATTTAAAATTTAAATTGCTAATGGATTTCGCCCCCCTGACAACCACCTTCACACATACCTGTCTCTACTCAAGTGATGGCTATCATATGATAATCACACCTAGCCCACATTTAACTCTGCTTTGGTTCTGACTTTTTAAAGGCTCTTTGTTGCTCAAAAATGTGCATATTGACATCCACAGAAGTTGGATGTAAAAGATATAATCTTCAGTAAAAGATATAATCTTAACTATTTTGTGTCACGTCTCTTTGAGACTATATAAGTAAAAGGCATGGCCTGATCTGAGTGTATACATACATAAAACCAAATGGGTTTATGCCAAATTCTATATGTATTGTAAAAATAATCTAAACCACAGCCATACCACAATGTACGTTTGCTCCCACTCTAGGATAATTTATTTTGAAGTAAATTTGTGTGTGGAAAAATGAAGGAGTAAGTCAAATTTTACCAGCAGAACTTCTGTAATGCAGTTGGTATTAACGCTGTTTTGTAACAATGTGATATTCCCAGCTCATTCTTTAGAACTTGAGCATCCATGTTGACACCTCTTATGACCTTGCTACTTCCCGCTTCTTCACTCTAAGCTAGTTCAGTCTCTGGACTCGCTGCTCTATGCATTCTGATGGCCACTGGACCTAATAATCTAAAAGAACTGTTATATTTCTGACCTCTCTTTTGACTCCCTACCTATCTCTGATCACCACTTTGCCTCAATCCATGTCTCCCACTCCTTCTCTCCCTCTTGTCCAGACTCTCACTCCTTCTGTGATCGTCAATTCATCAAGTCTGATTCCCCTCTTCCCCTCCTCCTCTCATCTATCTTCACCTCCACCAGCCTTGACTCAGCTGTCTCTGCTTTCAACACATCCCTTTCCTCCACTCTGGCCTCCCTTGCTCCCCTTTCCCACCACTCTATCTGTCCCATTAATCCCCAGCCCTGGCTCGACAACCTCATCATCCTCTGCTTCTGCTCTTGCTCACCTGCCACTGAACACGTCTGGTGGAAGTCCCATGAACTTGCTGACTATCTCCATTTTTAGTCCACCCTTTCTACTTTCAGCTCTTCCATTTCCTTTTCCAAATAACTATACTACTTCACCATGATTGAGTCTCACTCCCACAATCCCCACTGTGTATTCTTGACCTTCACCTCCCTTATCAAAACCTCCCTGTCTTCCTCCACCTTCTTCCCTCTCTGCACAGGATCTTGTCTCCTTTTTCAGTGACAAGATTGACAAAATCTACCTTGGCGTTCCACCCATCTCCCTTCGCTAATTTCTCCCTTCTTTTCCTCCTCCTACCTCTCTACTTTCCTCTTCCTCTCCAGCTTCCCATGGCAAGATCACTTCCCTCCTCTCCTGATGCAACCCCTCCACCATTGACCCTATCCACTCTTGACTCCTAAATGTTATTGCCCCCTCCACTACACTCTACCTGCTGCAGATTATCAATCTCTCCTGTCCCTCCGCTTTCAAGCATGCCACTGTCTCCCCTATGCTTAAAAAACCCACTCTTGACCCCTCTGATCCCTCCACCTGTTGCCCTATTTTGCTTTTTCCTTTTGCCTCCAAGCTCCTGGAACAAACTGTGGACACCCGCTCTCTTGACCTCCTTACTTCCATTTCCTCCCTTGACCCCCTTCAGTCTGGGCCTCTATATTCAGCTGCTCTTGCCAAAATCACCAATGACCTTCTCTTGGTTAAGTCTACAGGCCTCTACTCCTTTCTTGTTCTGCTTGATCTCTCTGCTGCCTTTGACGCTGTTGACCACACCCTCTTCCTAGATTCAGGTCGCATTCACACCTTACGGCGGCATCACTCCTGCGGGGAAAGGCTGGATTTTGAGCCCTGTCACTCACGAGTATTGTCACAGTAGAACCACGTTCACGCTGGAAGTTGTGATGGCACTGGCCTCCTTTCCCCGCTGCCTGCCATAAGGTGTGAATGTAATACCACGTCACTCCCTTGGTTTCTGGAGATTGGCCCTTGACTGGTTCTCTTCCTATCTCTCTAACTGCTTTTTCAATGGGTGTTATTAGATGGACACAAAGCCTGGCCACCCCCAGAGCTGCTCTGGGGGTGCACCCTGTGTCCACCCCTCTTCCAGCTCCAACTCGGTCGGCAACAGACAGACTGGCGGTTTCCCTGAGCCACAGTCTGCTCTATACTGAGTCCGCAACTCTATGGTGCTGAATGGGGCAAGGGATGGCCAAGCGTGGAGCCGTAGCATGGGTCCACATTCAGCAACTCCATGTTTGGCCATTGCCCCAAGGTTTGGCAGGCTTGCTCCATGCAATGTACTCGAGGATGTTCCAGAGCACTGCCAGCAGGGCTGCCCCAGAGAAGCCACAACCTTCTCCGCTTTTAACAGCTGGTGGGCGACTTTTCTACCTTTACGCTCCATTCCTGGGCAAACTACTGAATCTCATGGCTTCCAGTATCACCTATATATTGATTACACTCAACTTTATCTCTCTTCCTCAGCTCTCTCCTCTTCCATTCAGTCTTGCATCACCAGTTGTTTTGCTGACATTTCTGCTTGGATGCCTCACCATCAGCTCAAACTTAATATGTCCAAGACTCAACTCCTCATCTTTCCCCCTACACTTTCCTCTCCCACTTCCCCTCCCATATTTCCATTGATGGTGTTATCAGCCAGCATGTCCCTCAGGCAGATAAGCCATGGTTCATCTTCTATTCCTCTCTCTCCTTTAAACTTCAGATCCAGTCTGTTACTAAAGCCTGTCTCTTTTCTATGCATAACATTGTTAAAATCTGGCCCTTCTTTACTTCTTCCACTGCCAAAACTCTAGTCCAGGCTCTAATTATCTCGCCTTGACTACTGCAACTTCCTTCTTACTGGCCTCTCCTGCTCACACCTTGCCCCCTCTCTTTAGTTCAACACTCCACTGCCAAGGTCATCAATCTTACCCATTGCTTTGATCATGTTCAGTCCCTCCTCACACCCCTCATTTGCTCCCTGTACCCAAATACATTCAGTACAAGCTCCTTGCCTTTACCTTCAGATCTCTTCATGGCCTTGCTTTCTGCACTGGTTTCCTGCTACATCCCCACCCAGGAGCTTCATTCCTCCTCCATCTCCATCACCCTCACCTGTCCCAGTGTCCCCTGCTCCTGTAAACACCTTCACCCCTTCTCCCGTACTGCCACACATGCCTGGAACTTCCTTCCTGAATGCATTTGATCTGATTCCTCCCAACCTTCAAATCCCTCCTAAAAGGAACACTCCCACCCTCTGCCCACCTGCTGCTGTTATGGAGCTGTGTTATATATAGTTCTAGTACCTGCTATGGGCTTCTGCTAGTTGCTGTATCCAGAGCTGAGAAGGAATTTTACACGCCTCTATACTGGTAAGCAAGAGGTGTGGTTTTTGCCTTCTCTGTAGCAGGTTGTTTGCTTTTAACCCACTTGGCCAGTCGGAAATGTGATGCTGTGATGTGTCCCATTTATGGACAGGAGCACGTTGCTTCAGCTGACTGTGCTTCAGGCAGGGCTGGGCCGGCCGGAGGGTGGGTGGCCGGGGGAGCACGGGGGGGCAGGACTGTGCGGTCACACATTGCGCCGCGCTGCCCTGCCCCCTTCCCGATCCCCGGTAGGAATCAGGATGGCACATCTGAAGGATGGCCGGCCTGATTCCTAATCGGAATCTGGAATGGATCCTGGTCCATGGTTCAGTGTGGTGGGCCTCCAGGCCTGTCACGTCTGAAATTACCCAAAGTTGCAGCCTATGCCTTTTTTTTTTTTACCCAGCATTTGAGTATGTGATTCCCTGGGTTGTGTCCATGCAAACCTACCTTTTAAATTGACCTTTCTTAGCTGCCTCCCACTCCCACCAGGCTGCTCACTCATGCTGTCCTTTCACTCAGCACATCACTTCTAACCTGGAATTAAACTAAGCATGTGCACCTGCAACCTCTCAACTTTGGATATATCCTGTCTCTAGATTGTAAGCCCCTCAGGGTAATTATGATTGTACACCACATTGCTGATGCTATATAAATAATAACAACAAGATGTTAGCTATTCACTGACCTGCATAAAATGAGTTGGCCTCAGCTTTCAAACAGCTTTGATCAGGTAGATCCCTTCATCCACAAAAAGCCTCTTTGACATCACTTGGCTCTGAGTGGCTGCTTGGATCTTTCTAATGTGCATGAGAGCACAGTATCAGGGCATTGGTGGTTCCTAGGAGCTCTAAGCAGACATAAGTCCACAACTCAGTATTAAGACAATTGACATGGCTAGCAGTCTCTGCTGTGACATCAAGAATGAATTGACAACCTCTTTCTTACATGACGATGCAAAGGTAATCCTTTTGTACCAGGACTGAAGCACATTGGTTGTGTGATGTGAGAAGACTTGATTGCTGAGTATCACATGTGCCAGTTTTGTGAATAATAAATCAAAGATTTCAGAATCCCAAACTGCCAAAAAAGTGCCTTCAACAAAGAATATATTTACTACAACAAAACAAAAAGGAAGACAGACAACAGAGTCTCTGAATCATGAAAAGAGTCTGTGGTAAACACAGCAATAAACAATGCCAGAAAAAGACACTGGAAAATAGATCTTGGGAAACTCAGCATTTATGATCACATCATAGGATTTGATATGTGCTGTAGTTGGGGAGTAAAACTTATTTGTCAGTCATAACTCATAAGCTATGCCACCTTTTTTTTTCCGGGCTTGATTCACGGTGTTGGTTCTTGCCTTTAAAGCCTTACACGGCCTTGGCCCGACCTATCTGCAGGGTCGCCTCACTCATCAGGTCCTGAATCAACTGTTGGGGGCACCTTCCTGGTGGGGGCTACTATGGAGAGGGCGTTCTCGGTAGTCGCACCTCGACTGTGGAACTCCCTCCCAGAGGAGGTTTGCCTGGCCCAAACCTGTTGACTTTTCATTGCTTGTGTAAAACCTGTCTGTTCTGCCAGGCATTTGGTGGAGGGAACGGATGAGGGTGGTTATGTGGTGGGGAGCGGGGGGAGGGAGTTATGGGAGTTATATTTTTAAGTTGGGTAGGAATGTTGTTTTATATTTATATGATTTTATCGTAAATTATGATATTGTTTTATATTTATATGATTTTATTGTAAGCTGCCCCGAGCCACCTGAGGTGGAACTGAGTGGGGTATTAAATTGTTAAAATAAATAAATAAATAAATAAATAAAAGCAGGGAGTACATATGTAGGTTTTCTACATAGGCTGGTAAACAACATGACAATCCTCAAATGTTATAGCTTCTGTGACGTTCTTAGAATACAAACCATTACTATTTAGAGTACTTGAAACAGTTTTGATTATTTGTTTTCTTTTGTTATCTTTTTTCGATGCTATGCCAGCTATGCTCTTTGTCCTGGTTAGCTTATACACTACACTGAAAACTAAAATTAAATCAATGGTATCTTTTACCTTCCACTTTCCAAATATATTTGCTTTTAAAATTAAATTAGAATTAAATATACGAATTTGAAATAATAATGCCAAACTATAACAAAATAAGCATAATAAACAAATATTAATTGTTAATTTCAAAAGCTTCCTACTGCTTATTTTACTTAACCAAATAAAGGCTCTATAACTGTGGACACACTGGGAAGCTGATTTTCAAAGACTGTTTTCCAGACAGTCAGCAAGGTATTAAGCATGACATTTTCTGTAGTGTTTTTCAGAGGTTCTTGAAAGTGCTCGTTGTTCAACTGAAAACTCAGTCTGAAAGATAAGTGTTTGATAATGAACCCCTAAGTTATACTTGAGTGTACAACTTACAATATTGTGCTGTGAATGCATCCTCAAGCTTATATGGCCTTAATACACGGACGGGGGTGTTTCGGTGAGGTGGGTGGGTGTCCATGTAAATGGACACCCACCCAGCTCCACCCACGGAGCCTCCTCCATTTTACCAGAGGGCTCTGTGGGTGGAGATGGGTGTGCGGTGGGTAAAGGTGGGTGTACGGCGAGAGTGCACACACACTCACTCACCGCCGGTTGTATTCACACAGGTTCACACCTGCCGCACGCCCATCTCCACCCCCACCGGCCATGTACACGGACTGCCCCCCCCCCCCACTGCACACCCTCCCAAACACCGAGCGGTGGAGGGTGTCTGTGTAAAAACGGCCTATGTCTGAAAAATCTTACACCTTCTCTTACTTAGGACTGTGGCATGCACAATGCCTATCTGCTTTATAGTCTGATAATCAGCAAGAATTCAGAGAGTAGCAACCCAGGCCCCGGGCAACAGCTTCCAGCCCAGAGAGATTTTTCTGCTGACCAGCCTCATTATGTCAGAGGAGTGCATACTGTGTATCCTCCTTGGTGGAAATAACTGTAGATTTAGTCAGAAACTATAGCTCATTTTATTATCAGTAGTTACATCAGCAGTTGCTCAGAAGCTTTGTAAGTGAAACAATAGGAATGAGGAAGTAAATGTTTTAGAGTTAATTCTGAGTGAACAGGTGCAAGCGGACCTGTAGCTAGGACACACCGTGAGTGTGCATTTGTGTGCGAGATACTGTTTGATAAAGGGAATGTTCTATTCAGAATAAGAAACTGGAACACATATTATTTCTCGGGGGCAGGGAGGAAGGCAGCAGAACAAAAAAAATTGCAGGGGAAGTGTTCCCTTAAGCTATGGGCCTTGGTACAGGTGCCAAAAACCCCTAAGCTATGGGCCTGGGTGCAGGTACTTTAAATGTGCCAGAACCCAAGCAGAGTGAACTGTATGTGTTTGCAGAACAGGTAAGAGCCAGAGCAGCACAGTGTGCCAAAACAAGAGTGCTGCAACCCCAGGACAGTGGTGACACATCAAAGGAAAGCAAATATACCTGGAGTATCATTTACTACATCAGTAATTCAGATTTGTAAAGTGGTTCTTCCCACTGTGAAAACTGATCTCCCGCACTATCGTGGATAAAACCAGCACAGTGCAGTGCTTCAGTAATTGCTATGGTGTAGCAACTGTTGCCAGAGAATAAGAAACTACTGCTCTGTTCCAGACTGTCTTTACCTCAGTTTTCTGTATCTGAAATGGAACTTATACTTACCTATGTACAGTAATAGAAATGCTGTTAAATTTAATTATGGTAAAGAGATCCTTCTAAGAAAGGTACCATAAAAGTGTGTGTGTGTGTCTAATATGTTATATTCCAAAAGAACAAAAATTAAAAGTTAGTTGATTCAACATTCTATGAGTCAATTGAATTAATTTAAACTCCTGTTTATAAACCTTTCAAATGTAGAATAAAGAGAAGTTAAAATGTATGAGAGAGTAGCCAAGAAAAAGTTATGTACAAGTATTAAACAATTTATCTCAGAAAACACTAGGATAACACAGCAGCCTTGTCAAGCAAGTAAGGAAAAAGTGCTGTTTCAAGTTAGTGTTCTCTATTTACTCATATGCTACATGCTTTGGCTGCCACATCTGAGAAATTCTAAATTGTAACATATTAAGCGTGCTAGTCACCACATGAAGACATGGGACATAGGCAGATAAGTTAGCTAACAGCAACTGCCATTCCTCCAATGGGTCTGCGCATTCCCTCTACAGGGAAGGGGTCCTAGGGCCTGCTCCCTGCTGAGAGCCTCTGCAGAGAGTGGCTGTGGTACACACACCCAGCAGTGAGAATGCGTACAGCCACTCAATGAGAAAGTGTGGATTTTAAAAAGAGGGTATTATTGGATAAAAGGGGGAGATAATTAGCTTGCTACAACTATAGCAATATTTTTTCACACAAATTCCTCAGCTACCATGACTTAAAAGACTCTTCACATCTTATTATTTATTCAGATCCTGATTCTGCAAGAGATTCCATGATTACGATTACGATTTTTTTCAGGTTACCTTGATAAGGTGGGTTCAATTAAAGAACCTGCTCTTAATTTCATCTGGTCAAATTCAGATCTCAGTTTGTCAATTTCATCTGCCAATCTTTCCTGAAAAAAGAGATTTTTCAAAAGATAAGATGCACTAGATATCGATAAATGCATTCAATCACCAACTTCTAAAAACAGAAAACTGCAGGCACACATTCCCCTTTAGATGAACCTATGCCACTCCTATTTATTTATTTTAAAAACTTATTACCCCGCCCCTCCTGCCACAGGCAGTTCGGGGCAGCTTACAACAATAAAAACAATGAAAACAATGAAAACACATTAAAAGGAGGCAACAGAGAAAGCAACTGCCTCCTACCCCTCCCCCCGCCAAATGCCTGGTGGAACAGCCAGGTCTTGCAACTTTTTCAAAAAGAAGGGAGGTCCAGGGCCAGCCAGGCCCCCACCAGAAGGGAGTTCCAGAGCTGCGGCACAGGCACTGAGAATGCCCTCTCCTGCATGACCACCCAAGAAACTCAGGGAACTTCGAGCAGGGCATCCCCGGATGACCGCAAGGGCCAATCCAGGACACGGGGAATGAGGCGATCTTGCAGATAGGCAGGACCCAGACCGTTTAGGGCTTTATAGGTTAAAACCAACACCCTGAATCGGGCCTGGAAAACCACCGGCAGTCAGTGCAGAGAGCGGAGCACTGGTGTAATATGCTCCCGGTGGCCCAGTCCCACTAGGAGATGGGCCACCGCATTCTGCACCAGCTGTGATTTCCGAGCCGTCACCATGGGTAGCTCTATGTAGAGCACGTTACAGTAATCTAGTTGAGAGGCAATGAAAGTAGGGATTGGCGAACGCGGTTCGGAAGTTCGGAGTTCGGCCCGAACTCCAACTGTTCGGACGACCGAACTTGAACCCGAACCCGAACGCGAACATACCAAACAAACCGAACAGCGAAATGGCCAAACAGTTCGGTCAGTTCGGCTCGCGTTCGGATGAGTTCGGGTGGCAAAAAAAGGTTCACTGGAAGGTCAAACATTACAGGGAGGTGTCAGTCACTGAGGAGCAGACTTCCAGGCACCAGGGGTGGAGAGGCTTGCAAGAAACGAAACTAATTATCTGCCTCCCC
>QEPC01014254.1:580868-591104 GCA_003113815.1 Sphenodon punctatus | reverse complement strand
GTTAGTGATTTAGTTTTAGTGTTTGTAGGAGTAGGTCTGTGTACTTATTAGATAATCCATTTACTTCATAGCATTTAGAATAGTTAATAGCAGTTAGATTTAGTGTAGACAGATATATATAATATTAGATTAAAAAAAATAAGAAAACCCCATATAAAAACCAAAAAACCAAATAAAGAACAAAAGAAAACCCAATAAAAAACCAAAAAAACATATAAAAAACAAAAAAAACACCATAACAACACTTCCCAAACGGCTGAACGGAATAGCCGAACAGCCGAACAGAACAGCCGGACAGCCTAACCGAACGGCCTGTTCGGACGAACGAACCGAACAGCCGAACCCGGACTTGGCAAACGAAACAAACGAACGAACGAACGAACCGAATGAATCCAAACCGAACGAATGAACCGAACGAATCCGAACCGAACGCAGCCGAACCCGAACAGCAATCTGTTCGCCCATCCCTAAATGAAAGCATGGATGACTTTGGCCACATCAGAGTCCGAAACAAATGGCCGAAACTGTCGCACCAGATGTAACTGGTGGAAAGCACTCCTCACCACAACGTCCACCTGGAGATCCAGGCAGAGCTGTGCATCGATGAGCACCCCTAGACTTCGTACCTGGGAGGTCAATGGAGGACAGACCCCATCAATGATGGGGGCCACCAATTCCATCACCTTACCCACTAACATCACCTCTGTCTTGTCAGGATTCAGCTACAGTCGATTAGCCCTCATCCAATCCCTCACAGTCACCAGACACCAAGTAAACACCGAGACTGCTGGACGTGGGTCTGTTGAAAAAGGGAGGTACAACTGGGTGTCATCAGCATATTGACGACATCATACACCAAACCCACTAATCACCTCACCAAGCGAACAGGAGAGGGGTCAGAACAGAACCCTGCGGAACTCCACACATACGATCAAAAACAATGCCCGAGAACCACCCGCTGAGTTCTTCCGGTCAGGAACGAGCGGAACCGTTCAAGAATAGTCCCGCCCACTCCCACACAGCCCCACAGGTGCATCACCAACATCTCATGATCAACGGTATCAAACACAGCCAACAGATCTAATAGGATCAGCAGGGTCGAATGACCCTGATCCATATCTCGGTGCAGGCCATCTACCAAAGCCACAAGCACAGTCTCAGTGCCATAACCCAGACGAAAGCCAGACTGAGAGGGATCCAGAAAACCGATGCAATCAAGATGCAGCTGCCAAGCCACTACCTGTTCCCTAAAAAGGGAAGGTTAGAGACAGGCCGATAGCTGGCAGGGGAGCCAGCATCAAGCGATGGTTTCTTGAGCAGAGGCTGCACCACTGCTTCCTTGAGACAGCCTGGCACTCTGCCCTCCTGCAGGGAGGCGTTGACCACCCCAGCCAGCAACGGCCCCATTGTCTCTCAGCAGATCTTAACCAGCCAGGATGGACAAGGGTCTAAATCACAAGAAGTGGCCCTGACCGCCCAAAGAACATCCACCACATTGGCAGGCATCACTGACTGAAACCGAGCCCAGAAAATCGAACATGATGGGGCTTCCATAACCTCTGTTTCTCCTAGTATAAGTAATGCTGCATCGAAATCATGGTGAATACGAGCAATTCTTTCCACAAAATAATTCACAAACATGTCACAGCGGGCAGCAGATGACTCAACTCCAAGACTGAGGGATGTTGGACTGACCAGTCCACGCACTACCCTGAACAGCTCACCTGGATTGGATTTTGCGGACACTATGAGGGCAGCAAAGAACTCCCTCTTTACTGCCCGCATATCCACAGCATAGGCTCATAAACTGGTTCTATGCCGCAATCTAGCGGCTTCAGCATGCGAACGATGCCACCGTCGCTCCAACTGCCACCCATCTTGCTTCAGCAATTGTAGCTCCTCAGAAAACCAAGGAGGTTTGCGGAGCTGCTGCCTGGGCAGTGGACACTTAGGAGTCGTCTGATCAATGGCCTCGTCAGCAAGGTGTTCCACAGCACAGCAAGGTCATCGATAAGATGGTCGTCAAGGTCAGAGGGTATTTACCCCAGAGCATTCTGGAACCGTTCTGGTTCCATCATCCTCTGGGGGCGAACCATCCGAATCGGCTCAACACCCTTCCAGGGGCAGACGTGCTCTAGGAGCGAGGTCTGCAGGAGGTAATGGTTCATCCATGACAAGGGCACAACTGATATCTCTCCCACTAATGGAACACCCACCTCAAGGCCAGTGCAAAACACAAGGTCCAAGGTGTGTCCTCCCTGATGTGTTGGGCTGATAACCATCTGGGAGAGGCCCATGGTTGCCATGGCGGCCATGAACTCATGCTCAGTTCCCCCTAGGGCAGTGTCAGCATGAATGTTATCTTTGGGGACCACACCACCACCCCCAATACCACCTCTGCCAGAGCATGCAGGGAGGCTGCTGCACAGGTAGGTGTACAGTATACCAGCAGCACTCGCAAACTGTCCCCTACCAAATCAAACACAAGATGGAGACCGTCGATACCCAATATGGATTGCACCAGATACCTCCTCACAGATCATCCCGCCTTAAAAATCATAGCTACACCACTATCACCCCCCGTCCCTCTGACCGTGGCTGGTGCTGCACGGAATACCCAGCCGGAACAAGATCAGCCAGAATAGGCCCCGATTCATTGTCCAGCCAGATTTCTGTGATACATACGAGATCGGCAACATGGTCCAGGATTGTTTCCTGGACTACTGTCGCTTTATTAGCCACCGATCTTGCATTTAACAGCACCATCACAGGGTCGGAGGCCCTCTGACCAAGAACCACCTGCTCCGCTGCTGTGAGCAGGACATGCAACAAGCATCTATCCTGCCTCACCAGTTTCACCTCCCCCCTCTTTGGACCATATCTCCCCCGTCCCATCATGACCCCAATAGCCCCTCCCACTCCCCCCGGTTGCCCCCCTGCCCCCCCGGCTGTCCCACACTGGCAGCAGGGGAGATCTGCCCCACAGCCCCCCTCCATTGGTCCCCCCCTCTTACAGGGAGACCAGAATCCCCCACCCTTATTGGGTTGAACCCCCACTCTCTCACCGGGGGGGGACGTGCCCAACCCAACCCACCCCAAGCCCCCTCATTCCCTACATATGCAGGGGAGGACAAAAGGGCGGTGACAAAAGGGCACTGGCCGTTTTGTGGCCGTTGTGAGGCCGGTGCGAGGACAGCAAGGAGCCAACTCCCTGATGACGCCCATACCGCACAGCCTCTTCCAACCATCGCTGCCATCGCCGCCAGACATTGCGGCACCCTCAGCCCAGGTTACTCACTCTGCTGCCCGAACTGTTGTCACCTAGGATGCCTCCCCATATCTCCCTTGCCTCCTCGCCCTCTATTTCCCACCCTGCTGCTGGCTCCCCTCCTTCTCCCTCCTCCAGTGGCATATCTCCAACCAACCTACCCCTTATTCTCACCCATGCTCATTCCCCCTCCTCACCCTCATCCCCCCTTGCCCATTCCCTGTAAGTCCCCACCACCACCCCACCTCCCCTCATCTAAACCTTGCACACTCAGACACTCCACAGCCCATTGTGGCCGGTGTGAGACCCAAACCCTGCAAACCCGGCTGCTCCACGTCCCCCAATCTCATCCGCATCCCATGCGTTCCCCAAAACCAATTACCTTTCTCCTGCTCCCTTTGGAACTGCCGCTCTGCCATGGCTAAAGCCCCCTTCATCCATGATCTCTTCCTCTCTTGCCCCTTTCAACTCCTTGCTCTTCAGAAACCTGGATCTCACCCTCCAACTCTGTTACCCCAGTCACTCTATGCTCAGGGGGCCTTTCGTTCTCTCACAGACCCCGCCCTGAGGGCTAGGGGGGTGGCATGGGTTTCCTCCTTGCCAATCCCTGTCAATTCCAAATCCTTTCCCCTCCTCCCTCCCTCCCTCTCCTTCCCTTCCTTTGAGGCCCATTCTGTGCGTTTATACTCCCCCCTACACCTTCGTGTTGCTGTCATCTACCGCCCCCCGGGTTCCCTCTCCTCTTTCCTCCCGGACTTTGAATCCTGGCTCACCTTCTTCCTCTCCGATGATATCCCCACTCTTATCCTTGGTGATTTCAACATTCACGTTGACACGCCCTCCGCCCCCTCTGTTTCCCGCTTTCTCTCTCTCGCTTCCTCCTTTAATCTCCGACTCTGGACCGACTCCCCCACTCATACTGACGGCCATTCCCTCGACCTCATCTTCACTCGAAACTGTTCTCTTACTGACCTCTCCTTTGACCCCTGCCCTAGTTCTGATCACTTCCTCGCCTCCTTCAGCCTTTCCCACCGACCCCCCTCCTCCTCCCCCTCTATGCGCCCCTTCCGCAATATGCAGGCCCTTACTCCCTCGGAGTTTGCCGCACATCTTTCCCCCCTTCTCCCCCCCGTTTTCGCCTCCTCCTCCCCTGACTCTGCTGTCTCTGCTCTCAACGCTTCTCTCTCCTCGACCCTTGACTCTCTTGCCCCCCCCTCTGCTCGCCCCGTCCGCCCCCTCGACCCCCGCCCCTGGCTTACCCCTGCCATCCGCTACCTCCGCTCCTGCGCCCGGGCTGCCGAACGCCTCTGGCGCAAATCCCGCTCCCTCCCTGACTTCCTCCATTACAAATTCTCCCTCTCCTCCCTCTCCTCGGCTATCTCCCTAGCTAGGCAGCGCTATTATGCCTCTAGGATCGAATCTTTCTCCCGCGACCCTCGCCGCCTTTTCTCTACTTTCGACTCCCTTCTCAAACCCCCCTGCCCTCCTCCGCCCTCTTCCCTTGCTGCTCGGGATCTTGCGTCGTTCTTCACCTCCAAGATTGACAAGATCCGTCGGGATATTGCCTCCCTCCGCCCCCCGCCCCCCTCCCTCCTCGCATCCTTCCCTCCTGCCTCTCTCCAGGAAATCTCTGCTCTTCTCTCTTCATCCAACCCCTCCACCTGCCCCCTTGACCCGATCCCCTCCCGCCTCCTGACCTCTATTGCTCCCACTGTCGCCCCCCCACTTCTACATGTCATCAATCTCTCCCTTTCCACAGGCTCCTTCCCCTCTGCCTTCAAGCATGCCACTGTCTCCCCCATCCTCAAAAAGCCCACCCTGGACCCATCTGACCCCTCTAGTTACCGGCCAGTCTCCCTCCTTCCCTTTGCCTCAAAGCTTCTGGAACGTGTCGTCTACTCCCGCTGCCTGGACCTCCTCTCTGCCAACTCCTCCCTGGACCCTCTCCAATCCGGCTTCCGCCCCCTCCACTCTACTGAAACTGCCCTGGCCAAGATCACCAATGATCTACTTGTCGCTAAATCTAAGCGCCTCTACTCCATTCTTGTCCTCCTTGACCTCTCTGCTGCCTTTGACACTGTCGACCACTTGCTTCTATTGGACTCGCTTTACTCTTTGGGCTTCCGTGGCTCTGTCCTTGACTGGTTCTCCTCCTACCTCTCTGACCGCTCCTTTAAAGTCTCGCTCCCCGAGTCAAACTCCTCCTCCCTCCCCCTTTCGGTTGGGGTCCCCCAAGGCTCTGTCCTTGGCCCTCTCCTCTTCTCTATTTACACCCTGTCCCTTGGCAAAATTATTGCCTCCCACGGATTCCAATATCATCTCTACGCTGATGACACCCAACTCTATCTTTCTACCCCCTCTCTCTCCTCTTCTGTCCACTCACGCCTCGTCAACTGCCTCTCTGATATCTCCGCCTGGATGTCCCGACGTCAACTCAAGCTCAACATGGCCAAGACCGAACTCCTCATTTTTCCTCCCTCCTCTTCCTCTCCCTCTAACCTGCCCATCTGCATCGATGGAGTCACCATCCATCCTGTTCTCCAAGCCCGTAGCTTGGGCTTCATCTTTGACACGCACCTCTCTTTTAAACCTTACATTGACTCTGTTGCCAAATCCTGCCGATTCGCCCTCCATAACATTGCTCGGATCCGCCCCTTTCTCTCTACCTCCTCGGCCAAAACCCTTGTTCATGCCATGGTTATCTCTCGCCTCGATTACTGCAACCTCCTCCTTGCTGGCCTCCCTCGCTCTCACCTGTCCCCCCTTATCGCAATCCAAAACTCCGCTGCCAAGGTCATTCACTCTGCCCGTCGCTTCGACCATGTGCAGCCTCTCCTCTTCTCTCTTCACTGGCTCCCCCTTCCTGAACGTATCCTGTTTAAACTCCTGGTATTCACGTTCAAAACACTCCACAACCAAGCTCCCCCTTACCTCTCGGACCTAATCTCCCTACGCACTCCTGCACGCGCTCTCCGCTCTTCCTCTGTCCCCTCCCTCACTCTCCCTCGTTTCTCCTGCTCACCTAACCGCCTTCGACCCTTCTCCCTCGCTGCCCCCCATGCCTGGAACTCCCTCCCTACCCACATCCGCCTTGCCCCCTCCCTCCGCTCCTTCAAATCCCTCCTCAAGACCCACTTTTTCCTCGCCGCCTTTCCCAATGCCTGCTAGTCGTTCCCCATATACTTACTGTCTGCCCTCCTCTGCAGACTGCTGCAACCATCCTGATTGTAACCAAGCCAAGCACACGCACCTGAGACTTCGCATCCGCTTGAATGTTTGTTTGTCTTCTCCCCTGTCTCTCCCACTGTCCCCTCTCCCTGTCTCCCCCTCCTTGTCTTTTAGATTGTAAGCCACAGGCAGGGACCGCGTCCATTTCTATGTTCTGTACAGCACCAAGTACATGACTGGTGCTATATAAATGCTAATATAATAATAATAATAATAATAATAATAATAAATGTTCCCTCAATCCTCCCCAACTCCATCAACATATACCGTACCCACCCGCCCTATCCCATAGCCAGCCTCCACCAACCCTCACACAAGAGCCACACCCAACGACCCTATGGCATGGCCCTTAGGCACGTAGTCCTGCGGTTCCGCCTGGGGTAAATGGTTAAGTGTGTAGTTCGTATTCCATTTGCACCGTCTGACAAGAATCAGATCCTGGGGGAGTCCTCAATACAGGAAGAAGCCCGCCTAGCAACTTTCATTCCTAATGAGTCATGCACATGCTTTGAGACAATACTGTATAATATGCCTTGCTAATTTTCATAAACTGAAAGGAATTTTGTGCAGAAATGATATTTTAAAATATTTATATTTGTTCCAAATAATAAGTGACAGAAAAGAACAAACTTAGACAATATTTTGATTAGAAACAATGAAGCAAACACCATCTATTGTAGCTTTTGGCATAAAAAAAGTAATAGCAACAGAGCTGAGGCCGATGATAAAAATACTGAGGAACTACTCTGCCAGTCTACCCTATAATGTATAGAATAGTGTCTGAAGATGTAAATGATTCTAGAAAGGACTAGTGCCAACCAAGTGAATTCTAAATAACCTAAGTACCAATTAAAGTCTTGATTCAGGATATCAGGTAATTCAAATTTAAGTCCATCACAATTCAGTAAAGTACACTTATTATTGTCAGGGCCTGATGAGTTTTCATTGTCATTTGACCTGATGGCAAATGATGTCCTCATTTTTGTTAGCTTAGATAAAGCCTTTGTTTGAAGTGATGGGAAGGAGGCAGGGCAGTCCCCTAAGGTGGCAAGTTCAAGGGGGTGGCTCTCCCCCTCCCCCCCATCCAGCCACCACCAAGCTCCATGGCTGGGTCAGGGCAGGGAGAGTTGCCCCCTTGAACTTGCCACCCTAAGCAGCCTTACTACCTCCAATCCAGGCACAGTCTGCAGCAGCAGGGGGGAAGGAGGGAGCTGCCCCAGATGGCCCCATCCCTGCCTGCCTCCAATCCAGAGCTTTCTGGATGAGGGTGGGAGGGAGGGTTCAGGGGAATGGGTCTACCAAGGGCAGCAAGTTCAAGGTGGTGGTTCTCCCCCCCCAACCTGATCCAGCTGCCTCCAAGCTTCACGGTGGGGTGGGGGGCGGCAGCTGTCAGAGACTGCCTAAGGTGACAAATATCCTTGCACCGCTCCTGGAAGGAAGGCTACATTTATCTGAAAATATTAATAGACATTACTATAAAGCTGCTGTCTTCGTAGACTCAAACTATGTAAGGATATAGATTTTAAATATCTTTCTATTAGTTCATTATACACAGGAGGTGCATTGATATTTATATTATGATAATGCCTACAGGCCCCATTTTGCCAGGTGCTGTACATACACATAGTATGAGATAATTCCTGCCCTGAGTAGATGGCAGTCTGAAAAGACAAGATGGACAAAGGGTAGAGCTAAAATGATTACCTGCAAAAATGGGTATACCTGTATCGACCCAACAGCAAGTATCAATTGGTACCCAATTGTAACCTGATTCCGGTACCCAATGTCTCAGAACGTCTACTTCCACTACTGATTTTTTTACTTCCTTATTTATTTATCTATCAACTTCCAATACCTATTTATTGATTTTTCATCCTGGAAAGTCGACTTTGGGTCCCAGAAAGTCAATTTCCAGTCATGAAAAATCAACTTCCAGTCCCACTTTTTTTAAATTTCCATCTCAATTTTTTGGTTTTCCCAACCCAACATACAGATTGGTAGTTGTAGAATAGAAGCATTTGCACCAGAAGGTACTGATTTTGGGGGTTTCTGGGTATCTGATGTGGTACCCAAAAATGCGAGTATTACCCAGGGGTGCTAAATTAAGTACCTGTTTCAGCTCTAAAGGGTAGATGAAAGGCAGTGATGAAAAGCTCCTGATTCCTAGTCAAGTATCTAACCACAGCCATTTCTTTCTGCAAAACTATGGAATGAAAAAGGCGTTTGGTTTAAGATATATATTTTCTCCTGCAGTTTTCCTCACTTCATGCTGAGTTTTGGATATCACATGGTAATAGATTTTTCCATTCCATCCAACTGTATTTTTTTCCATTCCACACTATGTGTTTTAATTTAATTTGACACAAAGCAAGAATGCTTTATATGTACATCTCAAGGCGGCTGTATTTGTGTCTCCTACTGCCTTTAAGGCAAGCATATCTTCAGTGAAATATCAAAAATCTGGATTTTGTATAAATGTTACAATTAATTTGACTGATTCACTAAACCAATGTTTAAGGGTTAACTTGCTTTGAACTTAAAAAGGCAACTTTCAGCTATGTTTAGTATTATATGACAGGCACCCTTTAGAAAAACTGTACCAAATCAAGCACAATGATATTCTTGACTAAAGAACTAAATTTACCAACACTAATAACAACCTTTGATATACACACAGAAACAGTGAGACACAAGCACAATAATAAGGTTAAATATGGAGGTTGCAAATTTAGGTGATTTCAGATGTGACGGGGTGAATATTCACCCTGCCACGACCACAGTCAAACGCGGGCCGTGGTGAAGTGTGGTGGACGTCTGTTTGCTCGCATCTAGATGTTCACCACAGTCAACCACGGGCTGCGTTTGCATTGACCACGCTTCGTTACCGCTCACCACCAGGAGGTAACAAAGCGTGGTCAATGGCCACCACGGCCGTGGTGAAGGGTTCGTCACATCTGTTGACTCACCCTTCACCATGGTCGGGGTTCGCCATCCCGGTCCTGGGCAGGCCGTGCAGTCAGATAGGCCGCACTTCCTGCCCATCACGCTGGGGGCCGGGCCGACGGCGGTGCTGGGGGGCATGCGGCCGCACGCAGCACTGCACGGCCCCGCCCTCTTCGCGGTGGGGGGAGGCAATAGACGTTATGCCCACTGGGATTGACCGCGGGCCGTGGTGTCTCGTTCCCCATGGGTGGGGGTGAAGGGGGAACGTCTGTTCTCCCACCCCTTCACCCCCGCCAGTGGTCCTAACCACACTACGGCCCACGGCCAATCCCGGAGGGCGTAACGTCTGAAATCACCCTTTATTTAACAATGATCACCTAATTTTGATTACTCTCATGCCAATCTCAATTGACACCAACCGCGCCGCGGTTTTTTCTCTTTTTAAAAAAAATAATATATTTTTTAAAAATATATATATTTCTGTCCCAATGGGGGCGGGGGCGACTCAGGCCGGCCTGTTCCAGGCTGTGGCAGCCTGGATACAGAGTCTGAGTCCCCTCCTCCCTCCCTCTCACACAGTCTGGCTGGCCCCATCGTGCTCCCTCCTCCTGGAAATATACAAGCAACTTCCGGGAGGGGAAGACTCGTGGCCAGGCAGAGCATGTGAGCCAGGAGTGCAGCAGGACAGGAGGCTCAGATTGAGAAGAAGGCAGCAGGTGGGTGCTGGGGCCGCCTGGCTGGGGGTGCGGGGGGTGCGGGAGCCTGCTGGGGCTGGCTGTCCTTGCTTGGGGGTGGGG
>QEPC01014254.1:549471-576022 GCA_003113815.1 Sphenodon punctatus | reverse complement strand
AAAGGTCTAGCAGGACCAGTAAGGTCTGACGACCCTGGTCCAATGCCAGACGGAGATCGTCAACCAAGGCCACCAATGCCATCTCCGTACCATACCCAGGCCGAAACCCAGACTGGGAGGGATCAAGGAAACAGGTGCGGTCCAGATGTTCCTGGAGCTGCCGTGCCACAGCCCGTTCAATAACCTTCCCTAAAGAGGGAAGGTTAGAGACTGACCGATAACTGGCAGGAGCATCAGCGTCAAGAGATGGTTTCTTGAGCAGGGGTCTAACCACAGCCTCCTTTAGGCAGTCAGGCACCCTGCCCTCCCGAAGGGAGGCACTAACCACCCCAGCCAGCAACGGCCGTAACGTTGTTGATTTTATTGTATGGCATTGTAATTGTGAGCCGCCCCGAGTCGCCATCAGGTGAGGGGGTGGGGTAGAAATCGATTAAATAAATAAATAAATAAAATATTAGATCCTTATTACAGGTGCTGCTGTGTACAGTTAGACAACAAATAAATATTTTTTCATTATCAAATTATGAATTATCTAAATGAATTAGACTACAGATGAAACAGAAAAGTGTTATATAGTACCTTGTCATGCAACGATTCTTCCAAATTCTTTCGGAAACTTTCAGATTCCTGAATTAAAACGTTCTAGGAGAGAAAAAATACTGTGAAAGTTACTAAAATGAAAACACCCAGATAACAGAAGCTGTTCTTGTTTCCCAGAAATGTTCATACTTTTGTTACCTAGAAATCTACATATTTTCAAGAACAGGAATAACTTTACATTTGCTTCAGTCCAACATTATTCTTTTGGAAATTTTATTCTGAAACATTATTCAGAAACTATTATTCTGAAACATTATGTACTTATTTTCCACGCACTTTTCTATGTTAGGTGTCATCATTGCTTTGTGCAGTATTCCATCTCAAGAGCATCAAAAATACATGGCTGTAATTGTCCTCCAGATTCTGTTTCATCTCATTTGGCCCAGAACCTTCCCTCCTTCAGGTGTCAATGTAAAACCTGGTTGTTCTGCCAGGCATTTGGTGAGAGAGATGGGTAGGGGGAGGAGTGGGATAGGGCTGGGGGTGTGTGTGGAATTTATGGTTTTATTATTGCTATTTTTAAAGTTATGTGTATCTGTAATTTTATGCTTTTATAGTACGCCACCCCGAGCGGCCTTTGGCAGGAGGGGGCTGTATAGGAAATTTTAATAATAATAATGATGATGATGATGATGATGATGATGATTGATTGATTATTATCATCATCATCATCATAAATATCTTTAAAAGGATTTCACAAGTGTAAATTCATTTTCTTTTTTTTTACTATTTAAGCACACTAATTAAAGTGTTCTAACATGTAAGGAGAATGACTACTTGGAGTAAAAGTTATTCTAAAAATCAAACCCAATGACCGGGTTGCAGAGATGGAAACAAGGCCCAATCAAAGTGGCCCGTACAGGGGTGCCTATGAAACAGAAAGTATCTCTAGGCTAACAGAGAGGAGAATGATGGAGGAAATGATGGGTTGCCAAACTACAGGGCCTGATATATGGATCCTGTGCTCTAACAAACTCTTAGATGTCACAAAGAGCCTTTAGCCATAGATTTTGGGTGGTTTATTTCACTTCTAATGCATGAAGGACAAGCGGAATTAGTAGACAGGTGAAATTATCCAAACTCGGAGGGACCCACATGGTTTTACACCCCAGTAACTAACCTGAGTAATCTCACATAATGCCAAGGAGGAGACATTCAGGGCAAATCAAAAGTTGAAATGTGAATGAGTAAACAGAAAAGGTCTTCAATGTTCCGATACCGCTTCACCACAAACCACCACTGTCAATCGTCAGTGTCATCATGGCAATTATGTTTAATTATCCTCCATCCTTCTCTCCCCAGTAAAGTGTGGAAAAATTTCAGAGGTGTGCATTTGCAATTTCTATCTATACTGCAAATGAGACAGCCAAGGGATTAGTGGGTTCCAGCAAAATAGAACGGATTCTCTCTTTAGTTGCATTAACATCCTTTTACCTATTTGACAATGACTTGCCAAAATATTTTTCTCTATCTTGAAATTTTTATATGAGGATCAATATGTCTGGATGAATGTAAACGTTGAACATATAGAAAATACAGAATGGCTACAGTTATGAGCACCATAGATCTGAAAATTAGGAGCTAATTCTGACTATGGGTAATTTCAGACGTTAGAAAAACACCTTTTACCCCAATGGATCACAGTGGATCCCCTGTGGTGGCGGCATTCCCTTGAACGTCTGTTTGACCCCCACTAGATGTTCACCACAGTGAATCTCTGGCAGGGGTCAAACCTAACCACGGTTCTGGACCTCTGGCCAGCTGGAGGTCGAGAACCGTGGTTAGAGTGGCCATGATCCGGAAAGTGGCAAAAGTAACGTCAGTTACCTTGCCCTGGTCCGGAATTGCACCCCAAAACATGGTACAGAATCGGGCGCAGCGGCCTCATTGGCCGCTACGCCCACCCGACTCCCTGAGGGCAGGCAGCTGGGGGAGCATGGGGGGTGGGGTGGGGCCATGTGGCTGCTCAGCCCCTCCCCGATTCCCCACAGTGATGGAGCCGGAATGTTTGAAGGACGGACAGCTTCATCACAGACGGGGATCTGAGAGAGATCCCGGTCTGTGATGAAGCCGGCTGAGAGAGATCCCGGTCCGGGATTCAGCGTGGTGGGCCTCTGGGCCCGTCAGGTCTGAAAATACCCTATGCCACTGACTGATCTCTGGTAACTTCTCTGCCATGGATTACCAATCAACAAAAAAGGGAAATTAATATTTACTTGACCAGCCTTACATTTCTGTGGAAATATTCTTTAATTAATTAATGCACATGACTTGAACATGATTACGACTGATTAAATTTGCAGAAATTAAGAAAAAAAAATCTTTTGTATAAGATCAGTAATATGATAGTATTAGTATAAGTTTAAACTCCTTTTTACAAAACTGTCTTTTACCTTTTCTTCAAGTGCTGCCATTCTCTCTTTCAAGTGTAGCTGCAAGCGCTCATTGGACTCGGTCAAAAGTCTGTCTACAGTATCCGATAATCTTTTATTATGCTCCTCATTCATTTTCTCTCTTTGCCTGGCCTTCGGAGGAGAACAAAGGAAACAAAATGAAGTTTCAAAGTTAACAAACACAAATTTCTTCCATTAAAAGCTGATAACTAGCAGGAACACACATTCACTGTTTTTCCCCCATTGCTGCCAAGAGGAAAAATGCAGTGAACATGGGTTACTGAAGGACTTCACTGTAATTGTGGAAAAATCATTAAGGTATTCCAAAACCAGAAATATTTCTGGCTGATACGCTGATCAATACATGCCCATTCCTACTTATTAATAGTTATTATATTATTAATTATTATTATTATAAGCTTTTATATAGCGCCAGCAATGTACCTGGTGCTTACAAAGAATAAGATAGACATGGTCCCTGCTCGAGAGATTACAAGCTCGATTAGACTGGGGTGGGGAACCTCAGACCACGGTGGGGGACCAAATGCAGCCGTTGGCAAGTTTTTGCAGCCCCTTTCCACATTGCCTAGATCTGACCCCCAGGATCCAGTCTCTACTCCCAAGTGCTGAAAAACTGAGCTCAGGATAATGGGGCAGAGAAGAGGGCATGCACACAAGGGCAGGGGACAGTTCCACAGCACAGATCCATGACCTGGGCCTTCCTTTTCTTGAATATACCTGTTAAGCACCCCCACCCCCAACCTGTATGTGGTTCTTGGAGCTTGTGCTAATTTTCTGCATGATCCCTGGAACAGAAAAGGTTCCCCACTCCTGGATTAGACTCTTAATTATCACCAGATCACATTGCATTTAAACTAGCTGATGGGCAGATTCTGCTGCTAGCTCCCCACATGCAACTCCATTGAGTACAAAACATTGCATTTGTGTATCCTAGGGCAAGATTTGGCCTTACCAAACTATATGCACAGAAAATAAATTGTCTGGATGGCACATACTCTTTGAAGTTCCTGATTCTTCTCTTCCAGTTGGCCTTCCAAGTGTCTCATACGTTCTTCAATGTTGCCATGTCTTTCTTCAGCCTGTAAAAAAATAGGACTTGGTCTGAAATTTAATGTTTGTGACTTTTTATCTCAATTAAGTTTAAGGAAAACATAAAGCAAGCTACTACTATTCCGCAAACTCGGTTTCCAAAAAATAATTTTTATTTAAACAGGCAGCTGAACAGCATTGCTTGAAATGTGTCAGCTACAAAGGCCTGTTACATCCAAGCATCAGCAAAACATTGGAGTTATTTATGAGCAATGAAATCAGCCAAATGTAACATGCAGACTGTGCATGGTTTGAACACAAACCTGCCATCGTAAAATTGTAAGCTCCTGAAGCATTGAACTGCACGATGGTTGATTATCAATAAAATAAATACAATAATTTAAAAAAATAAATGAAAACAAATCAGATGGATTCTATTTAGCAATAGAAAGTAAAGTCCAGTAGGACTACCTTCCTACGTATGGAGATCATTTCTTGTAGTTTAGCTTCCATAACATATTGATAATCATCAGATGAGGTAGAAGAGGTTGGATCAGACTAACAAGTCAAGGAAAAGGAGAGGGACAAAATTGAAAAATCAGAACTAAAGACACTGACACTGAACAAAACACAGCACAGAATGCTTAAAAGAAAAGTGTGACTGCAAATTTAATACTTTAACTGACAGAATTTTACGAGGAATAAACTACACTCATATTTGGTGGACATGATGCAATTGATGTGGATAAATTAAAAAGAATGAAATGCTAAAAAAAAAGCTATCAACCTAGGTATGGAGTTCAAGGTTAGTGATGGCTGGCTGATGAAAGAATATTACTATATAGAGTGAATTCAAAGCAATTTTTGCTTGTAGGGTCTAATGTTAGAATTGGAATTAGGGTGAACTAAACACCAGAATATAACTTTGAGGGGCCAGTGTCAGGAGGTTTGCTACAGCCCTTCTGACTATTTTATAGGAATGGAAACAATGTATATATGTTGTAGAACAGGGGCTGCCAGAATTATGGTGCACACGATATACTCAATCCAGGCATCAGTCTCAGGTGATCTACCAGGACATCTCCGGTTGGCTCTGTTGCTCAAGATTGGGACCCCTTGCACTGCCTCTCAGCTCTAGCGCACCTTAGCAACTGGTCTCAGAAGTGGAAAGCCATACTCCACTTTAGAGAGAGTGCCTTCCCCGCTGCACAAGAGGAGCCCTCCTCCTGGGGTACTGGTCGGGCTCTCCACTCCAGAGGTTATCTCTAAGGAAACTAGCTTATGATCTGCCAGTAGATCACAGTCTACCTCTTGGCCACCCCTGTTGTAGAATATACTAAATTAATGGGTTAGTTTACTAGAATACACTATTATGGTAGGTTCCCTCATTGCTACAAAACATAATGAACTATCCACAAGTATTAGGTCAACTTTAAGGATTCCATTTTAGAATCAATCAGTTTAGTGTTTTTACCCAATAAAATACAATACAGTCCCCTATACATTTTGAACAGATCCACTTGGGTGGATCACTTTAATTTAAAAAAAGAACAGGTAAATAAAATGCATTAGTTACATTAAAAAGTGTATGAAACAACATGGGTTCTGAACAGATATTAGGGTGGTCCATTGAAAGATCTAACACATTTCCACCAGAAAAACTGAAAAGGTAATGTGTTAAATTATGGGTTTCCAAGTTCCCCTCATATCAACCAAGCCTACTGTACCGTTATTAAGCAAACTGAATACTATGTTGGGTTTGTTGCTATGAAAATATGCATGGAAATATGTAATCTGACTAAGAACGATATACAGCATGGTGTAGGTCTAGGCCTAAGGTAAGGGAGAAGGAACTCTGAAGCAGAACACTAAAAGTGCTCTCGCATATATGAAAGTAAAGAGTAAAATCAGACTAGCTCTGAATAGAATGTAACCATCAGCAGCAGATGGGCCATGTAATCTGGAGTCCAAGGCCATGTATGCAGTAGCAGAGCTAGTTAAAGTTTGCATTACAAGGAAGGGCCTGCCCTGTGCATACTCAAGGGGCTGCATCTACTCTTGGGCCCCCACATACCCTTGTGGAGCAGAAGAGCTGGCTCCATTCAACTCACCATCCTGTTCTAATCTCCTGGGAAAAGGATACTCTCAGCGATACGCTTCTTCAGTGTGGACATAGGGATAGAAAGCTCCCTTCAAGAGTAAGTGATTAGCTTGCTTGTCAGCAGTTTTACTTGTCAACAATGTAGCCAATTCAGGATGTTTACCAATTAAAACTGTATGTGTTATCAAGAATGTAAGATGCAAAGTGCCTGTAACAATTTCTTCATGTACATTTGATTATGCTGTCTAACTGGTTCTGGCCTGTTGTATAAACAGCATACTTTGTTCTGAAATGGGTCTATAAACTCTGGATTTGAAACCCCTCCTTAGATCCTTTTCTGTGAGGTATTTCTGGGTTTCTCAGAGGCTGAGTCTAGATACACTAGGGGCTCTGCTCTGATAAATAAACTTTTCTATTAATTTGGCATACCCTTGGCTCTGATTCTGTGCCTATCTCCCCATAGGGTGGGCTTCGACTCTGGGCCAAGGGTATCTCCAACATGTCTACACATGCAGTTCATGGAATATAGCGGGGCTGATCCTAACTGCTTCATGCTGCGAAGCTGCGTGCACCATGCACACAGCGTGCACGCACTTTGTGCACAACCCCCGCAAACCCTGCATGCACCCCCACTATAGAGACTATGGCACACGCGTAAACCACATGAGTAAGCTGCACATGGGGGGTGGGAGGTTGGGATCCGACTCATTGTTATTTACAGTAGCTAACACTCATCTCAGTTAAAGTAAACTTAGGCCCTGATTTTTCAAACACAACATTTGACAATTGCACTGTAAGGATTTACAGGACTGGAATTTTTGAAAGTTAATAATCTTGTACAACTTAAAGGGGTACAACTAGGATACTTTATACTAGTCAACAACTTTAGCTTTTTTCCATGTGTGAAAAGTGTGAACAAATTATGGTTCTTTGAATTTACTCAATTTTATTTATTTGATATTTTGTTTTACTATTAGAACCAATGGCAAACAGTTTGTTACTGTGTTTCAGTTCTCAATATTTTATGTTTAATCTGTGTTGGCTCATTGTGTTGTGCTCATAAATGTTCATAAACAACATGGTATAGTTTCCGTTCCCCAAGTGATAAGTATAATTCCAATAATCAAGAGGATGGGCAGGAAAAAAACACCAAACCCCCCCAAAATATAATCCTGTTCCTTTCTAAGGCACACAAGCTCCCTGTAAGTATAATTTCTATAAAATTATGTTGATATATGGTTTATTGCCTGAGCTGAAGCCTTTACAATGTATTTCATCAAATTCAAGCAGAGTATAGAATAAGATTTTTTTAAAATTACTATTTATAAGTAATCATTATTAGCAAGGAGAATATTTTTCTGTATTCACCCTGCCTGTTTTGAAGTATTTCCATCAATCAATCTACTTTCCAGAAACTATCACTACTAGGGCTGCATAAAATATTTAAAAATTTATTTGTGAGTATTCACCGAAGGGGCGGGGGAGAGGGAATGGGCCAGGGAAGATGGGGTGCGGTCTAGCAGGGGCTGAGGGGGAGAGTACTCAACCTCCGGAGAGGCTCCAGTGATGTGTGGCTTCCTCTGGACTGGGTAAGTTTAAAAGTACCCTTCTGAGCATGCTAAGACCTTTCCAAGATGGCGCTGCCAGTGTTAGCCCGCTGCAGGTTTACAGCAGATGTGTAAAACAGAGCAGGCTGTGGCTGCTCTCTGGCAGTCCTGCATGCAGCACTCTGGAAGAGCTGGCGAAACCGGCTGCAACAGACAAACACAGAACCCCAGTATGCTGGCCTGGGAACAGATGTGATAGTCTGCCGTGGCCTGGTCAGGTGGGGCAATCCCGGGCCACCATTTGACCACTCCTGCACACATGTGCAGATGAGGTCTGGTCCAAAGTGGACCACGCTGGGCAACTGTTACAACTGTTTTTACCCACTGAAACATAATTAATATAAGTGGGCTTACAGGCGATGTAGCCTTTACCTCTGAACATTGGTTCAAATTATTGTCATTTCTATAGCACTTTCCTTGTTCAAAGTGCTTTAGAATCATTATCTAATTCACCCTAATAACAACCCTGTGAAGTAGGTCATTATTATTCCCATTTTATAAATGGGGAACTGAGGTTGGGAGATAAATGACGTGTGCAAGACCACCTACTGAATTCATAGCTAAGAAAAGATTTGAACCCTGGTCCCACAGTTCTACATACAAGATGTTATCCACTAGCTGCACTCCTCGTTTTATCTGTTTTGTGGATAAACACATCACTTTAATCTTCAGAGCTGTCAGTTCAACACATTTTATGAGCTGTTGAGCTTTCAGCTCATACAAATCTGAAAAAATATTACCTAGTACTTGGTTATCAGTACTCCTTTTAGGCCAGATTCAGCTACTCTTACTCATTCCTCAGATTCAGAGTAAGGCATATTTTAAAATGATGGTTCTCGGTTTAATTTTTCATTCTGGATGAAATCAGACCATAATGGACAGAAACAGCATTACTGATAATTGACTATCTACATTTTTATATCCTATTCAGATCTTTCAAAAATACCATTAAAAAGACCAATAAAACACAGAAAAGTTTTATTGTCATAATACAAACATCTGCACAGCCAAGATGAGAGAACTGTCTCACAACAGTAAATGTTAATACTTGTTCAAAGAAAAAGTGTTCATCAATAAAAGATATGTTTGCCACTGAGAATTAAGCAATTATAATTCAAGAAAATATCTCAAAACATAAAAATGCTCTTTAAGCATTTAAGGGCCTTAAAATTGAGTTATTTGCTGAATATACAACACAAAGGGTAATTTCAGAAGTGATGGGCCCAGAGGCCCGCTACGCTGAACCTTGGACCGGCATCCATCTTGGATCCCGGTCCGTGATCAGGCTGTCCGTCCTTTAGATGTGCTGGCCTGATCGCTAATGGGGATCTGGGAGGGGGCGGGACTGTGCGGCGCAACATGCGGCCACACAGCCCTGCCCCCCGTGCTCCCTCAGCCTTCCGCCCGTGGGGAGACGGGCGGGTACATCGGCCAATGCGGCTGCTGCGCCTGATCCCGTACCATGGTCGGGGCCACGATCCGGGATGGGCCAAGGTAACAAATGTTACCTTTGGCCCATCCCAGATCGTGGCCAATCTAACCACGGTTCTGGACCTCAGGCCGGTCGGAGGTCCAGAACCGTGGTTAGCTTTGATCCCTGCCAGAAATTCACCGTGGTGAACATCTGGCAGGGATCAAACAGACGTTATCGCAATTGGTGCCACCACAGGGAATCCACTGGGATTCTCTGTGGTGAGCAGTGATTTCGTAATGTCTGAAATTACCCAAAGTCGGTCAATTGAAAACTGCTGAGGGATGCCTCTTTTATGTGTACTTGAGACTTTAAAGTAAGTCTCAAGTACACATAAAAGAGGCATCCTCTCAGATACTGTACAAAAGATGGTGTAACTTTAGTTGGTCATCTCATGCAACTCACTTTTTGCTGAATCTTATGTTTTCTATAAGTTTTAGCCTCTCTTTCAGATTTCCAACATTAAAATAAGCTAAAAGTGGATAGCACAAACTCTTGATTACAGAATTTGTCCTAGTGAAGGAAAAAGATTACAGCATATTCCATTTGTTTCCTGAGTATATTACATGAAAACCAGAATAAATCCATACGCCATACATAATCATTGAAGACTATGTGGTCTGAAGGAACAAAAGAATCTGGCTCGTTTACAATTCTCCTAAAGCATGAAAACTTGTTGGCAAATAGAGAATAATCTTTCTTTAATGAGAAAGAAAATATATTTGGGACAAAGGAGAGTGATATACAAGTTAGAATAGTTTTTCATTTACTTTCTTTGACTATATAATGTCAGGCATTAAAAAATGAGCTATGAGCATTACAAAACGTCTTATTGAATTACTGCATGTCCCTCTGAAAAACTGCAAGTAAAAGTAAATAAGTGAATGCTGTATTGTCTTTACAAAACAAAACTGCTGCACAAAAACTGTTGAATAATTCACAGTCCTTGGTCCCTTGTGAGCTTTTCATTTCTTTTTTGTGTTGTGATTTACCATTTGAAGTCTGACTACCTGTTATACAGAATCAGGTTTTTTTTAAAAAAAGAAACCAATATTTCAAAGGGCTTTGTTTCATACAACTAATGCCAAATGCTGATTAACTTTTCCTTTATGTCATTTGGTTTATGTCATTAATTGTCATGAAAATGATTGTGTTTTTCCTAAGTAATGTGATGCATAAAATCATCATGGGAAAATAATTGTGATCAAGTGTTTTTTCTGTAGTTGTTTCAATGGCAAGAGTAACTAATTCATGATTATTAGTTTTTTAGCTAAATTAAATAACCTATGGATAATGCACTTTAAAGAAGGAATAAGGCTAGTCAGTTTGCCAGACAAAACAGACTGGGAAAAATACAATCAGGGCATATAGCAGCACCAGATTACATCACTTACCTTAATAGAAGTCAAGGTAACTACCTGTGCTATGCAATTAACATCTGTTTACAATGTGCCTAAACAGAACCACATTTTTCCCCACTTCAAATCAAGTTGATAAAAAGTTGCTGTTGTTGTGGAAGGAAGGAAAACAGAATGTAAATCAATGTTAAATCACAGATGTTTCTGAATTTAACCTATTTCTCAGCGCAGTACCTTAGTCAATGCTGCTATTCTCTGAGCAAGTTCAGCCTCCACTTCAGGCAAGGTCTCAGCTTTCCGCATTGTCTGTTGCAGCTTTTGTTCAGCTAGCTCAAGACGTTCCTGCAGCTGTCTGTTTTTTTCTTCCATCTGAGACCAAGAGATAAAAAAGAAAATATAAAAAGGCAGAATAAGGAACTTGCTGCAGTTCTTGGGGAAACTTCTGAGAACACTCAAATAGAAGCAGAGATACTCTCCAGATTGTTGGAAGATTATTTAAGGTACAGAATTGTGTGGGCCTATTACAGTGACTACAGTTGATATGCATGCTGAGGATCACATCAAGGTCAAATAAAGACATTTCACATAGTAATATATGAAGATAAACATTCTTCCCCTAATCTGGGAACTGCTGACTTGGTTACTGCTTAAAGAACTTGCTTGTACCAGTGAATGTAAAGTTTTGAGAACTAAACACAGAAATATCACTTCTGTCCTTCAAAAAACATGAGAGAGATAAGTTGGCAAGAAATATATATTTCAAAAGATACATTCACTGGGAAAGTGCTTTGTGACCAGAGGTCAGAGAAGTACTGGCAGAATGGTCAAGTGTTACTGATTCTGTATCCAAGGACTATTACAATGCCTAACGTTTGGTTAAAATTGGAAAGTTAATGTTTTACTGTTAATTTATAATTAAAGTTCTTTTATATGAGTGGACATAATGAAATTCTGGACAAAAAAAAAGGTGGACTTTCAAGCTTTGTTTTTATGATTAGAGTATTTTCTGCCAAATAAGATTGATTATATGGATAGGATACCAGTGAATAACTGTTTGTGTGTTCCAGTGAATGTAGGGAGACATTAATAAGAGTCTCTTGAAAATACGGTAGTTGCTTATATTTGTCAGAATAATAAATTATAAAGTGCATTTTGTTAACAATACAATACTGCTACTATGTAGTGCAAATATCTGTTCTTAGTGTTCATTGTAGACCACTACTGCATATTGTACAATTTCCTAAATTACTAATAAAGATTTTAGCATAACTTGTAGATATTTGATTTTTCCGTCTAGTGTTCTGATTTGTCCAGGATACAGAATAATGTCAGACTTCAAATACATTTGCAAAATAGAATTCAAACTGGTTGGTTGGGTCATCTTCATAAATGAAATGAAGGTAGGTATGTTTATGCAGTTAGGGGATGATGTACTTGACAGAGTACAATGATAGTTAATAGTTTCTCTTCTTTTACATAATATACTTTTTTAGGTAAGCCAGTTTAAACAAAAAAACAAAAAAAAGTGGAATATTTCTTTATTGATTAGTGGTGTAGGGGGAAGAATTCACTTCTTCCAAGTTTAAACCTTACTGTAATCTGACCTCCTGCAGCCAAAGATTTTTTTGGTTATTTTTAGCTTCATAACAAACGCAATGAGCCCTTTGTTCACACATCAAAAAAGAATTAAATGAGACTATGCAGGTGCTTACAGCTTTTTTTCCCATCAGAGTATGAATGTTCAGCATCTTAAATGAATGAGTTCCAGTTTTGTAAGGAGACCTTAAAGACTGCTGAGTACCCAGGTCTAGTGAAACAGCTGTACACCAGCCCTAGCATTTCAGTGAGAGAAGGTAATGCTGGAACACTTGGTGTGTTAGCAGATGTCTTCCTAGACAACTGTCCCACCGAGGGGAGGGCATGCTCTAGCCACAGGAAAAAAACACTGCTGCGGCTCCCCTGGCTGGGGAGGGCGGGCAGTGAGTGTCGTGAGGCTGCCCAGCCATGTCACCACACTCCCAGCGTTGCCCCGCCTCCCTGTCATGACAATCAGCCATGACAACCCCCCATGCCAGGAGGAGCCAGGGCCGGGAACAGACTTTCCTGTCCGGTTCCACCCGCTTCGGCCAAGCTGGGCAGCTGCTGCTCCCAGACATGATGATGGCCCGGTTGAGCCAAAGCGGGCTTAACTGGGTCACCATCATGTCTGTTAATACCCCTTGGTTATTCTGATCTGCTCAAGAAGATATTAGAACATCTTTGAAACTCCAATACACTGGAGGCCACCGTATTTAAAATATCACTAGGGCATGGCCACCCTTGCTTCTTTTTCTTTAGTCCTGTGCTATGTGGATTTTCAGCCCCAAAGACAGAGGGAGGGAAGTGGTAATTTATGGCATACGTCACTGCATACAAGGCCCTATTGCACCAAATACAAGATAAAAATCAAAACCAGTAAACCACAAAGTGAAATGGGCAAGGACATAGCTAGGTTGGAATGGGCCCTCATACGGAAGATGGAATGGAGCTGCTCTGCCACTCTTCCAGTTGTATCAGGGAGTGCGGGCCCCAGTGCAGCTGCACTGCCTGTCCCTATTATAGCTACATTCTTAGAAATGGTTCCCAAGTCTTGGATATTATAGAGCAGGGGTTGGGATGGGGGACCTTTTCCCTCCCATGGGCCACTTTGAAAATTAGGACAAGCTCCATGGGTTGCATAGAGTTTGGGGTGGGGTGCTTAAAGGGGTGTGCTCTGGATGGGGGGGGAGGAAATGAGTGTTCAGTTTATGGCTGTATGCCATGGATTCATCCCCTATCCTTCACGGCATACTCTCATCTCTTCTCCATCCCCTGAGCTCACTCTTTCAGTGCTTGAGGGCAGGGATGTAAATTCTCAGGCCAGTTCCAAAAACTGGAAAGAAAACAAATAAACAGCCATGCTAGGTCTCAAGAATTCAAAAGTTCCTCCCCCATTCTCTTTTAGACATAACAACAATAAATACTGAGCAACAGTTATTATTACACTCATTTTACAGATATTCAGCCTTTACTAAGCTAGTGACAGAATCAGGAATATTGCCACCTATTTTGCAGATAAGTTGATCGTATTTGGCTCGACTTGGGTGCTGCTACTCTACATGCAGGGTCAGAGGCCTGGTCTTGTCCGGTTTACGTGGATATGCTCCAATTAATCTCACCTATTAATGCAGGGTCCGGCTTCCCTTGGTCACTCAGGTTCGGAGACTTTGGAGTGCTCTTGGATCCACTACTGTGCCTGGATTTTCAGGTTGCAAGAGTGGTCAGGAGTGCTTTTCACCAATTACATCTGGTGAGGAGGCTGTGACCGTTGTTATCAGATTCAGAGCTGGCCACCGTCATCCATGCCTTCATAACCTCGAGGCTGGATTACTGCAATGCGCTCTATGTGGGGCTGCCCTCAAAGACTGTTTGGAAGCTGCAGTTGGTGCAGAACGTGACGGCATGCCTTCTCTCAGGGAAAGGTCACTGGGAGTGCATTACACCAGTGCTCCAGAGTCTGCACTGGCTGAAAATAACCCTTCTGGGCACAATTCAAGATGCTGGTTTTAACCTATAAAGTCCTAAATGGCTTGGGACCCAGGTGTCTGAAAGACCACCGCCTCCCTCATGTCCCCTCACAGCCACTGAGGTCAGGCAGGGAGTGCCCTCTTGCAGGTGACAAGAAGGAGGTGATGCTAGTGGTGAAGGTGAAGGGGTTGGCATCTCCCATCATTGACGGGGTTTGCCCTCTGCTAGTTCCCCAGGTTCACAGTCTGGGAGGGCTCCTCGACTCCCAGCTCTGCCTGGATGTCCAGGTGGAGGCTGTGGTGAGAAGTGCCTTCCGCCAATTATATCTGGTGTGTCGGCTTCAGCCATACGTTTCGGACTCCTACCTGGCCACTACCATCCATGTTTTCATCACCTCAAGACTGGACTATCGTAACGCGCTCTACGTGGGGTTACCCATGGTGACAGTCTGGTGCAGAATGCAGTGACCTGCCTCCTTACAGAGACGGGCCACCAGGAGCACATTAAACTGTTGCTCCATTCTCTGAACTGGCTGCCTATAGTCTTCCGGGCCCGATTCAAGGTGTTGATGCTTACCTATAAAGCCTTATATGGCCTAGGCCCTACCTATCTGTGGGACTGCCTCACTCCCTGGGGTCTGGATCAGCACCTGCAGTTGGCTGAGAGTGCCCTTCTCGAGGTCCCCTGGGTTTCCTGGGGGGCAACTATGGAGAGGGTGTTCTCGGTGGCTGCGCTAAGGTTGTGAAACTCCCTCCCGGCAGAAGCCCATGTGGCCCCGGACCTCTCCTCCTTTCAGAGACAATGCAATACCTGGCTATTCCGCCAAGCTTTTGGCAAGGATATTGGTGAAGGGTAGGGGAAATGGGCTAGAGTGGATTATAAGGGATTTTGGGTTTTTTTTGACACCATCCATTAGAATGTTTTAATGATATATTTACATTTATATTTATTATTATATTTATTGTATTTTTAAAAAATGTTTTGTTAGTCGCCCCGAGCTGCATTGGCAGGAGGGGTGGGGCATACAGTTAATAAATAAATAAATAAATCTTTCATTACTTATTACTTTAATAGCCAATCATTTTTATTTTATTATAACCTATTTTCTACAAATGTAGAAAGTAATCTTTCCTTTAAATTTTATCAATATTTTTTGTGATAAATGAAATCCAGCTGAAGATTGCACGCAGCACACTAGTCACTGTTCGTTGGGTTGTGGAAAATATAATTCAGTGCAGTTAATTTACAGACCTGAAATGTTGGGGACAGTTGGGACATGGGCAGCTTTTGTGTTAAGTCCATTCTGAGCTTCCTCCTTACGGAGAAACCTCCTGCGGGGTAGGGCCTGCGATGGATGTCAATGCCAGATCGGAACTACAGAGATAAGTTCCCACAGAGTTAGGTCAGTAGTGATGCTTGGGTCAACTAGGAACTCTGTATGGGTGCGGGCATTGTTGGTGGGGAGAGGGGGCACTGAGTGTAGTCAGTTCCAAGGTGAGGGTCAGCCAAGAGTTCAGTCCAGGGTGAGTGTTATTCAAGGGGGAGCCAGGCAGGTCCAGAGTGCACGTAGGGTCAAGCCGAGAGATCTGTCTGAAGGGCAAAGGGAGCGGATGCACAGGTAGGGGGTAGGTAGCAAGGGGCTGGGCTAGGAGAACTGGGCTGAGGACTGCAGAGAGCATTGATTTATTTTTGCATTTATATGCCGCCCCCTCCTGCACAAGTAGCTCGGGGCAGCTAACAACATTTTAAAACATATAAAATAGCATGAGCCAAAGTGAGTGATGTGGCCAGCTAGAGGCGTTGAGCTGCTCTGAGAAGCCCAGGGTACGGTCCAGCTTTTAAAGCCAGCTAGGTGTCCCCAGGACCAATGGGATAACAGCTTATTTACTGGTACCTCAGCTGGGCCCAGGTGCTAGTGATACTCGAGCTCAGCTGGCATGGTGAGGTGAGAGCTTGTGGAATCAGTGTGGGGAGGAGCCCTAAGAGATACAATGAGAGGCTCACTAACAGACAGGCCACGAGGTGGTGCAGGGGGAAAACCCATGCCACTCGACCCAGTAGCCAAGGGTTTGAGGCTGAGCCCTAACATGGGTAGATAAACTGGTTTCGCTGTTTATGATTGCTGTAGATAATATGGATCTTGTGAATGCTGACTTTCTTTAAGGCAGTTTCCCACATGCTCATTTATGGTTCACAAAAAGAAAATTGACCTATGTTAACAGAAACCCCCTATCAAAAACTGACTGCTTTTTTGACAGTGTTAACTTCTGTTCTACATGAAGAAAACTTTTGAAGTGATCCAAATACTGAACCTGACGTAGGAGGGCCTCCTTGTTTGCCAGTTCATTTTCCAGCTTATCATTCATATCATGTATAGAGGTGGATTCCCTCTGTGCACTGAGGTAGCGCTTCTCAAGGGTAGTGATTCTTTCTTCCATATCTTCTTTCTGTGCCATAGCCTAGAAACATTTAAAAAAACCCATTAATTTCACCCGCTTAAACAGTTTTAAATGCAATTCAGTACAACATTCAGGTAATACTGACACATCTGAATTCACAGTCCTGCCCCCCCCCCCATCTTTATTTTAATTTGCACAACACAGACAACCAGGGACCCAGAGTTATCTTATTTTTTCAACAATTACAACAAGAATGGAAAGAAAGCCCCGATACATTACACTGAATATTACAAAAGAGTGCAACACTCTAGTTTAAAAAAGCACTATGATGGGTTTTGATATATTGTAAGCCTACTCCAAAAAAGGCAGTAATACAAGTAGCCATTAAGCAATATGTACATATCCTGAAAGGAGGTGGAGCCATTACTGCTTCATTTGATGGGTGTGTCTCCAAAGGGCCACACACACACACACACCTCCACCCGCTGCAGCAAAACACCCATCCCCCTCACCCACCCCCGTCCATGTAAAAAGGGCCATAATAACATACCTCAGTAATGGTGCATACATTTCCCAGTTTATTTGACAATATGGTATGAACAGCTTAACTATCCTCCCTCCTCTCCCTCCCTCCAGGATCCACGCCTGTGTGACTCTGATATATATACAGATATTTACAAGTAGTATTGGCCATGGGCTTATACACTTGCTCGTGGTGGGCAATTGGGAGGGGGTATGCCAAAGTGGTGCCATCCATCTCACAGATGTTGTGCAACACACACCTAGCTGTAACCATCAGAGAGGCCATGTCCACCTTGAAGCTGATCCTTCGTGCGATGGATCACCAGTGTTGTTTGAGCGCCCCGAATACCCATTCTATCATGCAACAGGAGGCACTCAGTTGCCTGTTGAAACAGGTTTGTTTTGGGGTGGGGGCCACAAGGTAGGCCTTCATGAGCCACAGAATCAGGGAGTAGCCAGATCCCCCAGGATGACAGGCTTCATAAGCACCCTCTCATGGTGCCTGAAACCCCACGTATAAATCTGGCGAAAAAGGAGGTCTACTGCAGGATCCGGGCATCATGACTTCAGCTACCACATCCCTGAACTGGCCACGGTGGTCCAGTACTACCTGTAAGACAACAGAGTAGCATCCCTTTCAGCTGTACTCATCCTGGCTATGGGGTGGGAAAATGACTGATGTGGGTGCCATCAATCATCCAAATGGAAGTGGGGAACCCCCTCCACGTGGAAGCCTTCTATCACCTCCTCAGGGTCTATCAATTAAAGGTTGCGTCACCCGGTTGAGTAGCAGGGTCTCAATGGCCTCACAGAACTCCAACAGGATTGCACCCATGGTGGATGTTTCCATGCCAAACTGCTGGGCCAAGGAGCATCACGAGTCTGGTGGGACAAGCATCCAAATGGTGATGGCCACACACTGATCCACTGGTATGGGGATCCTCATTACCATCGTCTCCCTCTCCAGCCATGTATGGAGACTCTCCGCAATCTGGAAGAGCATTCTCTAGGACATGTCGAAATGGGTCACTCCCTCTGCCTCTCCCCATGTGGCCATCATGATCTCCCACTACTCCAAGATCAGGCAAACTGTCGCATTGTGCCTCGGTTTCCCCAAAAGGAAAATGCGCTTAGCGGTCCAGGCCTGACATGATCTGGTCTGGATATAGGGCACTCTTTTCCAATATGTGGAATTCGAGNGCACATCCCTTTTTGTCTTCTGGTTTAAATAATAATAATAATAATTTTAAAAATCCAGCCATTTTTGGGTTTCCATTTAAAAAATAAATAAATCAATTTTAAATATTCATTTATAAATATTTTAAAAATCATTTTTAAAAAATCATTTTGTAGGCACAAAACATCCTCTGGACTGTTCTGCATATGCACCTTTTCCATATGATACCGACAGCTTCGCTGCTATTTTGGAAAATGGCAGCCAGTCCGAACATGTGCAGTGGCCATTTTGTGCATGAGCAGACTGGCTGCCCTCTTCCAAAATAGTGGTGATGCTGCTGGCACCAGTTTGGGAAAGGGGTGTGCATGCACACAGACTGGCCCCGGTGGCCATTTCCCTCATGCACAGTTCTTTTTCTTACTTTTTTTTGTTAAAAAACAAAAATGAATGAAAGAAAATGGATGGTGTTTGCTTATTCATTCATTTTCAGAAAACCAAAACAAGCAAATTACACAGCCCTAGCCTGCATCAGAGATCCAGGCGTTGCAAGCCACCTGTTTCACATAGCATAAGGCCATCTCCAGCTGCCTTGGGCTCCTGTGCAGGCTTTAGGCCAGGCTGTTGTGGGTGCAGACAAATGTAGGGTGCCCACATGGCCAGGGGCTGGGTACTAGCCCGTATTCAATGGCGGCAGGCCATGCTGGTAGGGATGCAGGGGGAAGCTGCTGCAGGCCACATGTTCCTGTCCAGGGACACCACTGTCCCCCCGAGATAGTCCCAGTAGGGCTCAGAAGCCATGTGGAATCTTGGAGTCCTGTTGGAGAGGAGATAATTGGGCCACTTCATTCACCTTGGTGCCCTTTCCCTTGGCAGGGCGCCCAATCCCTAAGTGCTTTCTGATCCTGAACCAAGACATTCCAGGTGCTCTGGGGAGAGCAGTCACTGCTGATGAGGCTGGGCTGGGCTGCTGGAGAGAGGGGGTGGGGCTAAGGGGAATTAATTGGGAGTAGGACATGCCTCTCTCTTCCCTATGGGAACATGTCGCGTTGTGCCTGTTTCCTCAAAAGGAATTTGTGCTCAGTGGTCCAGGCCTGACATGATCTGGTCTGGATATAGGGTGTTCTTTTCCAATATGTAGAAACTCAGTTTACACTTTGCTAATAAGCCAGCCGGCTCAGCTAAGTATAGTAAAGACAATTTATTTATATAAATGAGGCTGAGACTTATGAATATTATAAAATATGAAGCAATAGTTTACTTAAGTTCAAATAAAGCCATAGTACAAAAGAAACAGTGTCAGTTAAAAGTACATGACTTAGAAAGACACTTCTGTTCAAGGAACAGCTCTGTTACAAGTTCAGAGATCCTAACATCTATAAGATATAACATATGCTCTAAGTATTATTGCTATGGTTGACTCAATGCATCATATTAATATACATTCATATTACCCAGTCCTTGCCCGATTCTGCCAGATGGAAGATGAGAAAAGCTCCAAAGAAGAAACTGTTTCTGAAAAATCCATTTCTCCTCTTCCCTTCTTATGGAGGGAAAAATGCTTGGAGGTCAGCTAAAAATGACGTCAGGTCAAGACTACTAACAGGGAGGGTTTTTTCTCAAAATACATAGTAAGAAGCCTGTTGATGCATACTAAACAGGTTGCTATCGTCTAAGATAGGATTAATAATGAGTAAACTCCAAACAAACATGGCCTTTCCCTGCCCTGCCTGACAGTCACGTATTTGACTCTAGTCAACAGAAACTGTTAATTTCTTTAACAGACTTAATTGTATCTGCTATTTCAATATACAGGCTGGTATTCCAGTAACTTGTCAAGAGTTCAGTAGAAAGGTCACTATAGGACAGCTCTTTAAGAAGTCATCATACAGAGAGGCTAATTCTGATTTCCAATATATTGAAACACAGATGGTCAAACATATATGCCTATATACAAGATATATGACAAAACCAGCTAATGGGTATCATCTCCCAAAGGGCGAAGATCGCTGTTGCAATGTCCTGGAACAGGTAACCCATGGCCTGCTGCAGCACCTTCAGCCTTGCCAGCACAACCCGTCAGCAATGGATATGGGCTAGTCTCCAGCACTTGGCTGTACCGCACCACAGAAAATCCTGAGTTAGCTGGCAATGGCCTCATGCTAGGCTCAGCAGATGGCTTGTGCTGCCAGGAGTGCTCGCTGGCACACCTCAGCAGTTGTGAGGAGGAGTTGAAGGGCAGCTAGGTGCTCATGCTCCATGTCTCTCCAGTAGATGGTAAAGGTGCCTTCAGACACCATGCCAGAGCCTTTGAAGTGGAAACATCTATCTGCTATCACCTGGCTGACTGCATACCTAGTTATTGGCTGGGACAGTTCCACTTCCTGCACAGCTGAGAGTCTGATTCTGACCTCAACTGGGTGCTAGCAACCTGTCCCACCCCTGTGCTTACTCATCTGCAGCTTATGGGCATTGATGGATCACGGCGTCTCTCCTGGGGAGGAGGTAGGAAAAGGGGGGGCCAGAACAGACCCCTGGGTAATGAAGGGACCAGGTGTGCAGGTTCCCAGGACACTCAAAGTCTCTGTCTGGAGATTGCTCTGTGGAAGCTGTGCTCCGGTATTTCTTTATCTAGTGAATGTTTACACAGTTTTTTTCTTGTTTGAAAGTGGCCTGCACTGCTCTATCCATCCATTCTGCCGTTGCAGTCTCTGTGTACTTTCTCTGGACTGGCCCGCCATGGTTGGTATCCAAGCCTATTCCTGCTGCTGGCACCTGGAAAAGTTGTTTTCTCTGACATCTTGACCCTGGCTGATGTTTGGCTGAGGGGGGATGTGTAGGGGCTGCTGGCTGACTCATCCTCCAAGGTAGCTGGCTATAGGGTTGTGAGCTGGTATATGCAGCTCTTGGAGCACCATGTGTGTGGGATGGAGTGCGAGCACCGTGTGCTGTATCCCACTGGCATGGGTCCCTTTTCGAAGGACAATAGGACAGTGGATACAAATGAAAGTTTGGCTCTGCAGGAGATTTCTGGGCTCCAAGAGTTTTGCTTGTGCCTTATGGTGGCTAGACTCTCTCTGCCACTTTTATTCACCACATGTGTGGGGCCAGTGTGAGCGACTTGATCAGATGCTGGAGCTCGACCTCCTGAGGGTGCAGGGAGGACTGCCTACTGGGAGAAAGAACCAACTGTAGCAAAGTTTCATGCCCTTGTGTGAAGACTGGACACTGCTGGAGGTGCAGTTGCCCTGGATTGTGGGGATGCTTTCGACCCCACTATATGATGGAGCAGCATATGCTGCTGAGAGGCTATGGAGGGGCATGTATTAATTATTTTATTTTATTTAATTTATTTATTTCTATCCCACCCCTCCTGCCTCAGGCAGCTTGGGACAGCTCACGTAATAAAATATAAAAAATCAATAATAAAATAAGAATACAGTAAAATATAAACTATACCCCATAACCAATCCCTCTCCTCTATGCCCTCCTACCCATCCCCTCCACCAAATGCCTGGTGGAAGTGCCAGGCCTTACACTGCCACCAGAAGGTGAGGAGATCTGGGCAGGGGCAGACCCCCACCGAGAGCAAGTTCTACAGCACATAGGGATGGGCAAACAGTTCGCGGTTCGGGTTCAGCTGAGTTCGGTTCGGCTGCATTTGGTTCGTCCGTCCGAACAGGCCGTTTGGTTAGGCCGTTTGGCTGTTTGGTTCAGCCGTTCGGCTGTTCCGTTCGACCGTTTGGCCATTCAGGAAATGTTGTTATGGGTGGTTTTTTGTTTTTTATATGGTTTTTTGGTTTTTTATTGGGTTTTATATGGTTTTCTTTTGTTTTTTATTTGGTTTTTTGTTTTTATATGGGGTTTTTAAATTTATTTTTTTAATCTAATATTATATGTATCTATCTACACTAAATCTAACTGCTCTTAACTATTCTACATGCTATGGACTAAATGGATTATCTAATAAGTACACAGGCCTATTCCTACAAACACTAAAACTAAATCACTAACGCTATCTCTATCGCTAAGCTGACTCCTACAACTAAAACTAACTAACTAGCTAACTAGCTAACTAAATCCATCCATCCATCCATCCATCCACATCCATCCATCCATCCATCCATCCCCCCATCCCATATCCATACATATGTATGGATATATATATGGATATATGGATATATATAGATATATATACATCCCATATATATGGGATGCGGGGGAAATCACAAACAGAAGAGGAGTCTGTAGTGAACTGAATACATACATACTCAATGAGTCTGTACAGTGAAATGCATTTGCTCTATAGTCTGTACAGTGAAATGCATAACACAAGGTTTCAGTTTTTAAGTTTCATTTCAGTACAAAACTGAAATGAAACTTAAAGCAATCTAAAAATCCTACTCAACGCCTGCTGTTCAGGAACAGTGACTAGCTCAGAAGGTGTTGGGAAGGGGGGAGGCAGATAATTAGTTTCGTTTCTTGCAAGCCTCTCCACCCCTGGTGCCTGGAAGTCTGCTCCTCAGTGACTGACACCTCCCTGTCATGTTTGACCTTCCATTGAACCTTTTTTTGCCACCCGAACGCGATCCGAACTGACTGAACTGTTTGGCCATTTTGCCGTTCGGTGTTCGGTTCGTTCGCGTTCATGTTTGGTCGTCCGAACAAGCAGAGTTCGGGTCGAACTCTGAACTTTCGAACCGCGTTTGCCTATCCCTAACAGCACAGGAGCGGCTGCTGAGAACATTCTCATGTCCTTCGATATCTTGGGACCTCCAGGAGGGCATCCTCTGACAACTGCAGGAGCTGCGCCGGGGCCCAGAGCGTGAGGCAATCCCTCAAGTGGGTAATATTAATCAAGGGGGTTATATGTAGAGGGAGAGGAACTCCCCACTCCCCAGGCACTGGCCGTTAGATCTTTGCTCTATAGGCTGCTGGTGTGACTGGTATGTGGATGGAGGGGGGGTCCCCACTCTCCCAGGCACCAGGACCCTGTTGGAACTTTGCGTTATAGACTGCCTGTGTGACTGATCCATGGCTTATGGTGTTAATGGTAGCTAGAAAGGACTAGACTGGCAGTATGCCAGGGGACTGGGTGTTTGGCCTACGTGTGGTTACTTTCGTTTCTCCCTTCTGATTTGCACCGAGAGGATATTAACAAACATGATGGTGGTCTGCTTAGGCCCGCTTTGGCCTACAGGCCACCATCACATTTGTTGGGGAAAATCCAGATGTTTGTTCTGAAGTTCTCCCATGCATGTTGGTAGCTAGTCCAAGATGTGATCCTGGAGCCCTCTGGGATCACAGCATGGGCTAGCTGCCAAAATGCCCGGAAAACAGCCTGCCCAACCAGGGGAGCCTGCACATATGGTAGTCCGCTGTTCACAGCCTGGTCCAGAGGGTCCACCATGACTGGCTGCCATTTTCTTGACCTTTATTGACTGCCAAGGCTGCTCGTCATAGGGGTGGGGCAGCACGGGGGTGATCGGCTGCACATTCGTGTGGTTCCCTCCCAGCCCCCTCGACTTGACTGTGTGACTATTTCCTCTGCAGCAAGACCTGTTCCTGACCAGGTTGTCAGCAGCTTCCCAGTCAGGAGCAGTTTGTGACCACGGCATTCCACTGTCATGTGTGTTTTAACCCAGAATTTCCTTTTCTGTGATTAATAATGGGCTCTTATGACCCCCTCTCCTTTTATTAGCACATAGTAGAAGATTGTGCTTAAATGGATGTATATGAACATTTTGCATACACAATGGGTCTGATCCCATGACCTACGTGTGCAGCTGCGCAGTTTGCACGGACACCAAAGAACTTGTGTTGGGGGTGTGCCTGCAGCACTCGCTGCGGCGCTCCGTGGGACGTGGGATGGGCCCCATTGTCAGAAGAATGAAAAAAAAATGTAGACTTCCACTTCCTGTGAACACAATACTACACTGTCTACTGGGAAAATACAATGCAGCGTGCAGTTCAACCAGCAAGTTATAATTCATATTCAGCAGCAAAGTATATAGTAAAATGTATATTATTTCCACTACGTTGCTGATCATTTCATGAAGCATGAAAATAGCAAATCATGCAGATTATCTGGGAATATATCTGAAAGTTCAACTGCCAGCACATTAAACCAAAATAATCTAAATGATAGTTATATCAGCAAAACAGAAATTCAATGAGATTTTGGAAACCGACTTTTAGTACAAATTGTCCAATCAATCAAAATCCGATTGAAGAAGAGTCCGAGAAAGGCGAATAGACCAAGATGTCTTTTCATGATCTGAAACCATAGGGTATGTGTTTTCCCCCAAGCATTGTGTTCAAGTGCCCTCTTTGGCCCTTTTTACACAGATACCCCTAAAATGGGTATTACATTTTATTATATATGTTGCAGGGTGACACTGCAGCCAATCAACAGGGGCTCTTTTCACACAAGGCGTCTGTGGAGGCGTCTGTGTAAACATCACTTGCGGTGGGTGTAGGTGGGTGTGTGTTCCTGCACAACACCCATCTCCACCCACCACAAATGGTGTTTACACAGATGCCTCCACCCATCACCACCCATCAAAACTGGGTGGAGGCAGCTTGTGTGAAAAGGGCCCTTGTTGATTGGCTGCAGTGTCGCTCTGCAACATGTATAATAAAATGTAGCACCCATTTTATCGGTGTTAAGCTGTCTGTGTAAAAAGGGCCTTTATCTCTTTTTGGGTAAAGCTATATGAGACAGGGCTGGCCAGATAACCTACTAGCCCTAGGGAGGGTGAATGCAGCTGCCCCACTTTGGTCCAGCAGGGAGTCCAAATGATCTGCCCATCTGTGGGAAAACTGGCTGGCCAGTCCACTGCCACAAGTCCCACGATGCCTGAGTATGGGTCAAGGAGCTGTTCACATGGGCAGGTGCTTGTCTGTGCCCCAATCCCCACCCCTGACCCATCCACTATCCCATTCCCTGCTTTTAAGTAGACGCACAAGAATGGCAAACTATGCCCACGGCTCTATGGTGGTAGTAGATCTCACCATGGGGTGGAGCTGCATGGGACTGGTCTGATGGGAGGTGGTCAGTTACCCCACATTGGCCCAGGTCGGGCAATAGTAGCTTACCATACATCACCAGTCTTCTCTGCCAGATGCATTGCATAGCAACCACCTGCCGACCTCATGGCAGAACTCAGTGAACATCTGGTGGCTGCCAGCCTGATCGTCAGCTGCATTGTGAGCTAACGTGGGACAAGGTGGCCCAATGTGGGTTAATGTCTTTTCCAGCTTTACCCTTTGTCTCTCACACAAGGGTACGTACATACAAACATTTTTATGACTATCTTGTTAAAAAATTTTTTATCATTTATATATGTTATTCTTTTCTCAAGCCTCAAAATAGTTTTTTGTTGAAACCAAAGGTCATAACAAAATACAGAAAAAAAAACCCTAACAGTATGAACAAAGAATGAAAAATTACAATAACAATACCAATAACAATACTAGTATTGGAACGAAACCACTCCTAAATACCCCAAACTGAAAATTAAAATAACACAATGATTGGGCCAAAGCAAATACCAGCCAGATCATAAGAGTAAATATACGATATAAAATATATAAGATTAAAATCAAACGAATAAAATGAATTCCAATTCCAACTTAGCATAAAAGAACAGCGCTAGTTACCAAAAAGGGACTTCCTATTAAGTTCCAGCCTCAGGGCATAAAGAGCAATCTCCTTCACAATCTGTTTATCAGGATTGGTCAGTAAGAAAACTGCTAAAGAAAGTGAGTCCCAATGTTCTTTCCCGACAAGACAGGCACCAATTGCGTCCTTCCTTATCTGAGCGGACAGAGAGCAGTACAAGAGGTAGTGGAGGAGACTCTCCACCTCCATCAGGCCGCAGAGGCAAAACTGAAGGTCAGATGGAATACCCCAATAACGGCCTTCCAAAACTTGAGTGGACATCATATTAAACCTAAGGAGAGTAAAAACTCTCCTAGTGGAAAAATTTGTTAAATCCAGCAAATAAGACTCCAACCCGGGATTTGTTTTGAGAATGGGGTACCATGGAGCAATAGCATGAGACCCTAATGCCTCTCTATCTGTCTGCAGTGCTACATCGGCAGTGACGTCCGTTGCTCTGCAGGTGGGTGTGGGTGGAGATGGGTGTTGGCCGGGAGCAAACACTCACCAACACCCAGCAAAAGTGACGTTTACACAGATGCCCCCACCCATCTCCACCCAGGGAAATGCTCCCCACCCACTGGCCAACACCCATCTCCACCCAGAGGAACTGGGTGGAGGCATCATGTGTGCACAGGGCCCATGGTGATTGGCTGCAGTGGTGCCC
>QEPC01014254.1:528740-548403 GCA_003113815.1 Sphenodon punctatus | reverse complement strand
CCCACCTTACCTATTATTTACCCATTGTTTATTATATATTTATTATATTTAGCCCTGTTTTAATATTAATTACTGGATGTTTTAAATTGTTTTTATTGTGTTTTTATGTTGGAAGCTGCCCCGGGCTGCTTTAGCAGGAGGGGCGGGGTAAAAATCTATTAAATAAATAAATAAATGTATAATAAAATGTAACACACATTTTATGGGTTTTAGAGCATCTGTGTAAAAAGGGCCTTAGATTGTAAGCCCTTTGGGGTAGGGACCTGTCTGTAACTACTGACTGTACAGTGCCAGGTACATCGTTGGCACTATATAAATAATAAATAATAATGATAAAAAGTGTGAGCAGAGACTGTGGTGATTTCCATACCTCTCTAATGTCTCTCTGATATTTAGTGTTCATTTCTTCAGTTTTAATCAGATCCTTCCTGGCTGACTCTGCTTCCTGTTCTACTTCCCCAACTCGGGAAGACAATCCAGCCAAACGTTCCTTCATTTGCACCATTTCGTAGTTTTGCTTTTCAAGAAGTTCCTGCAGTTCCCCCAATTGACTGGTTTCATCATTTGAGTCTATAGAGCCATTGGACAGACGCTGTAAGAAAAGAAATTGCGGTTATTGTTTATCTGTTATTTCTCAACAGATGTAACAGAAAAATACTAAAGCTGAAAAGAGAGAAGAGATAAAACAACATGAATGAGCAGATGTGCTAGTAACTTCTTTTCTACAGGACTTCTGGGATTTAAGAAAGTGTTTTAGGATTCCTGATGCTCTATCTTGCTTGTACCTCCAGAATAAATAGATAACATTGGCCTAAATGACCACAAAGTCTTCAGGTACTGACTGCCCTTTGCAACTACATGTATTCCAGCACAAGCAACTTAGCTTCACTTATTTATTTTCCCACCATATGCACTTCTACTAGAGAGGAAAGGGAAAGTGAGTGAAGTGCAGTTCTTAAGATTCCCTTTGCTTTCTTCTTATGCTAAAGTGTAAAATGGGTCTACATTTGGGATAGGCCCTTTAACCCTAATTTAAGTCCTGTACAGAACAGTGTGCTGCTGACTGAAAAAACAACACCCAGCTACATTTGGCAAATTGGCAAAACTTTGCTTTGAAGTTTGTTTCTGAAAGTATCTCTCTTTCTTCTCATTAGAACTGAACAACTGTTTCATTCTTCCTCTTTCATTACTCCCAGTAAGTGTCCCTTCCCCACTATTGTCTATCCTCACTGAAGTTTCTCCCCACAGTCTTTCTTTCTGCCTCTCTACCAGGCCAGAAAAGGTGTACTTCAAGTTTCTGCTACTGCATCTCAGTTCCAACCAGAGACAATATGTTGGAAAGTAGGGGAGTCAAACAGTTGATTTGTAGTGAAGGGAGGAGGGAATGGCTCATGTATTACTTACTACAGGAGCACAAAACAGTGCTCTAACTGCTGCCTCTCACTGTCTCAAGCGTTTAGACAATGCAGCACAGGTGGTGCACTGCAAGCCTGCTTCTGATAACTCTGGAGCACCAGGTGTATGCCACGGCATACATTGCATAGGACTAGCTTTGTCCTTGATGAAGTCAGCCGTACTCCTTCGTGCTACTGCTTTTGTAATATCATCATCACTATTTATGTAGACAGAAGTCTACTTATAAATTCAAAGAGCATCCCTTTGTTTAATGACTTTAATGATAGCCTTACTCAACTCAGCTATAAAATAAGCCCAGATCATACAGCTGTACTAAAACCACCTGCATTGCTACAGATCACTGAATAAGATTACTTTATATTAAAGATTCATTAGGCAAAGCACCTCAGCTCTGAAATTACTTTCTGTATACCCCTAGTTAATTGTGTTATGCTGAAGCCCTATGTTAATTATGGAAAAACAATTTATCTACTTTGTGATACTACTATATAATAATAATGGTAGAAGCTGGAAATCTTATTTCTATTTTGATTTCACAGGTCAGAAATTGAAAAGATTTCAGTTACAGCATCTGTATCTGAATACAATCTTGTAAACACATTTACAAATAAAATAACACCAACTCAACATTAAAAACATTACCACCATGCTCTTTTCTATTACGTGATATTTATGCAACGCTTCTCTGCTCATGATTATTATAGAACTGTAATGTTAATTTTTAGCCCTTATTTTCATACAGCAATGTTAGCAATTATGATAGATGGAGAAAGTCACAGACAGATGGACAAACTTTAGGAAGCACTGTCCGTGTTTTGCCATCCCTAAACAGTGGCATATGAAAGTGGACAAAAGTACAATAAAGAAACCATCACTTAAAACATCAACATCATCCGATCACTTATTTCTCTTGAACTGAAATGTGATCTCTTTAGAACGAGTAATCCCTGATTTCTAGTTCTACATTTACTAGCATTTTGTGACAAATGAAAATGTTTAAATGTATATGTAGTTTAAAAACACAAATCGATATAAAGAAGTCAAAGATCTAAGAATTCTGGGATGGATAGTATATCTAACCTTTAGCAGACATAACTACGATAGGATACGGATAGAGAGACAGGTCATTTACTCTTCTAAATTTTCAGAAACATAATTTTGAGTTTTATTTTCTTATTCATTTTGATTTATACCCTGCCCTTCCCCGAGACTCAGGGCAATATGACATCCTACTTAAAATCGCACACACTCCACTGCCTACCCCCCAAATCATATCCCCACTAGCTAAAAGCTAGGCCAATAATTAGATCTCACCAGAGCTGGCCATAAAATTTGCAGGGGTCAGGACGATATTAAAATGTGGGGCCCCCATGGTATAGTCTCGCCCCTTTAAACAATTGGCAGTCTCATGTTTACTTACATAAAACAAAGGCTGTTTTTAAATGGACTGCAGTGGGTGGAGGGATGGATGTGCGACTGCGGTGGGTGGGCGCCCGTTCCCACGGGCGCAGACCCATCTCCACTCACAGAGCATCAGGCATTGGAGCCCATTGCTCTGTGTTTCTGTAAACTAATTAAGTACTATGGGTTGCTCAGTTTTACTGTTTGTTATTTGTGCAGCGTAGTGGGTCACCTAAATCCATACCTGCTGTTGTCTGATTTTTAACTGCATCAATATACTACATTAGATTGCATTGTAACCCTCCATGAGCACTCAGGATAGAGCAGAATAAATAAATAAATAATTTTCTCAATACAAATTTATGCAAATGTTCACTCTTTGATTGTGGATGTTGGCAGATATATAAGGTACACAGTATAATCTGTGCTGCCTAACTGGATCACTTAATTAATTATCTTGCGTGAGTGCAACCAATACCCTTGTTTGCATTCAGAGAAGGGCATTCCTATAATGAACAGCGATTTCCTCAAAAGATTAGTATGAAAAGAAACTGGTTCATATGAATGTGAAAGAATGAAAAGAGTTATAGACATGACTGAAATTGACTAAATGTGTGGAATGTAAATGGAGATTCATGAATAATTGTTTTGCACTACTTGTCCGGGTCGAGTTTTGGGTTCAGAACATCTAGCCTCGTTGGAACCTTTATAATGATAAGACAAGTTCAGTATTCCTCCACAATCAGCAGATTGTGAACCTTTATAATGATAAGACAAGTTCAGAATTCCTCCACAATCAGCAGATTGTGAATACCATGTAGTTTTCTATATGTGGGTCTTTCAGAGGAGGTTTTAAAAGACTGACATTGTTCTACAGTTGTACACCATGCTGAGCACTGTTAATCAGCCCATCTCCATTCTCCAAGCCTATTTTTAAAGTTTGTAAACTGCTTAAGGATACTTTGAAATGAAAAGAGCTACTGTATATAGATAAAATAAGATTAATTAAATGACCTAGGTTTACACCTACCAGTATAAAAGAGCATAAAAATCAAAGACAGCAGACACACACTTGGACTTTGAGATCCTTGTAAGTAGGGCATGCCAACTTGGTTCTCCTGAATGACAATTGAAAAATTGATCTGCATTGGCCCAAGCCATCCCATCACAGAGGCAGAGGGAATTCTGAACCATAATTAGAACTGGTCTGCATACTAGTACCTTTATTAAAATAAGAGTTTGCTGAATACAGTTATTTAAAAACTATCAAAGATATGCAGTCATTTATTTCAATAATCTGACATTGAAATAAACACATCTATTGCAGCCAAATGTTGTTTTCTCTTAAAATCAATGTGAGATGATGAACCAACTAATGAGCATATACTTCTATCATTCAACACATATGGAAGGGAGTTGTGGAACGCCCTTCCCCAGGAGGTTCACTTGAACTTGAGCCTGTCTATCTTCTGGAGGCAGTGCAAAACTTTTTTATTTGGAAAGGCATTTGGCAGGCAGGAATAGGTGGAGTTTGGTTAGGTTTTTGGGTGGAGTTGTGGGAGAAGATGGGGTTTGAGAGGTAGGAATGTGTGAATGCGGTTCAGGTGTTCGGGGTTTGGCCCGAACTCAGCCAGTTTGGACGTCCGAACCAGACGTCCGAACCGAATGCCAAAATCCCCAAACAGTTTGGCCGCATTCAGGTGAGTTTGGGCATGTTCGGGCAGGAAAAACCTGGCTGGCAGGCCCAGGGAAGGGGAGGGGGCAGCTGAGGAGCAGACTTCCTGTCCCCAGGGGTGGAGAGAGGCTTGGACTAGCAGCCAGCCTGCCCAATCACCATCCCTCTTTTCCTCCGACCACTGGCTTGGCAGTCTGCGATTGGCCATGGGCTAGGCTGCATGGAGCCAATGGGGCTTGCAGTAAGGCGGGCGCAGCAAGTAACAAAGGTCATTGCCCTTCCCCCCTTCCATATTGTTCTGAGCTAGCCACTGATCCTGTCAGCAGGCATTTTCAGAACTCTCCCTCTACTAGCAGTTTGTGTTCCTCCCAATCCATTGCCATCCTCCTCCTATTTCACCCATTTCCACACATTTACCTCCCTAGTTTCATTTATTTAGATTAGATTAGATAGATTTAGGTGTTATACCCAGCATCAAAAAACAGCCACTCTAGCCCCAGGACCCACCATCAGGGTTCTGGGGCCGTCCTTCCGCTCACGGGTAGCCGTCGTTCCACTGCATCAAGAAACAGGCAGCCACTCCAGCTCCAGGACCCACCATCAGGGTTCTGGGGCCTACATTCCAGGCAGGGAGGGCTGTCATTTCACTTTACTGTCTGCTAATGCTCCACCGATGCCAGCCACCCTGCAACACCCAGCCAAGTAGGGGTGCCAGTCACTGAGCCCTGGCCGGGCTTCTGCCGCTGCTCCACCGATGCCAGCCAGCCTGCAATGTCCAGCCAAGTAGGGGTGCCAGGTGAACTTACTGTGCCTTGGCAATCCAATGTCTGCTGCTACTGCTGGTGCACCGGTGGGTGGGGGCTGGGTGTCCATGAGATTCACCATTGGGCAAGGCTTGCCCAATTTGCAGTAGAGCTTCTTGAGATCGGTTGAGTACAATGCCAGCCTGCGATGCCCGGCCAAATAGGGGTGCCAGTCACCAAGCTCTGGCCGGGCCTCTGCCACTGCTCCACTGATGCCTGGCAGCCTGCAATACCTGGCCTCTGCTGCTGCTGTTGGGACTCAGATGGCCAGCCATACCCCCACGTGCACCCTCGGGGGCCAAGCGCCAAGCCTGCCTGCCCGGACAACCCAGGGTGCCAAACCTCAAGCCTTCTCGATCTATGCTGCCTCTGCTGCTGTATCTCCAATGGCCTGCCATGCCCCTACGGCCCCCCCTGGAGCACCCCAAGCCTCTGCCACAGCTCAACTTTACAAATATTCAGGGGGTCTGAACTCTGCAGGACCAAACCCATGAACCTGAATTAAGTTTTCAGACTGAACATCCGAACTCTGGTCCATTTGCACATCCCCACTGAGTGGAGGGTGTTTTTATGTATGTATTTTAACATTTTAAATTTTTTTGTGAGCTGTCCTGAGCCTTGTGGGAAGGGTGGCAAATAAATAATAAATCAATAAATATACCCCATCATTCTGGCTCGTTGCCCATTTCCCGCCATCTACAACACTGCACAGTCCACATAAGTACACTGCTGCATCCTTCCTTTTCCACAAGAGTTCACGAGCTGTAAGGAGACAGGCACTTAATTGGGTCTCTAGGGCTACACTAATCTGCTTGGCATGGTCTCAGGCCAGTCAAAAAAAGCAGAGTTTTAACCAGTCACATGACAACGTGTAACCTCTTAGAAAAGAATAACTATTATTTTAATGTTTTTTTCTGGATATGTATAAACTTTGGTTATTTATCTTAGAAAAAACAAAGCTTTTCTTAAAACCAATATGAACAAGACATGTCTAGTATAGTATGTATAATTTAAGCAATGTGGGGTTTGGATGAGTTTCATGGGAATTTCACTAAAGTGAGATATTCTAATCTCTTTCACTAATTGCTCATGGCAGTATTGCTGGTTGTGTTAAAAACAACTCCAAACCCTGATTTCTAGCATGAGTACATTTGAAGTCATCTGTCATCTGCAAAAGATTTTAAACAAACCTATTGTAATGTCACTTCCATCTTCACTCAAACGAGAGTCAGATTTGGTTGCCCAGATGTTTAAAGAAAAGTACAGACTAGCTAACAGCCAGGTTGAAGAGATATTGTACAGTCCTATTAGGGCTTGAGTTAAATATCAAAGAGGACAATGGGAATATGCCCATTGAAACCTGGTGAACTCTGCTCCCTCCCTCATAACCTTTAAATCCATCCTGAAAACCTACCTCTTCTGACAGGCTTTCCCTAGATCCACACTCCCACGGATTGTTCGTTTATGCCTCTCCTTATCCTGTCTCATCCTTCAGAAATCCCCCAAGCTTCCTTTCTAACTAAGACCACTTTCACACCTCCCCCCTCCCGCGCAAATGTTGGGTGAGGGAGGGAATGTGCAAGCCAGAATATGCGCGGCGTTTGGCTGGTCTGAAAGGCACCCCCCTCCCTGCCCCCACATGGATTTGCTGGCAAACACACGCAGAGAAACAGAGCAGGAAATCCAGGTCTGTATCTCTGTGTGTGTTTGCCGGGAAAGTTGTGCAGGGGGACTTTCAGACCGGCCAAACCCTGTGCATATTCTGACTTGCTCATTCCCTCCCACAGCCAAAATATGTGCTGGGGGGGGGGAGGGGAGGGGAGGGGGAAGGTGTGAAAGTGATCTAAGCTAAGCACTTCTCATGAATGTATCCCCAGTCTCTCCCTATGTGCCCTTTTCCTTCTCTGTTCTAGAGTGTAAGCCCCTTGGGGCAGGGATCGCTCTTTAATTCACTACTACTCAGCACCAGGCACATTGCTAGTATATTTTTATTAATTACTTTGCAAACAAAATTACTTGTATTCACCATGACTTGAGTGCTGCCACCTTGAATGCAAGATTAGAGTTTGGGGTTATGGACACTTAATCTTGTCCTGTTTATTTGGAACAGTTTCAATTGATATTCTGCTGATACGGGGGAGGTGCATGGGGTGCTGAGGGCCACCAGTTATGAATTAGGTCTTTTCCCGCCCTGATTGCTGAAAGCCAGCTGGGAGATGTTGGAGCCCTCGCTGGCGGGAGTTGTCAATGCCTCTCTTTCGGAGGACAGGGTTTCAGATACCTTTAAAATGGTGGCTGTCCAGCCCCTGCTTAAGAAACCGTATTTGGACAATAACTCCCCAGCCAGCTATCAGCCTGTCTCTAACCTTCCCTTTTGAGGGAAAATTATTGACCAGGTGCCTGACAACTCCAGTCTCATCTTGATGCTATCAGATTCCTGGAACCATTTCAGTCAGGTTTTCATCCTGGTTGTGGTATGGAGACTGCGCTTGTGGCCTTGCTCAATGATGATGATCTGTGCCTAGAGACTGATAAAAGAAATTCTACTCTGTTGATTTTGTTAGCTCTTTCAGCAGCCTTTGATACAGCTGATCCTGAGGTGGTGTTGACATGTCTGCGGGACCTGGAAGGGGTGTGGGACTGCTCTTGAGTGGCTTCATTTCTTCCTGCAGGGAGAGCTCAGAGGCCGGCCCCCCGTGACCTCCCCTGTGAGGTCCCATAGGGTTCTATTCTGTCTCCCCTCTTGTTCAGTGTGTATTTGATGCCACTGGGAAAGATCATGAATAGGTTTTAGGTGAAGTGTCATCAATATGTTGATGACACCCAGGTCTGCCTCTCCTTTTCATCCAACCCGGGTCCTGTAGTCTCGGTGCTTACTCAATGCCTGGCTGGGGTCAGGGACTGAATGTTGGTGAGCTGATTGAAGCTGAATCTAAGCTTGTACCTTGGAGGGAATTGGGACTCCTGTTATTAATGGAGCACAGCCCCCTCTAGTCAATCAGGTTTGCAGGTTTGGAGTGCTTCTTGATCCTTCATTGCACCTGGTTACAGCAATGGCCAGGATCACTTTTCACCAACTCCATCTGGTAAGGAGGCTGCAGCCTTTTCTGACTTGGATCTGGCCACTGTCATCCATGCTTTCATCACGTCAAGGCTATATTACTGCAATGCGCTCTACGTGGGGCTACCCTTGATGACTGTTTGGAAGCTGCAGCTGGTGCAGAATGCGGAAGCTCACATCCTGTTGAGGGTGGGGCACCGTGAGTACATTACATCAGTACTCCATAGTCTGCACTGGCTTCTTATAGCTTTCCAGGCACAATTCAAGGTGTTGGTGTTGACCTTTAAAGTACTAAAAAGTCTGGGCCCCACATATCTGAAGGACTGCCTGTCCTACCATGTTACAGTGCAACCCTGTGGTCAGCCAGGAGTGCCCTCTTGCAGGTTCCATCTGCTGCTCTTGTACATAATACAGGGGTGCATAAGAGGGCGTTCTTGGTCACTGCTTCAGGTCTTTGTAACTCCCTTCCCCCAAGAGGCTCATCTGAGTCTGGTCCTAAACATCTTCCAGAGGTGGGACCTTTTTTTTTTAAAAAAAAAAAAAGCATTTAGCAGGGAGGGGGAACAGGGGCTGGTTGGATGGGCTGAGGTGAGCCACCACATTCTGCTCCAGCTGCAGCTTCCGAACAGTCATTAAGGGCAGCCCCACATAGCACATGTTGCAATAATCCAGCCTCGAGGTAATGAAAGCATGGATGACAGTGGCCAGATCCGAATTAGAAAGAAAATATTGATTTATTTATTTACATTTATTAGCTGTCCCTTCATGCCCTCCTCACCAGATGGAGCTGGTGAAAAGCCAATACAGAGGAGGTTTCACACAGAGAAGGAAGTGCTGGGAGGACTCGGGAAAGTTGAAGCAGTAGCTGAGGGGAAGCTCTGCTAGAGGCTGGGCAGAGACAAGCCTGGGGAAAGGCTTACCACAGGAGCTGAGTAGAAGCTGCTTCACTTTGTGTATATATACTGGAACTTTGGGTGTTTTTAGACAAGTACCTAAATCCGCCCATAATTATCCATCCATCCATCATGGCTGTTTTAAACGGACCGCTAGCGGTAGTGGTGGGGACGTCCATGTACAGCAGGTGGAGCGAGCAGACAGGCACACACCCATCTCCACCCACCTCCATGCACGGAGCAACCTGCCTTTTCACCAGTTGCTGTGTGTGCAGGAAGTGGGTGGAGCTGAGGGGAGATGGGTGGAGGTGCGTTGGTCGTGAGAGCGCACACCCTAAGACCTCCACATTCAAATGGGATGCTTCTACTCATGCCCACTGGGTGGACATGAGTGGGAGGGTCTCATTTAAAAATGGCCCACTTTGCAGCACTGCATTGGTGCCCTATGCAGCCATGCAACATTCATGATGGGTGGGTGATGGGTGGGGAGTCACATGTCTAAAAACACCCTTTGATGGTGAAGGACGAGACACTTGTATAATAAAGAGCACTGAGCTGATTCCTACTGTAGATTAGCTGTAGCAGGGGTGGGGGCTTCCCAGGGCCACACGGGGTGCTGGGGTGTCTCTAGGGAATTAGCTCACCCTGTCTCTATGCCTTTTCAGCATGAGCCTCAGCTGAATCCCCCCCCCCCCCGAGGAAGGAGGCACCCTCCTACTGGACCCAACACAGTCTCTCTCCAGACGGTATTAGTCCACAGTCCTTTATTAGACTCAGTGTCCACAACCCCTGGGGCTGCCGGCTCAGTCACCTCCACCCTGTAGGCCCAGGTCAGTCTCTCACAAGCTCAGGAGCAACACAACATCAATTCCCCTTGTCCATCTAGCCAGGCCTCAAAGCCCCAGGCTCTGGCCAAGCCTTCCCCAGGCAAGAGGCTCCCTCCTGGGCAAAGCCTCTCTTCAGTCCCTGGTTCCTCTGGTTCTCCAGCCTTCAGCACCCTGGAGAGGATAGAGTGGCTAGGCTTTGTCAGGGAGATGTAGTCCATTCAGCTCCCAGGTAGGGACTGCTCTCCTCTCTGCCTTGCCTCTCCTTATATCCCAGCAGAGTGGGCGTGGCCAGGCTTCTACTCAGCCTTAAAGGGCCAGAGTCCTGCCAATTCTGTCCCTGGAGTTACCAGCCTGTGCTCCCCACAGGCTGATTGTAGCTATGGGCTGGCTCTCCCAGGCCCATGCACATGTGGTCAGCCCTTCATCTGGCCCACTCAGTCCCCTTAAAGGGGTAGCAGCCCCGCAGGACTTCTCCCTACTACACCGTCTTCTTGGGGTGGGATTCAGGGCAATTTACCCTCCTGAAGAGGCACACTTTCATACCCTGCTTTGTCACTAAGCACAGAAAGCAGAAGAGAGGAAAATGTTCAGGAAACCGAATACAAAAGTATTTTAGATTGTGAAAAACATTTGCATTTTAAAATATATAGTCCATATAAAATACAGGAAAAGCACCTTTTTGCTAGAATTCATCAGAAAATGATGCAGCCACAGAAATATTAATTAAAACCCTTTTCTGCTATTCTGAAAGAAGACTTCAGCTTTCAGTAGGATCAGATCTAGCTGTGTGAATCATAGTGAAGGAGGAGTTTAGGGTCAAAAGGAGGCCTATCTCTGACTGCATCACAGGCTATCAATCCAAATAATAGCCTCATTAACTTGTTTGTACTATTCAATCTACTTCTTATAGTATAGCTTACTAGGTGTAAAAATGTTGCTATACAAAACTAGGTTGTGTGGCAACAGCATTGAGTAGAACAAAAATCATATATCAGGTGTAGGGAGACTACGATGGACTAGTAAAAGGTAAAAATGGTGGCTCTTTTACCCATATTTTTCAAGGTTCTCTCCAATATTGTTGTTAACCGCCCCGAGCTGCTGTGCAGGATGGGGCGGTATAGAAATCTATTAAATAAAATAAAAATAAAATAAATAAAAATATTCTCTTTCTGAGCTGCAGCCTTTGTATTAACTCGTACAAGGGTTGAGAGAAGATATTGCTGGGGTGATGAAATGAGTTACCGACAAAAATTCAGAAAATCTAGGCTTTGTTCTAACAGATGTTTTGTAGGACATTGAGCAAATTGCCTGGATACTGTCCCCTATTTTTAATGAATAATGATCAACCACTTTCTCACAACTTGTTGATACAGATTAATATACAGTTTGTAAACAGCTTTCAGGCCCCGGAATGAGTTATTATTTATTTATTTATTTAGTATACAAATTTATACCTGCACCCGGCTGCTAATAGCAGCTCGGGGTGGCTTTAATAATTTCAGTTATTTATACTAGCTTCATATTCCATTAGGAGGACAGAACCAAAGAGTTAAAATGATGCAGCAATGATAGCACATACAATGTGAATTTAACATCAACACTTTAAAGAAAAAGGCAAAGTCACACAGCCAGTGGCCGAGAAACTGAAATCACAGTCCTTACAAAGTGATGGAGAGACAGTGACTTCTCACAGAAATTTTTCAGTAGTGGGCTAAATATAGCAGTAATAGCCAGAAGGAGAATAAGAAGGAAGATGAAAGAATCATCAAGCAGAACTGATAGTAGTTATGGTATTAGATGCAACAGAGGAGGCAAACCACAGAGAAAATCAAAGTTCAAAAACACCCCATGGGAGCAAGAGACACAGAGGGCAACAGGGATTAAAGAAGAAAAAAGACACAGAGAAAACAACTTCAAATTGTTAGTAGTTTGGGGAAGAGGGAGGAGAGAAATGTATGTCCATGATCCTCTTTGCTAAACAGTATGAAACGGAAATCAGCATCATTAGTGTGGGATTTCTCCCCCTCTAGATCAAAAGCACAGCGTAGTGCAATCTGCTGTTTATATAGACAATGTGTCAGCAGTCAGGAGGGTAAACGAATGGGAACATGGTGCTAAAAATTCCCATAGACCTTCCTCTTCCCAACATAAAAGAACATGAGAAAATTATCTAAATACTAGTCTAGTACATGAGAAACAGATTAAAGCAAGTTTCATGCTGAATGGCTTAACGTCTATAATTTCCTTTCGTATCTGCAGCCCAGTTCAATCTGGTAATAACCTATCCACAGCCCGGTTATAGCACTGAAAGAAAAGATGTATGTAAATGTGTTCTCCTGATCAACTCTTCTGGATTAGGAGCCCCTTACACTTTAGCTAAGCCATTGTTTTCATGATCATGTTGGTTAAATCATGGTTAAATAGGGGTTATACCACTCCCCAAAAGGGTGGTTCAGTTTCAGAATAACTGAAAAGCCCCATGGGATAGGGACCAATTTTTAACTACTGATTTACAGCACCAAGTACATTGCTTGTGTTATATTAATAATAATAATAATAACAACAAAACAACAACAACGATTGAAGATGCTTGAGAGAACACACTCTGATAAAGGAAAACGTATCTGAAAGTTTGGCATAATTTTCTGTTTCAAAACACAGTTGTATGACAACAGACTACAGTAGGAGGAGTAGCAAATTAAGCCTAGTTACGGATAGGGAACTTGCCATCTTTCTTTTGGAGAGACCATGGATTTGGAAAAAGCATGAAAATATTTAATTTCATTATGACAAATGCTCACTTTTCTAAGTTTCTACAATGAATTTCCAACTCATAATTTTTAAGGCTCCAAGGCAAAAAGGTACATTTGATCACTGACAATCTAAACCATCAATATATTTTGTCACTGAGGGAAATGAGAGAGTTCTAGGGGGAGTCCTAGGACATCGCCATGAGTTTCCTATATTTCACTCTCTTTGTGGTTAAAAAAAAATAAAAATCCATTATCTAATATCATCCCCAATTTCTAGAGGCTGGGGATAAATGTAGGTAATCCTAATTTAGATACGGCCAATTGAATTGTACATGTGCTTAAAATTAAGCATGTTTATAAAATGTTTGAAGTCACTGCATCACTACACAGCCCTGATGAATAATTGCAAGAAATCAGGACAATGAATCATGCATACTTGAACATATTATAAAACATTTTGAAATTAAAGTATAATTTTGAAATCCTTTTAGATTTCTGACATAATTGTTGCATCATAAATCAATTGTGCTACAGTACATTATATACAAAAAGACACTGTTCACCAATATATCTAAATTAAAATCATGATCATTTCCCCCATGCTGTATTAACTGTGGGTAAAACAGATGTGCGGCTGGCAGGACTGCTCCCTGGGCCGCCCTGGTGTGGAAAATTGTGGGCAATGCAGCCTGGGGCATCGAACTGACTTGTCTGTGGCTGGTGAACCACTACACTGGCTGCATGGCCTGGGTAGGGCTGGAAGCACAACGAACATGCCAACGGCTGGCCCCACCCATGCCCTGCTCCGAGAGTCCCACCTCCCGCCATGATGGACAACTATGGTGTCCAATGAGGCATAGCATGGCAGCTGGCCATGGTGGGCCTCGGCCCAGGGCAGGTATGACGTGCCACAACAGACATGCTAGCCCACTGTGGCCCCCTTTGGCCTACATGGGCAGCCCTTAGCCCAGGCTGTGACCTTGGAGATTTCCTGATGTCACAGATTGGGCTTGCCGCCAACACTCCATGGGACAATCCCAGGCCAACATCTGGCGGCACGTGTTTACATGTGCCAGTGGGTCCAGGGCCACAGTGAGCAAAAGTGAGTCACACAGGGTCAAAATCAAATCTGGCCTGTGCTGGTTCTTCGGGAGGTTATGCTGAACAAATTTCTCTCAGAGGTCTTAACCATGCTAGCAAATAACACCCATCAACGAATTTGCTGAGGCATTAGAATCTCACCAAAATAGAGAGGACACATTACTCAGGAACTTACTACAGTAACCAATCCAGAGAACAGTAGTAAGCATTGATTAAGCACTGAATAGTTTTAGCAGGAACTTTTTATAAAGTCATATGGTTTGGGACACAAACCAGTACTGTAGTCTCTAAACTTAAGCCCGAGCCTGCTCAACTTCTGGAAAAGATGTTAGACCGTTTTGTTTGGCCAGCTATTTGGCTGGCAGGGATAGGGTTGGGCATGGTAAGGTGGAGGGGTTAGGAAAAAGGTTGGTGGGGGGAGAGCTAGGATTTTCTTTAGCAGTTTAATATGTTTTTATATTTTGTAAGCCACCCTGGGCCTTATTGGGAAGGGCAAGGTAAAAAATAGAATAAATAAATAATAAACATTTTGTACGTTTATTGTAACATCTGTTGAAAACTTCAGAATTCTTCACTAGGAAATTATAGGCTCTCACTTTTTCTTGATATTCATGGTAAAATCCTGCAAGAAGACCACTTTTCTAATATTTGTAGGAAGTCTTTTTCATATGCCAGCAGTCTGGAAGAACATTCACCAGGTAATACTTTATGGGGAGACACGTGAAAAAGAAACAAGCCTATGCAATTTGTATGCGATTCCCAGAGAGCTGGCAGATTAGGTAATTTTAACCCTATGGAAGTGGACATAAGAGCAGTGAGCAGAGACAGAGAAAAGTAAGACGACTTGATTCATTAGGAAGAGTTTTTTGAGACATGCATTAATTTATTGATGAAAGGTTAAAAGATGTGGTTTTGATTTGTCCAAATAATCATAAAGAAAGAAGTAGGATGAAAAAGGAGCCATGACAAGCTCTTTGCTACCCATACATCTGGCAGACCCAGAGGCATCTCCAGGGCTGAAAAAAATACTTCCTAAAAGCTGCTGCCTGCAAGAGGAGCCCTAGCTCCCAGTGGGGTTGGTGTGGAGTTTGGGGAGGATATCATTGCATCCACCTGTCTCCCTGATTGGAGCCTTTCTCTCCTTCCCACCCTTCCCAGGTAAAAGCTGCTGCCTGCAAGAGGAGCCCTAGCTCCCAGTGGGGTTGGTGTGGAGTCTGGGGAGGACATCACTGCATCCACCTGTCTCCCTGATTGAACCCCTTCTCATCCCCCCTGCCAGGTAAAGGTTGCTGCCTGCAAGAGAAGCCCTAGCTCCCAGGGGCGGCCGGCTGAAGGGCTGCAACCAAAAGGCGCAGGCCGTTTGGTAGCCATTAGGTGGCCAGGAGGTGTAGCCCCCACCCCCCTGCAGAAGCCCCCCAGATGTGTTGCAGCAGCTGGTGGCAACTTGGACGTGTCACCTGGAATGAAGTCCTTGAAAGAGAAACTTTTTTTCCATTATTATTATTATTATTATTGTAATTTTAGTTTTTAAATTGGTTTAGAGACTGAACCCAAGTCATTAGATTAAGGGGAACAGTGGGGTGGTTGGGGAATGGCCCTTGGGATTCTGAACTCAACTCAAGTGGGAGGGAGGGGGAATTGGGTTAAGGAGGGGGGGTTCTGAGATGGGGCACCCTGGTGTGAGGGGGGCAAACCTGGGACCACTTGGTGGCAGCAGGTGAAGGGGATTGGGGGGCAGTTTTAGGGGGGTGGGGGAGGGGTTTCCCTGGGGCCTGGGCAGAGCAGCCAGCGGTTGGGGTCAGGCTAGAGTGGAGGGAGGGGGGTGAAGCAGCTGTAGGAATGGTTCTGGGGTCGGGGATGTATGGTCATGGGGGGCAAAGGTTACGGGGGCCCTGGGGACCAAGGTGCTTGGTGCTTATTCCCAGAGCCTGCCCCCCCTCAGATGGGAGGATGGATCAAGGTCTGAGGTCCCTCGATTCGGAGCTGCTGCTGTTAATGAACGCAAGGTCTGTGGCTAACAAAACACCAGCGATCCGGGACTTAATCCTGGATCGGGCCGCAGACCTTGCGTGCTTCATGGAGACCTGGCTGGATGGGGAGGTGAGCCTGATTTTGGCGGACCTCGTTCCAACAGGGTACTCCATGCAGCACCAGACTCGACTTGGCACACATACACAAAAGGGCGCACATACACAGAATGGACCTGACAACCATTTTGTGGATGTGCAGTGATTTTTAAAGCTTTGTATAATTTGTTCCACTGTCAAACAGCTCTTACCCTTCCTAATGTTTAACCAAAATCTGCTTTTGCTGTAATTTGAGCCCATTATTTCTTGTCTTGTCTTCAGGGGCAAGAGAGAACAAGTCTTTGCCATCCTTTCTGTGACAGCCTTTTGGGTAGTGGAAGATCGCTATCATGTCTCCCCTTACTAGGGCTGAAATGAGGGGAGGGAGGAATTCTCATGAGAAATTCATGAGAATCAAGATAGGGGGGCAAGAACCTGGGTGTTCTCGCCCCTCCTCTTGAGTTCTTGCAAATTAGTCAACAGGGAGAGTCATATGTGTGTGGGGGAGGGGAGGGGGGGGTTACCCGGTGACTGGAGGTGAGCAGGGGGCAAAGACAATCCCCCTGAGTATCTCCGGCCCCTGCCTGACCTCCACGTCGGGGGGGGGGGAGTTCAGGCAGGGACAATGGAAGGGTGGTACTTACCATCCGGGGGGGTTCTGATCCCCCCCCCACGGTGCTTCAAATTTATTTATTTATTTATTTTGTTCAATTTGTATCCCGCCCCCCCGTGAACAGCTCCATGAGGCAATGCGCCCCTTCCTGGGTCTTCAGTTTAAAAGAAAACAACAACCCCACAGCTGGAGCATGCTCAGAGTACTGCTCGGCTCTGCATGCCCTTTTTAAACTTTGAAAACAGCACATAGAGCTAAGGATGCTCAGAAGAGCTGCTTGGCCCGGCTTGGCCCTGTGGCCGCTAGGGATGTGCGAACGCGGTTTGGACGTTTGGGGTTTGGACCAAACTCAGCTAGTTCGGACACCCGAACCAGACGCCCGAACCAAAAGCAGAACCCCCCGAACAGTATGGCCACGTTCGGGCAGGAAAAACCTGGTTGGCAAGCCCAGGGAGGGGGAGGGGGGCAGCTGAGAAGCAGACTTCCTGGCCCCAGGGGTGGAGAGAGGCTTGGACTAACGGCTTGTGGTAAGGCGGGTGCAGCAAGTAACAAAAGTAATTGCCCTCCCCCCTTCCAATTCGTTCTGAGCTAGCCACTGATCCAGTCAGCAGGCGTTTTCAGAACTCTCCCTCCCAGCAGTTTGTGTTCCTCCCAGTCCATTGACATCCTCCTCGTATTGCACCCATTTCCACACATTTACCTCATAGTTTCGTTTATTTAGATTAGACTAGATAGATTTAGGTGTTATACCTTGCTTCAGCCTGCCTTCTGCTCATGCCAAAGTGCCTATCTGCCTGTCCTGTGGGCAAAGCTCAAACCCTGCCTCAGCCTGTCTTCCCTACTGCCTCTCATGCCATGATGTCTGTCTGCCCGCCCTGGTTGCCAAACTTGAACCCTGCCTCAGCTTGCCTTCCGATGCTCATGCCAAAGTGCCTGTCTGCCCGCCCTTTGGCAAAGTTCAAACTCTGCCTCAGCCTGCCTTCTGCTCATGCCAAAATGCCTGTCTGCCCGCCCTGTGGGCAAAGTTTGAACCCTGCCTCAGCCTGTCTTCCTAGCCTGTGTGGCACTAGGGGTGTGGTTTGGTGTCACCTCCTGCCAGCATCCTCCACTGCCACGCAGGGCACTGGAAGGTCTGCAGTCCAGGAGGCTGCTGCTGTCTCCGCTGCGGTTGCAGGAGCAGGTGCAGGTGCTTCAGGGTTGGATGTTCATCATGGGCTACCAATGCCCCCCATTATTCATGTGATCCCCAGAAGTCCAGGGCTGGTGGATTCCACCCCGGCTGCTAGAGGCAGGGCCCGATCCCCAGGTAATGGCACCAGGAAGAGGAGCAGCAGTAGCAGCAGAAGCAGTCAGTTGATGCCCAGAAGCATCAGTGCACCATGGAGGAACTGGGGTGGGGGCAGCTGCCAAGTCCTTCGGCAGCTGAAGGACATGGAGGGTGGCATGGCTTTCAACTGAAAGCCACGTGCATGTTGGGGGAAATGATTGCGCTCGATGGGTAGCCTTTCTCGGTGGTCAGGGACATGGGGTTTAGGCACCTGATTGACTTCCTGGCCCCCCAGTTTAAGCTGCCCTCGTGCACCACCCTGAGTAAGGCTGTCACTGATACCTGGCAGCCTGCAATGCCCAGCTGAGTAGGGGTGCCAACCACCAAGCCCTGACCGGGCCTCTGCCACTGCTCTGCTGATGCCTAGCAGCCTGCAATGCCTGGCCGAATAGGGGTGCCAGCCACCAAGCCCTGGCCGGGTCTCTGCCCCTGCTTCGCTGATGCCTGGCAGCCTGCAATGCCCGGCCAAGGATGGGTGCCAGCCGCAGTTACTGTGCCCTAGCAATCCAATGTCTGCTGCTGCTGCTGATGCTGTACCATGGGTACTGTGCCCCGGCAATTGAATGTCCACTGATCCTGCCTCTGCTGATGCTGCCTCTGCTGTGCCACGGGCTCTCTGCCTTGGCAATCCAATGTCTGCTGTTGCTGCTGGTACTGCACATCAATCATTTGCTCCTAGCTCTTGTAGACGGGCATAGCTTGGATGAGTGCACCGGCAGATGGGGGCTGGGTGCCTACGAGATTCACCACCGGGCAAGGCTTGCTCAATTTGTAATAGAGCTTCTTGAGATCGGGTGAGTACGATGCCAGCCTGCAACACCCAGCTAAATAGGGGTGCCATACTGGCCATACTGCATAACGTATCGGTGGCAGGTGCCATACTTCAGAGCACCTACTCATGGCCACGTACAGAGCGCTCGCCAAAAATCCAGGCAGCCTGTAATGCCCGACCAAGTAAGAGTGCCAGTCACCAAGCCCTAGCTGGGCCTCTGCCACTGCTCCGCCAATACCTGCTCCGCTGATGCCTCTCCCCTCTTCCCCAAGCTCAGCTCCCCTCTCATGAAGTGGCCATGGCTATCCCCAAAACATCCCACACTCCTCATTACAATGAAATACATATGCCTTCCTATAAAACAGCATCTCAGACATGGTGCAGCATAATATTCTCTAGTCTCTACAAGCTATGTAAGGGCAGCTGCCACAGACAGTTGATATAAGGCTGGGGTGGAGGGATGGGTAGCTCAGGTGACTTAGCTTGCCTGCTCCCCAAACAGCCAGTAGGGATTCCACCAAGTCTAATCATTTTTTCTCTTGATATCAACTTCATCTTTGTTTGCAGCACTTCACTTGATTAAATTATGTTCTTAGAGATGGGTGTTTGTGGTAAGGTACTGTCTAACCATATTCTTCTAATACTTGTTTTAATTTTGTAAATTGAACATTTGTGTCTTGTTCTATTTTAAAATGTGCCAGTTTCCTGTGGGCTTGATGCATGTAACTTCAGATTTGGTTGTCAGTTAAGAGACTGGCTGCAGTGTTTAAAGCTTTCATAAACTACTCTGACTGGCAGTTAGAGTTTTCAAGCCACTGACAGAAAATGCAATATGTGTCAGGGGGCGGCAGCAGGTTATGCGGCGAGCCCTGCAGCTCTCCGCTCCAGGGACAGCCCGGCCCGGCCCCCAACAACCCCAAGAACGAAGGGACTTGCCAGAGATCCGCGCCGAGTC
>QEPC01014254.1:514205-528640 GCA_003113815.1 Sphenodon punctatus | reverse complement strand
TTCTTGAAGGTGGAGGGGAAGGAGTCAGTAGAGAGGGAGAGGTTGATGATGTGCAGGAGGGAAGGAGCGACAGTGAAAGCAATTGAGGTCAGGAGGCGGGAGGAGATGGGGTCAAGGGGGCAAGTGGAACGGTTGGAGGAGGAGAGTAGGGAGGAGATTTCCTTGAGGGAGGTGGGAGGGAGGAAGGACGCAAGAAGGAAGCAAGATCCTGAGCAGAAAGGGAAGAGGAGGACTGGGGGGCTTGAGGAGGGAGTCAAAGTTGGAGAACAGGCGGCAAGGGTCCCGAGAACAGGACTCAATGCATGAGGCATAGTAATGCTGTCTAGCAAGGGAGATAGCAGAAGTAAGGGAGGAGAGAGAGAATTTGAAGTGAAGGAAGTCAGCATGAGAGTGGGATTTGTGCCAGAGGCGTTCAGTAACATGGGTGCAGGAGCAGAGGTGGCAGATACTGGGGTTGAGCCAAGGACGGGGGTTTGGGGAATGGGCAGGGCAGGAGGAGAGAGTGGCAAAGGAGTCAAGGGTGGAGGAAGAGAGGCATTGAAAGCCGAGATGTCAGAGCCAGGGGAGGAGGAGGAGAACACTAAGGGATTTGCTTACTTATCTTTGAGTAGTGTGCTTACTTATCTTTTTTTCCTAGACTCTGCCACGGCACCTGTCGTGGCCTTCTCAGGTCCACACCAAGAAGAAATTAACCAGAAAAAGCTCTGTGCATGTGCAAAATGGCTGACATTGCTGTTCTGCACATGCATGGTCATTTCCCAAAATGGTCCTGGACAGCACCTGCGCCATTTTGAAAAATGGTATCTGGTCTGCGCATGCTCAAACTGGATGCCATTTTGCAAAATAGTGCTAATGTTGCCAACACCATTTTGGAAAATGGCCATGCATGTGCGGGACAGCCATGTTGGCCATTTTGCACATGTGTAGTGCCTTTTGGGTTTAATTTCTTGCTAGTGTGGCTCCGAGAAGGGAAAAGGTAAGTAAGCAAACTACTGTCCTCCCCACCGCTGCATGGCCCTTCTACTCCCCTCCCAACTGCTGTACAGTTCCTCTACCCCTAGCTCCATCTCCTCTGAACCCCTGCTTGGTGCCCTGACTGGGCAGGCATCTGGGGGAGGCAGAGTCGGGAGCAGACATTTTATTTAAGACCTTATTGCTCAGAATAGATACCGATTCCAATTAATACATTTTAAATAAGAATTTAACTCAGGTAGGTCCGATACTGAACAAATCCTGATTATCAAAACAATTTCCCATCCCTAGTGCACAGTCTTTTCTTGAAAACCTCCAGAGAAGAACATCCCACAACCTTCCTAGCCACCTTGTTTCACTGTTAAGTTGTTGTAACAGTTAGGAAGTGTTTCCTAATGGTTAACCGAATCCTATCTTCTGTATTTATTTCATACATTAAATAGAGGTGTGCACCAGACACACATGTAGATTTCCCCCCCATTTTTCATTTTTGTTACTTATATATTTCTTTTTCGTTTTCATAAATATCAACATTTTGTTTTGGTTTTTGCTTTCGTTTTTGCTTTCCATTGGTTTAAATGGAAAACAGGTTTTTGCTGTAACATTTTTGTTTTTCATTATATTTAGATGGAACACCCCGGAATGTACCCTATACAGGAGAACCGCATTGTGTCTCCAAGATAAAAACTATTTATTTATTTTGTTTATTTATTTATTTATTGAATTTATACCCCGCCCCTCCTGAATCCAGCTCAGGGCGGCTTCCAACAACAAAATACAATTTAAAACAATCCAAAAACCACTTAAAAAATACCATATAAATATTTAAAATAACATATAAAACAGGGCCAGGGATACAAATTGCTTGGGATAGGGGAATAAAAATCACTACCCACCCCCCTCCCCAAAGGCCCGGGCGAACAACCAGGTCTTGCATTTCCACCGAAATACTAAAAGGCTTGGGGCCAGGCGGGCCTCCTCCGGCAGGGAGTTCCAGAGACGCGGTCCGGCCACCGAGAATGCCCTCTCCATTGTGGCCCCCCTCTTTACACGGGGGACCTCCAAGAAGGCACCCCCAGCAGACCGAAGGAGCCGCTCCAGGGCACGGAGGGCGAGGCGGTCCTTGAGTTATGAGGGGCCGAGACCGTACAGGGCTTTGTAAATCAATACCAACACCTTGAATATGGCTCGGTACGCTATCGGCAACCAGTGCAGAGCCTGGAGCACTGGTGTTATGTGCTCCTGGCGACCTGTCCCCGAGAGGAGACGGGCCGCCACATTCTGCACTAGCTGCAGCCTCTGAACCAAACACAAGGGAAGCCCCATGTAGAGTGCGTTGCAATAGTCCAGCCTCGAGGTGATGAAGGCATGGACGAGGGAGGCCAGGTCCAGGCTGGAGATGAACGGACACAGCCTACGCACCAGATATAACTGGCGAAAGGCAACCTTAGCGACTGCCTCCACCTGCTGCTCCAGGCGGAGGTCCGCATCCAACACCACCCCCAGACTCCGGACCTGTTGAGCTATGGGAAGGCAAACCCCCCAAATAAGAGGGGCCGACACCTCCTTCGCTCTCCCCACCACCATCACCTCCATCTTATCAGGGTTGAGCTTCAGTCTGCTCTGCCACATCCATTCCTCCATGGCCTCCAAACACTGGGATAGCACCGAGATAGCAGGGTCTGGGTCCGCTGAAAAAGAGAGGTACAGCTGAGTATCATCAGCATATTGGTGACAATGCACCCCGAACCCCCTCACGACCTTCCCCAAGGGCTGCATATAAACATTACATAGTAACGGAGACAGAATCAAACCCTGCGGAATGCCGCATGATAAGGCGCAGGGCAAGATGTCTCCTCCCCCAGCACCACCCGCTGGCTTCTCCCCGACAGGAATGAACGGAACCATTCAAGAACAGTCCCATCCAGACCCCCCAGGTCACGCAGCTGTCTCAACAGCAGCCCATGGTCCACAGTATCAAAAGCGGCCGAGAGATCTAGCAGGACGAGAAATGTTGAATGTCCTGCATCCATCTCCCAGCGGAGATCGTCGACCAAGGACACCAACGCCGTCTCGGTGCCATAGCCAGGGCGGAACCCAGATTGAAATGGATCTAGGAAACCGATGCTATCTAGATGCGCCTGGAGCTGGAGTGCCACTGCCCGTTCAATAACCTTCCCTAAAAAGGGAAGGTTAGAGACAGGTTGGTAACTGGCAAGGGCGCCATGTCCAGCGATGGTTTCTTCAGCAGGGGGTGCACCACAGCCTGCTTGAGACTGGGCAACAGCCTCCCCTGCTGCAAGGACGCGTTCACTACCCCCCGCCAGCACCGTCCCCAACGTCTCCCTGGAGGCTTTCACCAACCAGGACAGGCATGGATCAAGTTCACAACAAGTGGCCCTCACAGACCCCAGGACATCCACCACATCGGCCAGTGTCACTTCCTGAAACTCGCCCCACAAAGATGGACCAGATGGGGCCTTCATCACCTCGCGCTCTCTACCTGCTGCCCATAATCCAGCTGTAACTATGAGACAATTGGGGCTTTGGCCAGGTTTCTCTACGCAGCTCAGGTTCAGAGAAGAAAGCAGTTAAAGGAGTTTTGACTCCTTTATGGTTTAACTGACTTGGGAGGGATGTGTTGGTATTCCCGCTGATTTGGAATGATCTTATTTGGGCTGGTTTATACCCAATTTTTATGTATATATAACGTTTGTAAATAAGGAGTGTGTATATGCTTTGTGGAGTTTTAAATAAAATAAAAAAAGATGGAGCATGGAGATATTGTACATCCAATGGAAGGCATTATGTATACTAAATTTCAGAAACACTGGATAAAGGAATCCAATTTTATAAACATTTGAATTATGTTATTGTGCAAAAATCTGCATATACATTCCTGGCTGTAACTTCTGTGTGTCTCATTTAATGTGGATGAAACTTTGCAAGTTTATACCCTTTCCCATGTTTACTATATCTGTCATCATTCATAAATATTGTATAAAAGGGTCCTGGTGGTATAAGCAATTAACTTATAAATATATGCCTGATTGTAACATCTTTGTAGTCCAACCAGTGTACATGAAACTTGTCAGGGCTGTATCTCACACCTTCAGGATCATCTCTGCCAAATATCAGAAAGATGTGATAAAGGGTCCCAATTTTATATGCCTGCATAGTATTTGCAGAGAATGAGCCTATGCCAGGGATTCTCTTACGTGTCACTCTGGTATAAGATCGGTTTGTGATGCCAATTGGCCAGCAGAAATGTCAACAAAATATCCTCATTCTGTGCTGTGACCATCCCACCTTCTCTCCCCCACTTGTTACTGGGAAGCCGGAAGCATCTGTTTAGAAAACAGCCAATAGAGATTTTCTTATGTCCTCTGTCACAGTGCTGCAGGATGTGATTGTGATGATAACTGGCCAGCTTTGATGCGTAAACCATGTCTCCTGATAGCTGTGATGCTATCTTTCTTGGAACTATTGCTGCCTATGGAGCCATCTCCCACCTTGAACTTGTGCATTGGGTTTTTTCTTTCCTATGTGTAATATTTTACATTTTTCTTTGTTGAACTTCATTTTGTTGTTTTCAGCCCTGATCTACAATTTATCAAGGTGTCATGGGGAAAAGGGGGCAACACACTTATTTGGGGTATGGGACACAGAATTTGGGTCTGGGGGTAAATTTGGGACAGCTCAAGAGAAATATGAGAAGATTGTGAGCCTTACCACCCTGATGAACTTTGGCAGGGTGGGGGGGACAGAAAAAACATTATCAGGCAGAACGAGCATTTTGTTGCCAAGGTAATGCCCGAATGGGATCTGCAACAAGCTCAGAATAACAAAAGGAGCAGGAAGGGGGAAGTGATCCAACCTAAAATGGAGTGAAGACACAGGATCTATACACTCCTCTCTTCCATCTTGACCAGCAAAGGGTAAGGAGCTTGCAAAAGAGGCTGCACCAACCATGAACTAGAGACTTTCCAATTCACTAAAGGAACTGAGCCTGGCTTCAACACCCAGGCCGAGAAGCACTGACCCAATCTGGACTGAGCCTCAGGGTAAGAGGACAGTTAGGGAACTTCAATGTATTTTAGAATGCATTGGTTTTATATTTGATTTATTGACTTGCACTATCTGATCAACAGTCTTATACTTGTATGTACTAAATATATGTTTTATAACCAAGCCTAGCATGCTTGTGTGTTTATTTGGCCTTGGGGGGGTTCACTAAGGGGGTACCCTATCTAGGTGAGAGCCTAGACGGACCCTTTTCATATAAGACAACCCCACCGTGAAGTCTTCAAAGCTACTGGTGGCCAGAGAAGGTTCTCTGAGTTACGGCTAGGCTGGGAGATCAAAGGGAGGCGTTTCTGGGGATGCGGACCTCCGAAAACTCTGTGATTGCAGTGAGGGTTTCTGGTCACTTGGGAACCCATGTGGGCACAGGCAACTGGGTTGCAGCTGGCCTAGTGGGCATTTGGGGGACAGCCTAGAGAGAGAGGGGGACTCCGACCCCAGTGACACAAGGTCATTTTGAATTTGAATCCCGTCACCTAAGGTGTTTATAATCTCTCTCACCTTTGTATTGTCACGAGGGGGGTTAGACAGGGGTGCCTTTTGGCACCCTTGTTATTTAACATTTATGTAAATGTTCTGATAGTGAACCTGCGGGATGTTGGGGAGTATATGGCCCCTAAACCTGGACTGCAGAGACTATCCCTCATTATGTATGCAGATGACACAGTTTTGTTGTCCACTTCAGGGCTAGGCCTAAGACGCTTGTTAAAGGACTTCTCTAGGGAGTGTAACCTGCAGAACTTAAACATTAATTACAAGAAAACAAAAGTTATGGTGTTTAAACAGAAGTTTAGGCAGGAACCTTGGCAAATAAACTCAACACCAATTGAGCAGGTTAAATATTTTAGTTATTTGGGAATAGTATTCTCTTATAATGGTTCTTGGACATCACAGATCCAATCTTTGAAGAAAAGTGTAATAGGACCAGCTGCAGCTATAAATAATTTTTTTTCTTCAAAAGGGGGACAGAGGTTAGAACCAGCATTAAAAGTTTTCAAGGCAAAGATCATTGCAAAAATAAGGTACGGGGCTCTGTTGTGGGGACATTGTCCTAGCACGTTAAAATCTCTGGAGTCAGTCTTCCATAATTTTCTGAGAAGATTAATCCAGGTCCCCAAATCAACCCCAGCAGTCCTCATAGGACTCGAGTTTGGGTTGCCGTCCTTGGAATCATACCTGTTGGAAACACCATGTGCAGCCCCTCCTCTCTTTGCTTCACTGGCTTCCCCTTCCTGAACGAATCCTGCACAAGCTCCTAGTCTTCACCTATAAAGCTCTTCACAACCTTGCTCCCCCCTACCTCTCTGCACTTATCGCCCTCCATACTCCAGCCCGTGCACTTCGCTCCTCCTCTGTCCCTTCTCTCACCCTTCCACGCCTTCCCTGCTCCCCTAAGCGCCTTCGTCCCTTCTCACTTGCTGCCCCCCATGCCTGGAACTCCCTCCCTGTCCACATCCGCCTTGCCCCCTCCCTTCATACCTTCAAATCTCTCCTTAAAACTCACCTCTTTCGCTCTGCTCTGTCTGACTCTTTATCCTGCTGAGCCACTATTCCTATACCTACGATCGGTTTACCCTTATCCTTGCAACATGGACCTGCCTGCTGTCATTCTCATCGTAACCAAGCCAAGTACGTGCACTTGAGACCTCGCATCTTCATGAATGTTAGACCCCTTGTCTCTCCCTCTGTTCCCCTTCCTATGTCTCTCCCCCAGCTCCTGTCTCTCAGATTGTAAGCCCTAGGGGCAGGAACCGTGTCTATTTTATTACTTTGTAAAGTGCCAGGTACACTGCTGGCGCTATATAAATGTTTGTTAATAATAATAAACAGCTTTGGTGAAGGTGTTAAAAATCAGTGGTATGCCAGACGATGACCTTGCAGGAATTTGTCTGCGGGAAAAACTGAACTGTGGCTCCTGTGTCTCCTTGGTGGGAAAAGCTCAAATGCAGCTTTGATAAACTTGGCTTGCCTTTCTGTTTTCTGAAGGCTTTCCCGTTCAATGTAGCTAAATCACTCCTGAAAGCCAGGATAAAAGACATTGACGGGCAAACCTCTTGGGCCTTAGTGCCCTTAATTAAATCATCCCCCTGGTATCAGTATCTGATTCCAGATGGGGAGGGGGAGAGCTATATTAAGGATGATTTGCCTTTCCCACATAAAAGGGCACTATTCGCGCTGCGTTTACAGATCATACCATCGGCAGTGCTGGAGGGGAGGTTTCGGGGGGTCCCATACGTGGACAGGATCTGTCCATGTTGTTCCTTAGGTATTGAGGATCTCCATTACATATTAGAGTGCCCCTTGTATTCACATTTGCGTGTTAGGCTCTGGGATCGATTGAAAATGCCTCTGAATTTATCTACTGGGGAAAAAATTGGTCGTTTGTTGGCTAATAGAAATCCTCAGCTCTCAAACGTATTAGCTCGCTTTGCTTATACTATGGAAATTACCAGAACAAGGAAACTGGCTTTGATTGAGCAAGCTCGGGCTGAAATGATTATGAACAATGAATTTTGATCTCTGTCCACGGTTTTAGGATGTCAGATGAGCCGAGTGATGTTTAAGTTTTGTATTTGAACTTACATTTTATTATAAGTTTTGTACCCAAATAATATGTTGTTTTCTGTGTTTTTTTTTTTTGTGCGGTGACTGTTTGTTTTATATTTACCTTGTGTTGTTATTTTGACAATTTGTCATGGCCTATGGGCCAGTACAATAAAGTTTGATTTGATTTGAAATATAGAAATATTTTGTATTGTCAGCAATTTTTTTTTTAACTATCCTGTCCATTCCTTTACCCTAGTCCTTAATTAAGATACTGAACAGCAACGGACCCAGGACTGACCCCGAAGGAACTCCACTTGATAACTCTTCCCAGTTTGAATCTGACTCATTATTTATTACTCTGAGTGCGACTTTCCAGCCAATTCTGTACCCACCTTATGGTAGTTCCTTCTAGCCCACATTTCTTCATCTTGTTTAGGAGAACATAATATGAAACTACAAAAAAGTCTTGCTGAAGTCAAGATACATTATCTTGACTGCATTCCCCCTACCTATCTACTAAACTAGTTACCTTATCAAAGAAAGAAAGTAGGTTGGTTTGGCGGGATTTATTCTTCACAAATCCATGTTGGCTACTAGTACTAACCTCATTTTTCTCGAGATTAGTAGTGGTGAACTGCAGACTCAAGAATCCACTACAGCTCATGGCTACTTTTTATCTGCCTCTTTTCCAGTTCCTGGATCTGGACCCTGGATCCAATTCCTGCCCCCAAGTACTGAAAGACTGAGCTCAGGGTAAAGGAGCAGAGAGGAAGATATGCATGCACACAAGGATAGGGGACATATGCAGGCACAAATCTATGACTTGGACTCTCCCTTTCCTAAGCCCATTTGTTTTTCTTTGAGATTTAATAAACTACATCAAACACAAATAGCACCACTCACATAAGGTAAACTTTGACCTCTATCATTCAAGCTACAGAAACAACACTTAGTAGTTCTTTTAACTCAGCCACTGGGTTAAATCTTTGCATATCGCCCTGTAGTTCATTAGCTGTTTGTTAAGAAACAGCAGTCTTAGCAGTGTGGCTGAATAGTTAAGCTTTGGAGCAACCATACTACAAGTCCTGGACACTATTACTCACTATGCCCTTTGTCGCCTCTCTGTTAGCTTACTTTTAAAATGAATCAGTAACTCCTAGTTATATACTCTACAGAGCAAGGTGGAATTTAAAAGTAAAATACCTGGAAAGAGAAAGTATTTTATAGGTGAGGTGTATAGGAAGCACAGCCAATAAAAGTGAGACATGAACTCATAGCCACCTGTGCAATTGCTTGGCGAATAATCCCAAAGAAGATGTGTGCACGGCAGCCAAAAACACCATGTAGGCTTGTGAGAATGTGCATGCGCATGCTGATGGAACTGCATATCTTAGTAGGCACAGTTCTTGAAACCACAATTAGTAGATTAGATTTCTAAATGCTGTGAACTTCAGCATGGACATTCCGTTTTGTTCCCTTTAAATATAATGGACACTTAGTTGTGTTCCTTTTAAATATAAGCCCTCATTTTTTAAAAAAATTAAGACAACTTCATTTAAGATCCCGAGATACATGATATACAGGCTTGAGTAAAAACACTGAAGATCTGGGTTCAAATATAATTTGTATAGAGGTTGTTTCGGGGGCCTGTAGCAAGAAACCTATGGTATGCATTAGTTCCAGATAGAATCTGGAAGCCAAAACATGTGCGGGTTTTGCTGGGTGCGAACACTCCCCCTCCCCCTGCTCCACACAGCTTGGTCAGCGATTATCTGGAAGATTGCAGAGTATGGGAAATCCATTCTGCAATCTTTCTGATGATCACCAGCAAAGCCATGCAGAAGGGGTGGAGAATGGCGTTTGCACCCGACAAACTCTGCACGTGTTTTGGCTTCCGGATTCTTTCCTGGAGCCAAAACATGCACAAACTGTTAGATGTGAATGCAGTATCAGACTCTGATTAGATGTTGATGTCAGTATTTCTGTCTACTTCATCACCATGAGAAAGGTTATAATTTTATACCTTTTCATGAACCTTTTGTCCAGGCTCCATTCCTTCGATATGTTCCGACTCAGTAGATCCTTCCCCTGATGCCATTTTCCTTTGAATATGTGCATTTTGTTCACGTAAAGCTACAATCTGTAAAATAATTACAAATAGATGGTTAACATTATAGGAAATCTGAAATGAGTAAGTATTAAAGTTAATAAAAATTCTGGAGTTCTCCGTGCATACCCACTTGCAGGATTGGAGCCTAAATTTATATAACATAATTTTAAAAAATAGTATAGTCCTCAGTACTATTATTTATTATTTTAGACATTTATATAGCGCCAGCCGTGTGACCTGGTGCTGTACAGAACATAGAATTAGACGCGGTCCCTGCCTGTGGCTTACAATCTAAAAGACAAAGGGGGGGAGACAGGGAGAGGGGACAGTGGGAGAGACAGGGGAGAAGACAAACAAACATTCAAGTGGATGTGAAGTCTCAGGTGCGTATGCTTGGCTTGGTTACAAAGAGGTTGGTAGCAGCAGTCTGCAGAGGAGGGCAGACAGTAAGAGTAAGGGGAAAGACTAGCAGGCATTGGGAAAGGCAGCAAGGAAAAGGTGGGTCTTGAGGAGGGATTTGAAGGAGTGGAGGGAGGAGGCAAGGCGGATGTGGGCAGGGAGGGAGTTCCAGGCATGGGGGGCAGCGAGGGAGAGGGGTCGAAGGCAGTTAGGTGAGCAGGAGAAACGAGGGAGAGTGAGGGAGAGGACAACGGAAGAGCGGAGAGTGCATGCAGGAGTGTGTAGGGAAATTAGGTCTGAGAGGTAAGAGGGAGTTTGGTTGTGGAGCGATTTGAATGTGAAAACCAGGAGTTTAAACAGGATACGTTCAGGAAGGGGGAGCCAGTGAAGGGAGAGGAGGAGAGGCTGCACATGGTCGAAGCAACGGGCAGAGAGAATGACCTTGGTGGTGGAGTTTTGGACTGCGATAAGGGGGGACAGGTGAGAACGAGGGAGGCCAGCAAGGAGGAGGTTGCAGTAGTCGAGGTGAGAGATAACCATGGCATGAACAAGGATTTTGGTCGAGGGGATAGATAGAAAGGGGCAGATGTGGGCAATGTTGTGGAGAGCGAATCGTCAGGATTTGGCCACAGAGTCAATGTAAGGTTTAAAAGAGAGGTGCGTGTCAAAGATAAATCCCAAGCTGCGGGCTTGGAGAACAGGATGGATGGTGACCCCATCGATGCAGATGGTCAGGTTAAGAGGGAGAGGAAGGGGAGGGAGTTAAAATGAGGAGTTCGGCCTTGGCCATGTTGAGCTTGAGTTGACGTCGGGACATCCAGGCGGAGATATCAGAGAGGCAGTAAAATAAAAATCATTAGAACTAATAATAATAAATAAATAATAATAATAATAATAAAACTAATACAAATCATTAGAACATAAATCTTTTAAAAGTGTCTGAATGATGTTATTGGCATATTATAGCTGATGAATGGGAGAAAACTCACTACTAAAAGCTTGCTAACTCATAAGCTTGGACTTACCTAAAGTTGTGGCCCTTCTATTATTAAGTAGAAACAGAAAAGAACCATTAGAATACTGAATTAATTTCTTTTAAATAATAAGACATTATTTTCAACATAAAGAAAAACAGGTAGTAAGTTGACACTACCAGCATTTTCACACAAGAAACTCTCCACCCACTACCCATCCACCACCCACCCACTATACATGGTACAGGGCACCCATAGGACAACATTGAAGCCCTGCAACATGTATAGTGGGTGGTTGGTAGGTGGTGGGTGGAGAGTGTCTTTTGTGAAAATGCCCATTATGAAAACTTAGCCAAAAGATCAAGAAAAAATACAGTATTATTTAATTAATTGTACAGATTTTGTTGACTGACAAAAACTCTTGAAGAGTGGTTACTTGCTAGGTACAAATGACACCTTCTTACTAAGTAAATACGGGCTAACTGTTCTTATTCCTTGATCATTCTGAAGAAAAACTGGTAAAATTAGAAACAGGACAAAATAATTTTTGGAAAAAATTTTTTAGTACTGCAAGGGCCACAAAGTTATTGGAAAGGAAGTTGAATTCAGCCCATCAAAATTGTTAAACCCTGTTTGCAGAATTCTTATTCATGGAGATGATGCACAAGGTGGAAAAACAATAGCTTGATCTTTAGATTCCAAGATAGAGTAGTTAGAAAAACAACCTTTTTACATGTAAATTTAGTAAGTTGGGTATGAAGGTCCCTGAGTAAAGATAGACATGGGACTGTGCAATGGCATTTTTACAAATCAACATTAAACACATTAGAGGTTCACTGAGACAGTAGTTTACATAATCGACAAGTACTGCCAAATATGAATTAGACTGGAAAGATGTAACAGCTTGGGACAGTCATAGTGATTCACCATCTATTACATTCTGGATTCTGATTCCCTAGAGCCTAGGTTCTCAAATGGAAGGTGTTCTAGGTTGGGGATGTGAGAGAGAGAGTATTAACAGATGAGACAGGGCTGCCCACTAACCCTTCATTGCCCCAGATTTACCCACCCATCTGAAGGGTGGCTGCCAGATATTCACCCCAATTTGAGAGAGGGCAGCTCCTCATGGCATCATCTCCAGAAAGGCAGAACAGGCTGTGTAGGGTAACCAAGCCCACACTGGGGCAATACACTGCCCTGGGGCTACTTCCCGTCTGATTGGGGGGGGGAGGGACAATGGGGTGGCCACGTTCACTACCATAGAGTTGTGGTTGCAGTCTTGAGTGGTCACAGGAGCTTCCGCAACTCTATGGTAGAGGAGGGGGGAGCGGTGCATAGGCCGACTGCAGCTGGGGAAATTGCTGACCCATCTGCTGGGGGTCCTTGCGAGATGACTGCAAGGGGTGTGGTGTCATGGAGCAGGTCCGGGATCCAGCTGGCTCCCAGCCTGTGTGTTAACACCCAGACACGTGGGAGGTACAGTTCTAAAAAGTTTGAGAACCACTACCCTATAACTGACAATTACTCATTTCAATGTGACGACCAAATGCAGAATTTGACACAAATTCTATAAATATATAGTTTCAGTTTAAAGTTCCATTTGTAGATGGTTTATAAATGGATTTATATTCCTTGTGTTCCCAAATTCTCTTGACTTGCAATGTGGTTTGATGTGTGCCAAAGAGACGGAATTCAATCCCAATATAGTCAATTTTTAATCCTGAAAGTGGCAGACTGAGGGAGGTCACTTTAAAGTATTTATTATTATACAGTAGTTGATGGTACATCCCACAAAAACCAGATCCCATGCTGGTTTTCCCCGTGGATTAGTTGTTGTCAGAAGCTAGCATGCTAGCAAACCTGTGCTTAACAACCCTGACTTTTGTGTGAATGTACCCTTAGGTTCAGTAGTCCATTGCATATAAATATCCAATTTTGGTCTGACAAAGGAGTTACCAATTTCCAATTGGGCTCAGCCTTGATATAATAGTCATCTACAGTGCTCCTCATTAGGACATCTTTTTTCATCACAAGTCTATCACCACAAATGCAACTTCAAAAATGTATATGCCATTTTTCAAAAAGATGTGAATTCTAAAATAGCAAAATTGTATAGACTCCAGCCTTGACACCAGAACAGAATCAGTATCTTTGCTTTCTTTTTCCTTATTTGCTAGAGAAGAGACCATTACGATAAAAAAAAATAACACACAACAATGTATGTTTTGAAGGCTGAAACAATCTTCTGGTCTTAACACTTGGTCTGTCACTGGCCCACTGACATGGTTCACAAGGATTTGCACAGCCTGTAAGAGGTTTAAATACTGTTCCTTATTTGAGAACAACATATTATTGCTTCTACTCACTAATTACATTCCTGGGTGGAAGAGAGAGATAATGAATAATGAACACAAAGGATGATATTGAATAAGGATTAATCAACATCATTGTATGGATAAGATTATCTGTGTTTGCATGGAAACACACAGTAGTCTGGCATTTTACACAGTAGAGGTAGGCACAAAGAGCTTTGTAGGGGAGCACAGATGGACCTCCAGTCTCTTTAATTATTATTATTTTTTATTAATAAAAGAAGCTTCCAGTGGTTGCCATTGCCTTGAACATCTGAAACCATAGCGAATGAAGCAATGTCTGCCTAAATGCTCAACAACTGCATTGAGGTGTAAACTCCCTAAATCATTTCAATCACTGCCAGCAAAAAGATCAACAAAGGGTAATTTCAGACGTGCTGGGCCCGGAGGCACAATACGCTGAACCCCGGACTGGGATCAGTCTCGGATCCCGGTGAGTGATGAAGCCGTCCATCCTTTAGACATGCTGGCTTCCATCATGTTGGGGAATCTTGGAGGGGGCGGGGGCCGTGTGGCACAACGTCCGGTTGCACAGCCCCAGCCCCCACGCTCCTCCCACTCGGCTGCCCTCGGCAAGATAGGCAGGCGCAGCAGTCAATGCGACCACTGCACCCGATCCCATACCTCTGTCGGGGCCACAATCCATGATGAGACAAGGTAACAGATGTTAATTTTGGCCCACCTAACGCAGTGCACACCAACTCCCACCCCCTGTGCTGTGGCCCGTGTAAAAATGGCAAACAACACAGCACGTCAGGTTTGGTAACTATTTCATGGCTCATCAAAGCATGTAAGAACTTCAGTATTTTGTTTTAGGGATGGGCGAACGCAGTTCGGAGGTTCGGAGTTCGGTCCGAACTCCGCCTGTTCGGATGACCGAACCTGAACCTGAATCCGAACACGAACTGACAGAACCAAACTCAATTCCGAACGTCGAAATGACAGAACAGTTCAGTCAGTTCAGATCGCGTTTGGGTG
>QEPC01014254.1:495486-514105 GCA_003113815.1 Sphenodon punctatus | reverse complement strand
TAATAATAATAATAATAATAATAATAATTTAAGCTGCCACTCTAGCCCCAGGACCCACCATCATGTTGCAGAGTAATAACTGATTTGCAATCAGTAAGGACAAATGCAGTTGAAGGTTTAAAACAGAACTTTACTTAAGCTTTCTCAGGCACTTTGTTGCATCTATCTAGTAAGAAGGCAAAATGGAGACTGAGACAATGAGGAAGAAGGGAAGCAGGAGTGGTTACACAAAGGAATTCAACTGCAAAACCCCATCTCCCTTCCATGTACACAAACTTAGCAGCGCCATCTGGTGGCTCTTTAGTCCATTACTATTCTTAATTCAGTAACTTTAACTTATGGATGTTGCATATGCCAACATGTCATGGGTCTGGGGCCATCATTCCTCGCACAGAGAGCCTTTTTCTGAACGCCCGAACTGAACTGAACAGGACTGAACCAAACGGCCGAACCTGAACCCGAGGAACGAACCGAACTGAACCGGACCGAACGGCCAAACCCGAACCGTGATCTGTTCGCCCATCCCTATTTTGTTTTGGTTATTTCAGTATTAGATTGGAATAGCACTAAATAGTCCCAAAATCACCAAGTGAAGTCCCAGAATGACCAAACAAAGTCCCACATTGACAAAATAAATAAAGTATCTAAAAATGATATACAAGAAATGTTTGGATGCAAATATTTACTTGCATAGCAATCAAAATGCAAGGAATATTTGTGACTATGAAATTAGCTTCTTATTCAGCTCTAGTGGGAATTGGCACACCTCACAGTTCTAAGGGCACATTCCCACCAACCCTAAGGGGGGGGGGCGCAGAATCAACATGAATTTTGGTGTTCTGGAAGCAGCATGACTCATAGGATGGAGTCCCTGCTCCAAGACTGTCTGGCCATGCTTCTATAGTCACACTTGGAGGTAGGAAATGACAAAGAGAAAATTATATATAGGAGTCTGAGGATTTCTTTAGATTAATCAAATCGCACAAAACCATTGCTATTTACTAGTGATAAGTCCTTACAAACAAAATCTTTGCATCCAATATCAGAGAACAAGGGCACATGAAAGATGTATGTCTTACATGTAAAATTGTCAGGGAAAATGTTGTTTCTATTCCAGTGAGCTATCTTGTAACAACATGGACAAACTTCTTCAGTCTTCCCTTCAAGCCAATATTTTCCATAAAAGCTAGCTGTAAAAGGAGGAAAAGTGACTGGACGAGTTACTGCTAGTGTCACAAACACTACAGTTCATAATGTCCTAAGACAATCACTGGCTTTGTAAATAGATAATGAAATACCATGCTTTTGTGAGGTAAAGAGATAAAAGCTCCATTGTCTCAAAATGTGAATATTCCCACCAGATAAATGCTGGGATTACCTACATTGTAACAGTGGTCAATGAAGTAGTAGAGAGAATCTTATCTCACAGATTATTTACTATTACAAATCGGGAGATAATAGATGCAAGGAGGGCCTGCTGTGGCCCGCCTGGGCCAGAAACTCACTGGGAAGTCTATTTCTGGGTCACCAGATGTGGACCCGCTGCTGGCCCAAGCTGGTTCCCCGGATGATTTCGGGCACACAGTCTGGGCCAAGGGTCACCCAGGCAGACCGATGTGGGCCAGTGTGTCTATTTTTGGTCCTATCCCCACCAGGGATCAGGGGACACCATGACTGGCCACCATGGCTGCCCGTGATTGGTCACCATAGATGCCAGTCATGATGGGGTGGGGGTGGGGCTGCCTGGCTGCTGTTGTTCCACCACTCTAATAGGAACAGGGGAGAGCTCACCAGCTGGCCCAGTCAGGCACACATCAGTTCTGTGTCCTGTCCTGACCGCATCGAGGACACCCTCCCTCCCAGAGTGTGTAGCCAGCGTGGCAGCTTTACATTTATTGTTGCCCTTAGTCTCTAACCAATCACTATTTTAGCTATTGGGAAGGAATTTCCCCACAGGTCAGATCTGTCAGAGCTTAAGGTTATTTTTTTATTTTATTTTTTTGCCTTCCAGTGACATGTGGGGTATGGCAAGTGGGGGAGGGGCACAGTAGGGGGCTCTATCAGTCTGAGCCACTCACCTCACTGCACCAGGACAAAACTCTGACCCCTGTATCCAGCAGAGGAGAGAATTTAGGTGGTTCCCCACCTGCTGGCAACCCCCAAAAACCTGGGTATCACTGCCACCACCCAAACTCTTAATTCCTGTGGGGGTCTGTGCAGTCTGGGATGCACAAGCCCCATGAAGTTACGTGCTTACAAGCCTCTCAAAGGCACACCTTTCCCTGGTTCCCCTTATCTGGTGTTCTCCCCTTATGAGGGGTAGAGACCCTTGGGGTATCTCAGGGGTGCTTAACTTGGCTAGAAACCACCCTGGTTGGAAGAGTCAGTGGGGGGAATTCCATCTCTTCCTTCTGGCAGCTGTGCCTAGCAAGGCTGAGGAAAACATGTTTTGGCAATAAACACCCACACCCACACACATACACCCAGTGAGGGGAAAGGAAAACAAAGAAGCTTAGGCTTTTACTGATCAGGGTCAAAAAGGGGTACAAACAGTTATTAAGGTAGGAAAAGGCAGAATAAGCTCTTGAGCAATTGTAGAGTCAGGATTTGGGCTCAGTGGCCCATTTGGTTCACAGGAGGCCTAGATTGTCCGTGGTTAAAAGTTAGGCAGGCATCACATGTCTATTCTCCACATGGTGAGGCAAAGTGATCTTAGTTACATGAAGAGGGGAAAGAGAGAGAGAGAGAGAGAGAGAGAGAGAGAGAGACAGTTCATGCTCTTGGCCAGGTTTTTGTTACTTCACTAGCTTTGCAGCCGGGATTGGCTCGATGGAAAGGGGCTTGGTCAATCCGGATGGGATATCTGGAACACCTGAGCTGATGATTCACCAGCCAGAAGTGTCTGCTGTGGAAATCCTCCTGAAGGATTGAGTCATCCACATTGTGCTCATCTAGGGGTCTAACTCAATCTTAGCCTCAGGGGCATGCAGGTATGCAATGGTAAGAACGTGGGGCTTTTGCCACATCACACACTTGCATAGTCATCTGAAATATCTCAACAAGTGTATTCCCTTCCGTAGTAGGTACCTCTGGCAGTGATGCAAGTAGAGAAGGGTACACTACTCATCAAACTGGCTCTCTGCCTGCAACATACTATAATTTATTATTGTGGGCTGAATTGTTTCTTTGGGTGCTTTGAGAGATGGACAGACGCCTCAGTGCTGACTGCACAAGCCCACTTTAACCAGTCTGTTTAAAAGCACCCTGCCAGATGTGGAAGTGTAGCAGGTTGTGTCTACTTTGGGGTAGCCACACTTGCAGTGCTCCAGAACATCCTGGAGCATCACCTGCAGAGCGGGCTGGCCAAACCCACTGGCTGCTGCGGCTCCACTTTTGGCTGGCCTTTGCCCCGGACAAAACCATAGAGTTGCAGGCACCAGCCTAGAGGATCAGGTGATCCACCCACAACTCTATGGGGTGTGTGTGTGCAGGAGGTGGGGCGTGCAGGTGGACTGTGGAATGGGGATGTATATATTTAGAATAAGGAAGACAGTCAGCAGGTTACAGCAGTTTATTATAAGTTTACAAAATATTAGGATGAAATTTATTGACTAAGACTCCAATCGAAGAACTGCACTTGCACCATGTGCACACAGTACGTGCACTTAATGTGTTCATGGTGTGTGTTTGGCACACACCCTTTGTGCACTGTGCACACATGGTGTGTATGTTGTTTTCATCATTACAATAACGATAACAAAAATTGTCATTTTCATTATCGTTATTGCAATAACGAAAATGACAAACAAGGACAACGATAACTAAAATGACAATGTCATTGTCGTTATTGTTATTATTAGTGCTGTGGCAGTTCGGTTTTGGAGGGAAAATGTGGAGAGGGGAGGAGGGAGCAGACATCTCGGAGCCCTAAACAGGGTTGAACTCTTGCACTGTGCCTGTGTTGGGAGTGGTGAGCAGCTCAGCAGTATCTGATGGATGTACATTTTACCTTCTCCCTTTCCCTGCCCTTCTCCCCCCTGTACATTATATATAGATAGGTAGTATAGACTATATATATATATATATATATTAGATTATAATAGTTATATAGACAACTGATTAGATAATACATCGTTTTTCTTTTCCCTTTCCCTGTCTCCCTTAGATTTAGATAGACATTACTTGTGAACATATATAGAGAGATTAGATATTATATAGGTATTTAGGCTCATCTGTTTTATTATATATATTATGTTACAATATATAATATATATATATTATGTTATCGGAATCGATACCGATACCAAAAATAAAATCTTCATTTGAAACGATAAAGATACCAATGACGACAACAATAACTAAAATGACATTGTCATTAATAATAACAAAAATGACATTTTTAATAATGAAAACGATAACGAAAAACAAAAATGACATGGGGGCCTGGTGCACACCCCTAGTGTGCATGACCTTGGATCAGGACCAATATTCTTCTGCATTCAAGTCCTAACCCTAAAACCTAGTTCTATGGAGATCTCACTAAAGCACAAATATGATATATTGCAAAGATATAAGACTATTACGTAGGCGGACTGTTCCAGTCACTTTAGCTCTGCTGAGTTGCCTGTGAGCGCTTTCCTGAAGCTCTCAATACATTAAAAAGAGGAAGGAAAGGAGAGCAGGGCCAGCGTAGGAGCTTAGGCTACATCTCCCAGAGTTCCTGTGCTGATGCAGCCCTGCCCCCTTCCTTGTGCTATGCAGCCTGTGCCACATGCCTGAGTGTTTCCCCTTGCTGTGCCTGTGCACAGCAACACCCACCCACCTTGATGCCCCCCTGGCTAGCATTAGTCTCAGCATCTGCTCATCTGATGGATAAGAAGGGGGCTTGGTGGTCCCGGGCCAGCTGAAGAGGAGAAAATAATAAGAAGGGGTCTTAATGGGGGACTTGGCCAGCAGAATTGAGGGGAGTGGGGGAGGAAAAGGGCATGGGGGGAGCTTAACAGGGGACCTGGCAGCTGGGGTTATGAAAAGGAGAGGGGGTTTAATGGGGGGGGGGGCATGACCAGGTGGGTGAGTGACTGACTAGATTATTTTAAATATTTTGGATTATTTTATTGGAATTCGTATGTATATTATATTGTTTTTATTCTTATTGTTATTGGTTTGGTTTTGTATGTTCTATTGTGTATTGTGTTGCTGTTTTTTGGTTGTAGTGTTCTGGCTGGCTATGGCGGAAGCTAACTCCACAATAAACAAACAAACAGGAGGGGAGGAAAAGGGGGAAGGCTTAATATGGATCCAGGCTGGATCTTGAGCTCTGAATTTTTGTTTTTCAAGCCTAGAGTTCTTGTATTTATGTTTTCCATATAATCTAAGGTTTGTCTTTCACTTATATAGTGGATTTCTCAGATACAATATTGGGTTTTGTACCTTTGGTTCTGAGCAAATGGCATTGGCTTTGGCACTTGTTGTTCTGGCCTGTTTTTAGATTGTATATCAGTCTTTTATCACTATTTACAGGAGTGGGGAAAGCTTTTGCCTCCCTGGGGCCACTTCAAGCTTCAACAGCCACAGAAGTTGTAGGTGAGGGTGTTTAAGGGATACATTCAGAAAGGGGGGGGGGGCAGATTATGGATTTGTGCATGCCTTCATCTCTGTTCCCTTCTCCCTTGCTATGATTTAATCAGTTCTTCTCTGTTTCCCATTATGCAAAAATGTTCTTTGTTACTTCTTTAAGCTTCCATTGTTACCCACACACAGAAGGAGGATACAGACACAGAAGTTGGGTTAAACTGGCCACAACTCTTTATTAACCAATAACTTGGTCATCTGGGGTAAAACATAAGAGGGGTAAACAAACTCTGAACCACAGCCCTTTCCACCAACATGACCAGTGCCTCAGCTCACTAATCCTGAATGGAGATACAGGTCCATTCACCAGAACCTGCCTCCAACCCCTAGCTGGGGTGCTGAGGAAAGTGTGATGGTTCGTGCACCAAGGGATAGCATATATCCTGCATAGTAGCACAGTCCCCACCACCCCCAGAGTTGGGCGAGGCTGTAGGTCGCTTTGCCCCTGATTGGCTCACCCTTTCCTCACCTCGTTAGAAGGTGCCTTCAGTCATTTCTTTCCATTTCATATCCATCCAAATACTGTGATCTCTCTTTTATCAAGTGGCACTGGACTCCCGAGTTGCAACAGTGAACAATGGAGATAACCGCACAACTTGAACATCCCGCTAACTGCACAACCTGCACTTTGGGGGAAACAGCACTGCAAGGAAGGTGAAAAAAAAACACCTTCCTGGACTCCTACCAATTTGCCCTAAGTTAGGGAAAATTTCCCTTCTGGCCTCCCTGGTGAGAGCAGGCATGAGGGAGCGACTAAAAAATGTAAAGAAATAAATAATAAATTAAGGTGACCAACAAAAGCCTTTAGTCCCAGCACTACAAGGCAAAAAACTCCACTGCCGCCGCATTATAAGCGAGCTGGGGGCAGCTATGGGCGGTGCAGGAGCCAGTGCTGCAGATGACACCCCCCATTTCTTTCCCCCATGGAACAAGACAAAGACCTTACCAGGAACTTGGAGGCAGGTGCTCAGGGGCGGCAGGTGAGCAGCCGCGGGACAGTGCTCCCTCCCCCCCTTGTGGGGGCGGGGCCTGGGGAGGGTAAGTTGTAGGGCGTGCCCCATAACAGCAGGGGTAGCCAGAGGCTGTGGCGGAGGCGCATGCTGGGGGCATGGGCTTAAGGGGCACGGTCAAAGGGGCTTTGACCGTGCCTCTTCAGCTGGACCGGGAGGCTGGGGTAGAGGAGTTTTTAGTGCGCCTAAAGAATGTTAATTTCTTCCTGGTGAAAGTGGTGGGAAAACCTTCCCCCTGTGAGAGAGGGGTGGAGGAGGAAGAGGACCTCCCCTGGTGGCAGCAGGGGAGGAGGAGAGGGAGGTGCGGAGCCGATTGCCTGGTGGGAGCAGGCAGTGGCAGGATGATGAGTGGTGCCAGTGGAGAAAGAATTGGGATTAATGTTAGATAGAGCTGTGGGTAGTTATGGGATTTTTGTGTATATTATGTGTATATTAGATGTATTATTAATTTGTTACTGTTTGGGTTCCCCTATGTGGGATTTAAACCCAAGTTGTTATTGTATGGGTTCCCCTGTGTGGGATTAAACCCAAATTGTATTTGTTGACATTGTGAGCCACCTTGGGTTGGGAGACTGTGGGGTATAAATAAATACTGATGATGGAGGAGGAGGAGGATGATCTCCTGCCAGTTTGCCCTGAGTTAGGGAAAAATTCCTTCCTGACCCCGGCTAAGGCGACCAGCAAAATCCTGTAGTGCCAGTCCAAGCGGATGGGCAGGTAGGTCTTTCGTGCCATGGAGCCAGATCCAACACCTGATGGACATCCCAGAGCAGACCCTAATATACCCTCTTCAGGGGGTAGGTTCCTCCTCTCACTTCTCCTGCTACAAGTATCCAGGTGGACCAATAGCTCCAAATCAAACCAGTCCTTCCCCATTCTTGCCCCTAACACCCTCTCGGCCAATAACCAACAAGGGAAAGGGGAGGAGGAAGGGACCAGAGGTCCCCTCCTGCACCGTCCTTCTCAATATTGTGGTGGGGGCAATGGCCATTCCCCTGCACAGGTCATATGGGGGGATGGGAAATACTTAGGAACTTCTTTGCAAATACACTGTAGTAGTAAAAGGGAAATGTTACAGAAAAAGCAAACATCCTAGAGCACTCTATACACACATCTGACTTATCTAGGACTCTGCCCTATAACTACCAACTGTTGATACATTTGTAAAATACACAATTATTAAACCATACAGTTTAATGGCGTTCAAAAAAGCTCTTACAACTACAGTACGTCGCTCTTGTCTGTAATCTTTGATCAGCTGTTATATCTGAATGTCTACAGTACATCTTTCATTCAATTTCATAGGAATATTGATTGGCTCAAATCCAGAATTTCATTCAGAGAATAAGAATTTTCAAACTTATGGTTACTTTCCCCAAGGAGGTGACACTGAGACACAGAGCAAAATGCAGGCTAAGTGTTGTGTTTTCTCTGTGCAAATGTGTTAAGTAAAAGATAACTGACACTTTACCCACAAGGGCAGAAATACAAAACAATTTATTTTTTTTAATGAAAAAACAAGATGTCTGTTAGGACAACAGAAGAGAAGCAACATTATACCAAGGAAATTAAAAAAAATCTAGCAAATGCTTATACTACATCTATTCTTTTACTTTGCACGATCTGTGGGACCCATCATAAAGTCACAGCTTGTGTGTCTCTGTGTGCATATGTAGAAGGTAAGTGTATCTTTTACCACAAGGGTTATAAACATGTCTTGAGCTCCTCAGATGAAACAGCAAAGAATCATTTTTAATTGTATATAACTGAGCTGCAGTAAATGATAGCTAGGATCTAACGATATCCACGTCCCACATCCCATTTTGTTTAGAGTCTTGACTTTTGAGACCTTATTTCCATTACATTATTCATAAACACTCTTCAACAGTAATGAAAATACTGGACCCCTGAGTTCAATATAGAGCTTTCTCTACTTAGATGTTATGAGCAAAATTCCACCTTTGGTGCTGCATGTCAAGGATCTACAGATAGAAGGACATCAGGGAATTGCAGGAAGAATCCAGCTGTAAATACTGAAATTAGGCAGGGAAGCTACAAGGTTCCATGCAATAATATCAGAATAATTTCTAACACACGCAGCCCTTTATTTTACCAAGATTCATTACATTTCTGAAAGACAGCTGTGAAACGGATAGTTTGAAAGCCTGTGCATTATTAATCTCCGAATGTCATTTCACATTTATTGTTGTTTAATTTAACAATGATGCACTAACAAGCTGTGCCCTAAATTCTGTTAGTTAGTGAAAGAGGCACAAATTCCAAATTAGGTGCACCATGTATTGCAAAAACAGTGTTAGTTAGGCTGTACCTAGACACTGGCAGTTGTTGATGTTGTTGTTGTTTCTGGCAACACAGCACAAGCAATGTACCTGACACTGAACAATAATTAATTAGAGACTGGTCCCTGCCCCGAGGGGCCTACAATCTAGGAGAAGTTTTCAAAGGCTGCCACTTATAAGATTCTGGTGACATGGTATGAAGGTCTGCTCTCAAGATATTTCCCTATCCATTTTTCTTTCAATTTTAAATTTATTCAGATTTCTCCCAACTTCACTTTTGTTCTCATTATAAAACTAACAAATTCTACTTTCACACATTCAATTTATGGAATAAAAATAAAACAATCCATTTAGCCAAATTAAATAGCTAGAAAGTGCATATTAAACGCCAATATTTTTTACTTCCAAAAAGTGGGTGTGTTGATTATTATTCTTTTACCTATGCTAAATCAAGTGCCATTGCAGTTAGTGCCCTAGTTATACTGTTGTTATTTTTTACTGACTTTCGTTAATTCAAGCACTCTGTTGGGGTAGTTTTGTACCTCCGATGCACATCTATTGCAATAACTCACACGTTAGTGGCTCTCCAGCTTGGCCCTTTTAGGACACTGTCACCTGCTCACAGGGGCACAACATACCCAAAGGACAGTGAGATACCATTAACCGTTTCCTTCTTGTAAACAAAAAGAGGCTCCGGAGTATGTTTGTACCCCAAACACAATTGACTTTGCCATATGGGGTACATTTGTATTACTAAGGAGATAAATGGACCCCAATCAATTTTCATTTTATGTGTGACAACAGAAGCCAGTATGTCACAGTACACACACAAACCCCCTGCCCCTGCAGCCCCCCCCCCCCCCCCCCCGCCCATACAATCATTCCACTGGCTGTGTGTCTTGTGAGGTATATTGTTCAATTATAATTGAAAATAGTTCGAATATTTTTCAAAATGCCAAAGGATGGAGGTAGAAATCTACCCCAAGACCCCATTAGTGTCTGATTTTTCTAGACAGTTGAGAAGGGTTAATGGTGTTTGAACCTTTTATGTTATTTTAAATAAAATTTGTAGTTTTAAAAATGAATTGTCATTCTTTAATTAATCATCTGCATACAGGGTACAAATATACCCCACAAGACAACAAATGTTCTTTTCGTGGGGGTGCTTGAGGTTAATGTTCCTGAATTTACATTGTACTTAAAGCCATCTGCTGGTAAAGTATTAAATTATATCAGTCTAATTATCTTCAGCCAAATTAGCTTTCAGTTAAAGTAGATGTCTAGAATGTACTGAAAAGATTTAATTTAATTAAAATACCCAGTATATTCCATATATGGAGTATATTCCAATACTCCATATATTTTATGGAGAGGTTACGGTCTATCCTCAGAAGAAAGAAAAACAGTTTGTACATTTTAAATAAATTGTCAATGAAAGGAGTTTTAAATTTGCCATGGACGTGCGTGCTGGTTGCATACACATGCACGTATGCTGGTTGCGCACAGTGCACGCAGGGTCTAGGGTTGGTCCCACTGACTACAACAAGAGCTGGATTGCACCCTACATCTTTACTGCTTTGCATTTAATGCTTTAACTCAAAATATTAAAAAAAAACAAAGCATAATTTATGCTTTGTTTTCAGAAAAGGCTTTGAAATAGGTACATATTATGTCAGAGTGTATCAACAATGCTGAGAAAACTGGATCACTACAACAATTCTTTTTTTAGTGCCATAAAATTGTTTTTTTCAATGACATTTAAATACTGCTTTCTACTTTTTCAAAACACTATCCACCTTTGGCACTCAAATTGTTCCTCTGATAAATCATCATATCCTCAACATTTAAGCAGAGACCCTCAACATCTAATTAGAGCCCCAGTGAGAGTCTATTTTTATTTCATTGCAATTAACAGTTCCAGGAATCAGACTTTCTTTTTTTATCCCTCATTAGCAACAAAGTGTTTCCTTCTACCCAGATGCTGATGCTAAACTCAATTTCTTGTGATTATATTGTGTCAGCTCTTCAACCTGTATTCATAGCAAGAATACAGACTTTAATGGAAGTCATTTGAAGAACTGTGAGCTTTGGCTACAGAGATGTCTCACTGTACTATTAAACCATAATAAAGTTTACTTAATTAGTGTTAAAAGATCTTATTTACAGCTGCAAAATAAACCTCTTTTTCAGATTTCAGGTTGGAATTCTGCCCTTTCATTCATCGCCCAGCTGTTGGATGGGTCTGTAATCAGTATCTATCATTACATGCTACAAAGGGTGTTTTAAGACACGTGGGGGCAGCCCACCCAGGGGTATGCCCCTGCATCCGCCAGCTCCGAGACCTGCCTGGGTCCACTTTAGTTGGACCCAGCAGGTTCCTCTGACCACAGTCACCCTGCATGGTGCCGCCAACCGCAGATTTGCGGGCAAACACTCAACGCTCTAGGCTGGTGCCCACAATTCTATGGTGTCGCTGGGGCAAAAGCCAGGAGGGGGGCTGTAGTGTGGGTCCGCCGAGCACACAGGCAACAGCTCCACTCTGGGCTGGTGCTCCAGGTTTGGCGGCCTGCTATGCTAGTGGTGCTCTGGGACTGTCTCTTATACACATCTAGATGTGTATAAGAGACAGGCGCTGCATGTGAGGCTGTCGCAGAACAGACTCAGTCTATTCTGCTTCCTTATCTGGTAGGCCGCTTTTAGATGGACCGACCAGGCTGGGGGTGAAATGGGCTGGAGCTGCTGCCCCCGGAACTGCTGTCTGTCTGTTAGGTAAGAGTGAGTAAAGCTCCTTTGAGGGTTCAATCAATTTCTTCCTTCTTTTGACTCAGACATTATATCAAATTATAAATTTAGGGGTTTTTGTGGCATTTTTATTCAGAAAGTGTAAAGAAAATAATGACATGCGTGCCTAATCCACGAAAGCTCTCTATGATGATGAAATAACATCAGGGCTTTTGTAGTCATTATTGGTTTATTTTACAGCTGTTTAAGATCTTTAGGGTTTGAAATACAGTAGGGATTTTGTTTGCTTATGCAACCACTTGTTCAAAGCAGTAATTAAATGTTAATATGAATTTAAGAATTATGTGCAAAGACGTGTTGCTTGAATCTTTCCTACTGCAATATTAAAAAACACAACCTTGTTCTTGTACAAATATAGAAAGAAGAACTTTTTTTTAGCATTAACAACTTATATAAAAAATAATACAAATCATTTCATCATATACTTGTCCCAAGTAAATGAAAATAAAACAATCAACTGATCAAAATTATGTGCCATATCTAATACTGGAAGTCTACTTTGCCATCTATTTTGCCTGCAAGACTTTTTTGTTGTTGTAAATCATATTAAGGTCTAAATAAATAAAATAAAATAATAAAATAATAATAATTTTCTATCTGCTAGTATGATTTCACACATTTTAAGTCTGATTAGTCATGATAATATTTGACATAAAAGCAAAATATCTGCTAACACATCTAATTTGCTGTTGTACGTTTGAACTTGTGCTTCTGTATAATTCAGATATTCTATTTTTATTGTTGTTAGTAAAGCCAGTTTGAATCTACAGTTCATATAATGAATAGCATTTTCAGGAGAGATGAGCAAAATCATTTGTTGTAATTTAAAAGTAACTTCAAGTTAAGAAAAGGTAAGAACACCTGGCCCCCCTACAAATGGTGGGGTTTGGTAATTTCTATTCACTTACGGTGTGGAGGAGGGGAACTGAGCAGATGGACAGTCACTGGGTCTGTTTAAAATGGACCCAGGTGCAGCTGCAAGCAGGCTGACGTGGGGGTATGTCACAGAGGAACATAGGGTCACACACGTGTGATACTGGCCTACGTGTAGACTACAAGTCTAGTAAATATGTAAAGCAAAAGGTGCAACATGTATGTAATGTTACAGTTGAGAACTGTAAAATCCAAATCAGGACTGTGACACTGATGAAACTCCAGGAAATGCAAAGAGATAAAAAGAACATGTATTAGGAACCCTGGCCAGACAGACCTGTGGAGATGCAAATCGATCTTCAGGTTTGCCTGGGTTGCCTACGTGACAGATCTCAGGTTTCTCCAAGCCGGGAACGTTCCAGAAACAAAGAGACCATGAAAGGTACTTAAGCGAGGGTCATTAAGCCATATTCTCTCTCGCTTGGTCAGAGCCATCTTGAGCATTCTCATCTGCATCCTGGATCCTGCCAGCCAGCAAGGCTGGAAACTATGGACTGAGACCAGAACTTTGCTTTCTAGCAACTCTAAGACTGAAGACCCAGTCGCTTACATCAAGGACTGAGAAGAACTTATGGACCTTGGTAGGGTAAGATGCTTATTTAGAACTCAACCAGTATAAGTTAGGGATGCGTTATATTTACCTTTGATTTCTAGTAACCACTCTTTATCAACAATCTTGCTTATGTAAATCAATAAACTAACTTCTTATCTTTATGAAGAAGTGTCTGTGTCTAACATTGGAAGACAAGTGAGCAACAAAACTTCTCAAGCTCTTGCAAACCCAGAGAAAAAGAGTCTGTAAACGGGAAGGATTGGACCCTTGGGTGACAAAGGGGTTGTCCCTGCGGCAGGCTTGAATCAGCCAGAGAGAAAAACTGATTCAAGTGGGCTGTACGCGAGGGAAACTGAGTCACTCAAACCCGGTAAAGTGGGGGTGTGGACCTCCAACCCGTGACAGGGTACATCCTTGATCTTGCTCTGGGGCTATGCACCCCTGCATCTGTGTGAAAATACCCAATGTCGTGGCCTGAGGAGAGCAGGAGAGATAGTGAAGCTGAGATGAGGGGTGCAGGGAGTTTTGGGAGGTGTGGGTGTGGTTATACTGGGGTGCTAGGGACTTTAAAGGTATATTGTGGCTGTGCTGGGGGCTTCAGGAAGCAGGACTTGGTGGTCTGACTTTGGAGGAGACTGGAGAGACTTTGGAGGCAGTGCCCCATAGAGATGGGCGAACAGAACGGAGTTTGGAAATCCAGTTCAGTTCAGTTCGGTTTGAAATTTGAGTTCGGAAATTCGGTTTGGTTTGAAATTCGAATTTGGTTCAGAAGTTCGGTTCGGTCGACCAAACAGACCGAGTTCGGTCGAATTCTGAACTTCCGAACCAAGGTCGGCCATTCAAAACCAGGTTTTTTGGTGTATGTTGCCATTAGAGAGGGGCGAACAGAACGGAGTTCGGAAATTTGGTTCGGTTCGGTTTGAAATTCGAGTTCAGTTCAGAAGTTTGGTTCGGTCGACCGAGCAGACCGAGTTCGGTCTGAACTCCGAACTTCCGAACCGTGTTCACCCTTCCCTAGTGCCCCACCTGCCCAACTTCTGGATCAAGCATGCCAGTTTGATCCGCTTCAGCTTTCCCGCTGCGCTGGACTTGGGGGATCTCGTGAGGAGTGGGATCACCCCCAGCATAAATCCTCCCGCCTGCCTTGGACAGCACGTGACAGGCCCTTAACTTTTCCCTCTGAACAGAAGCACAAGTTCAAATGTACACCACCAAATTAGATGACCTTCAGCCAGAGGGGGGCATGAATGCGCAGCTCAAGGAGTTGCAGGAGCACTTTGCAGTGCTGTGGGAGCAGGTGGCCCAGTGCTGGCTCCCTCCTGCCCTCTCCAACCCATCTCAATGGGTTACTAGGGGCATCAGGAGAAGGCACAACACCATGGTTTGTGGGAAGTACAGGGTGCCTGAAGCCCCTGTAGCACTTAGGGTCCCCAGGCCCACAACCCCTGCCCCAAGCCACATCAGCAGGAGGAGCCCACAGCAGCAGCTGCCATCAGGGATCTGGCCATGAGGATGGAGTCCTTGGAATGGGAGCTGAATGCAGACCACAGAAGAGGCACCCTGCCACAGGACCAAACAGCTGGGAACCAGCCAGTGGGTGAGTCCTCCGAAGATGGAGCTGGGTCCCATGCTCCAGGAGGTACCCAAGAGGGATGTGCACATAAATTCTGGGAGCCCTCCAACTGCAAGAAACACCAGTTTAGAGGGTTTTTCATTGGGATGGCTCAGGATGGACACTGGGGAGGCCACCCCAGCTTCCCCCCTTTTGGAACTCAGGGTTCCCACCCTATACGGGCCTATTGGTGGGTTGTGGGGGGGTCTAACACAAGATGAACTGCCACAGCAGTAAGTAAGCAGCCTGTGGGAGCCAATATGGGGGTGCACCTCTAGCAGTTGTAGGGTCTATTATTCCCTGTGCGGAGGTGTCTGGGGCAAGCACCTTCTCCACACCACAAGGGAGAAAATATGGAAAAGAGAGTATATGGATATTTTCTCCATTCTTTTCCAGGAACCTGTTCTAGAACCCAATGAAAAAAGAAAGGGAAAGGGAATCAGGAAGAAACCCAAAGCTGTCAGGAACTGAAACAACTGGTGTCAGTCTATGTATATATGGGAGCGGTTTTCCAAGCACAGCCTTGGAGGGCATCCTCAATGCTTAAGTACTTTGATATAGCACACCGTACCTATGACACTTTTTAAGGGTCTGCCTGGCTGTGCTATGATGAAACTCTTTCGCGTGAGGGTGTCCATCAGCCCCGGAATGTGCTGAGATCTGTATGTGGGCACGTTGTGGCTAGAATGTACTTTCCAGAACACGGCCCATGCCCATGCTGATAGCAGACATGTATTAACCAAGGGATCCTGTGACAAGGCAGGGTGTAAGCATGAGGAAGATGGCAGCAGGGCTAGCCATCTGGGAATTCAATGGGAAGGATTAGTGTTGTCACCCATCCTCTCACTTCCAATGCACAGTCTGCCTGGGGCATCAGCCCACCCTCTTCTGCCGTCGTGGTAAGACCATAAGGAGAAAGGGGAGCAGCGCCCCCTCGGGCAGTGATAAAGGACCTGCCTCCAGCCAAGGTGGAGTGAGGAAGCTGGTACGGGCTTCCACTCCAGTTAGAGTTGAGGTGTTGCACCACCTTCTGGCATATTACGTAGCTGTGGACGAGGCTTTTTACCGCCTCTGTGCTTTCTCAGAGGGTTTTCAGATACCTTACAAGGGGGTTTGCTACCACTCTACTTTCCTGAATCTAAAGTTTTTGCAAGGTCTGGCAAGGGTGGCAAAGGAAAAGTTAAGGAAGGAGATAGCAGAGGGAAAGGTAGCTGGCCCCTTCTTGGTTCCTCTCCTGTTCCCCACCTTAAATGCTCTCCTCTGGGCATTGTTCTGAAGAAAACCCTGGGGGTGTACAGGCTCATTCACTATCTCTCCTACCCAAAGGGGGGATTGGAGAATGATGCCATTGATTCTGACCTATGCTTGATGGTATTCCTCCTGTAATGTAGTCATTCACATGGGGTATTTTCAGACGTTACGAGATCACAGTGAACCCCGGTCAATATGGGGTCAAAGCGCCCTGAATGTCTGTTTGGCGGCTGCCAGACGTTCACCACGGTCAATTCCCACATGGGGTCAATTTCAACCACACTTCCCGGGCTCCCCACGGGACAATCGCCACAAGCGTGGTCAAAGAGATTCCTGGCTGGAACCAACAAAAAGTAACATCTGGCCAGGAACCACGGCCCGGAATCCTCAGCGGGATTCCAGCCAGTGGTCAAATCAGGCGGGCGCTGCAGCCGCATTGGCCGCAGTGCCCGCCCATCTCCCCAGAGGCTGGGCGGCGGAGGAGCATGGNCAGCGGGATTCCAGCCAGTGGTCAAATCAGGCGGGCGCTGCAGCCGCATTGGCCGCAGTGCCCGCCCATCTCCCCAGAGGCTGGGCGGCGGAGGAGCATGGGGGGGTGGGGCCATGCGGCCACACGTTGCACCACGTGGCCCCGCCCCCTCCCCGATTCCCCGCCGGGATCAGCCGGCATGTCTGTTGGACGTGCCGGAGTGATCCCGGTGGGGAATCATTTGGGTGATTCCGGGACGGGGTGAATGCCGCCCCGTCTCGTCTGAAATCACCCATGGTTAGGTCCTGTGGCAAGGGGGTTCTCCTTGCCAAGTGTGATATTAAGTCAGCATCTCACCTCCTCCCATACGTCCTGATGATTTCTATCTTTTGGGCTTCTTTTTTTTAAAGGAGTTACTATTTCAATAAGGCCATGCCCATGGGCTGCCCAGTATCATGTGCAGCTTTTCAAACTTTCAGCTGGGCGTTGGAGTGGACGGTTAGGAGGTGAACTTATAGTGTGCACATTCTTCATTATTTAGATTATTATATGTTTTCAGCCCCCCCTGGGATCCTGGAATACATGCAGCTGTATTCCAAGACGTGGCCAAGGAGGTAGGAGTGCCTCTGGCACCTGAAAAGATTGAGGGGTCCACTGAATCCCTTACTTATCTAGGGATTAAATTAGATACTGTTCAGGCCACTTCCTCATTACCAGAAGCTAAATTGGGCCCCTCCTAGCTGCAGTCCACAGAACTGGTGCTGCCAAGAAGGTCACTCTCCAAGAGCTCTAATTGCAAGTCCACTAGGCCATGCCTTTCTTGCAAGACAACAGAGCAACAGCTAATGTGGCATCCCCTCACCATTTTGTTAAAATAAACTAGGGAGCTCAGGGCAGACTTGAAAGTATGGGAGACCTTTTTCAGTAACTATAGTTGGAGGTCATTATGGCAGGATGAGTTTATGCTTGGCTGTGACTTACAAGTACATTCAGTTGAAGCTGGCACTTTTGGGTTTTGGCTTATACTTTAGGGGGCAATGGTGTTCAGAGTGGTGACCAACCGGTTGGGCTGAGTCAGGGTTACCAGAGATCTAAGCTTTCTGGAATTATTTCCCCTCCTTGTAGCAGTGACCCTATGAAAAGAGGAATTTGCAAACAAGCTCGTCCAGTTCTGGTGTGACAACTTGGCTGCTGTTCATGTGGTAAACTCACAATCGTTCTGCTCTCTGAGAGTTATGTAGCTTGTCAGGGCATTTCTGCTACAGTGCCTATACTGCAACATTGATTTTAAGGTATAGCACATTCCAGAGGCGAATAACAAGATTTCTGATGCTCTCTCTCATTTCCAGACCAACCACTTCAGAAAGCTACACCCAAGGTCACCATAACATAGGCGTGGATTCCACTGCACCTTTGGAGCCTCAGAGATGAGAAATTTCCTGGGCTGTAAGGGGGTCTCTGGCCCCATCTACTAGATCCACTTATGGCAACTGGGTCAGGGAATTCCAAGTATTCAGGGAGGGGATCACTCATAATAGCCCAATCCTGGAAGACCACATCCTGCATTATTGTGTTCATCTTAGATGGTGGGAACTAGCCATTGGGACAATTGCAGGCAGGCTGGCTGCAATTACTTTTCATGCGGAAGAGACAGGACAACCCAACCCCTGTGCACGTTTCCACATTAGAACGTTTTTAGATGGATGGCCAGGAAACGAGGCCCTAGTGTAAACAGGCAACGCCCTATATCCATGTAGCTCTTAGAAGCCCTCGTACTTTCTCTCAGGATCATATGCCACCACAGAACACCGTTAAGGTGTGGAACCAGTTCAATTGGGTCATCCCCGGAGACTTATGGAACCAGAGAGGTTCCGGAATGTCTGGGGGAGCTTCCCTCTAACCTTGACGACCAATTGCTCGATGACCTCATGGCTTTTTGGAACACCTTGCTGACTGAAGTCATCGACTGAATGGCTCCTAAGCGTACGCTCCCTGAACATCAACTGCACAGGTCCCTCTGGTATATGGAGGACCTGCATCTGATTAAGTGGGAAGGGC
>QEPC01014254.1:476163-494006 GCA_003113815.1 Sphenodon punctatus | reverse complement strand
CCCCCCCCCCCCCAATTTGTACGTGCCATTGGGACCCTCTCACTCGTTTTAAGTTTCATAGCAGTCTTTAGGAAGGGGCTAGCCCATTCGGGGTTTCCCCTAATCAGTTCGGATCCCATTCATTCTGAATGGGGCAGCCACCATGACAGCTATGAGGCAGAGCTCATCCCTTTGTGATGGAGTAAAAGGGATGTGGGCCAAGAGGTCTGGTAACCCAGGCTCCCAGATCACACAGAGAGGGGAAAGGGTTACATCTCACTGTGGGCTGAGTGGCCTAGGCCACCTTCTTCAGCCACCTCCCCACGCTTCCGAGGGGCAAGGGCCTGGCATGGCAGATGCAACACTGGGCGGGGCCAGGATTGGCCTCTGTGTGCTCCTGGCTGAGGGAGGGATCACCTAGGTCAGCCTGTTAGGGGGTGACATTTGTTGGCACTGGACCTTATTAGCCGTCAGATAAATGTTGTTTTTTGTTTCATTTACTAAAGGGCTGCTGCCATGTTGTACCCAAAAATGATTGTGTCTGCCTCTCTCTCTCTCACTATTGGGGGTGCAATACTGTTCTGTCCCTTTAAGGGCAGGGCCGGCTTTGCACCACCCCTCTCAGAGAGCGATACAGAGGCACAGAGTTGCAGTGGGTAGGAGTTAAGTGAAGCCAATCCACTTCAGCTTTCCTGCTGTCCTGGGCTCGGAGGATTTCACGAGGAGTGGGATAGCCCCAGCTTAAATTTTCCTTCCAGTCTGGAACAGCGAGAGGACAGGCAAGTAGACAGAATCCCACCCTCAAGGATGGGCACTGTTCATTGGGATGAGTCACCACTTTGGGGTTGGGAAGGAATTTTAACATCAGCCATGACTGGCCTAAAAATGGCCATAGGTTTTCATCTTCCCTGCGGCACCTTCAGCCTGGTCATGTGCTAGTTTGTACTTCCAGGCTGTGTCCTTATTGAGTGTTAGAAAAGTCATTAGATTCGCAGTCCATTAGCAGTGGGTCCAGTGTCTGAAAGCACAAAAATGAGCCCAGAGCAGGTAGAGCTCATCCCTTTGAGACTGGAGTAAGAAGGGGTGTGGAGGGTCAAGATCGCACAGAGACTGGGATGGGGTTACATTAGACTGTGGGCTGGGTGGCCTAGGTCAGGTGTAGTCACCTAGCCCCCCCGCGTTGACTAGGGGCATGGGTGCTGGTCTCAGCATGGTGGATGCAACACTGGGCAGGGCCAGGATTGGCCTCTGTGTGCGGGCTAGGGGAGGGATCCCCTAGGTCAGCCTGTTAGGAGCGGATCTTTATTGGCCCTGGATCTTATTAGCCTTTGGATACCTGTTGTTCGTTGTTTCATTTAATAAAGGGCTGCTGCCATGTTGCACCCAAAAATGATTGTGTCTGCCTCTCTGTCTTTGTGGTGAGGGGTGCAAATTCTTTCAAAGTAAAGCAGGTTTTACACCCTTGCTTAACCTAAATTTTTTATTTTTAGCTCAGATTTTAAAGGGGGGGGGGAATGCTCATTGTGGGTTACAACCAACCATGGAAAATTTTAGTTCAGAGTATAATTTTCCAGAAAGGTTTGAGTATGTGGGAAAAAAAGGTTTGAGTATGCAAAAAAGAGAACATGCTCTCAGCAGTGGGGTGGGTGGGTTTATGCCTGCCTTCCCTAAACAGGATACTCTCAGCAGGGGATTGGCAAAGGCTCCTTTGCCCCTCCCCTGCTCCTCTAGAGGTGCAGCGTCATGGCCCAATTGGGGGGGGGGGAGGAGGTGCACCCGGTGGGTGGAGACCAGACCAGGTATATATACCTGGAATGGCCGGGTACCTCTCCCTCTCTCCCCAACTTTGGGCCACTCCTAGGAACTTTTTCCCACCCAGCCCTTCCCTTAATGTTATGTTTACTGACAGATGTGGTGCTATTTAAACAATGTGTTATTTCAACTGCTGTGGGCTATGGCTGGTCCCTGTTTTCAGGGCCGAGGAGGAATTTTCCTGTCAGTCTAATTGGCTCAGAGAGGTGCCGGGTTTTTCGCCTCCTTCACAGCAGTTATGCCATTCTCCTATGTTATGTTTCATGGTTATGCTTCTGTTTAGTTGCAACTTGGGCAGTTAGTGGGGTAGGAACCATGCTCTGGTAAATCTCCCTAAGAGCTAAGGGGATGTGCTTGCACCCCATCACCACTTGGGGAGTGACGGGGTCTTAAGGGCGGGGGCCCCAGCCCAGGCTCAGCACGGCTGGAATGGGGCGTCAACCTGCCTTGACCCAAGGGGAGGGTGAATTCGAAGAGTCGAATCACCCAGGTTAGGTGGGTGAGAACTAGCTCAGTCCCGCTTACCTGCTTTGTAGAACATGGTTCCTCTCCGTTACATACTCACAGGTTCTTATATTGGTTGTTTCTGTTAACATTATGTATACAATGTAATAAAGTTACGGCCGATGCCTCTTTTAGCCCAAAGTGCGTCATGACTGTTCTTATGGGTAGTGCGAGCACAAATGGTATTTTTTATGAAAACATGAAAGTAAACTTTAATACAGAGTTCTCTAAAACAAGCAAATTCTAAAATACGTATATTGGAGGGTGAAAACAGACATGACGTTAACCACCCTTTAACCACCCTTGGTGGTCATTTATGCATGTTTCAGGGCTGCATACGCATAGTGCACCAATACAGCCCTGCAACATGCATAAATAACCACCAAGGGTGGTTAAAGGGTGGTTAGCATCATGTCTGTTTTCACCCGGAGATGACTCTTTAACCACAATGATAATGGAGAGCAAGCATATTGGCCAGGTGTTTTGCCTGCTCCTGTAACTCTAATTCAAGATTTTATTATTACCATCAAAGCCCTTAATGAGTCCGACTCAAATTACTGTAGAATAGAGGAGTGGCAAGGCACCTCACTGTGTAGAATCAGCACTTCATACAACAAGTGTCTGTTAATTTTAAGAGTCAGGATTTGTGTACAGGACAAAGTTTTTCATAATCAGGCCAGGCCCACTACTCTGGAACACAGTAGGGGTGGGACTCCAGGTGAATTATCGGTTACTGTTTTAATTGGTATCGGATTAATCCAATATCGGATTTATCGGTATATCGGTTTTTTAACATTGCCGATTTTTCAGATCTTTAACATTGCGGCCATTTTTAAAATGGCTGCAATGTTAAAGATCCGAAAAATCAGCAATGTCAAAAAACCGATATACCGATACTGAAATTATCGGTATTATCGGATTACTCTGACATCGACAATTATCGGCATTATAGGATTAATCCGATACCGATAGTCTCATCCCTAGAACACAGTGTTTGAGGACATTTTGATGCCTTTGAACTTTAGTATTCTCTAAGGAAAATACAAATTCCAGTTTTCCATTTAGATTTCTCACAGTAGTAACGAACATTCAGATTGTAAAGTTTGAGTCCTACAGTTAGTTAGAGAAAATGTTTGTTCTTTCAAAATGTACACATGAATATACATTTTATTTTCATTGACAGGATGGAGGCAGCCACCAGCAGGGCCATGGAGCAGGTGGAGGGACGGGACAGACACCTCCTAGCCGAGATGCGGAAGGAGAGGCAGCTGAAGAGATGGGACCACACATGCCAGATGGAGACGATACACCAGTTGACGGACACCATCGACCGCCGGGCCGCTGAGCACGCCCTGAAGCTGGACTGGTCCCTAGAGATCGGCACCTCGCGCTGCTACATGCGGACATGATGAGTGCCTACATCATGCTAGCAGAACCCCCAGGTGCCATGCCGGCTGCAGCCCCACACCTACCTGCCATCCCACTGCCAGTGTCCATACCTCAGCAGCAGCAGCAGCCCCAACCACAGGGCCCACGCATCCACCTCCCCGTCCTGCCGGGGCTTAGATGGTGACAGCTGCCTCACCAGGTGCAGCATCAGCAGCCAGTCCCGGGCCAGCCCCCAGCAGTGGCCACAGAGGAGAGCCAGGAGCCTGTGCAGAGCCAGGAAACTCTGGAGGGGGACACCAGTGCGGGTGAGGGCAGCTTGCAGATCGTGGAGCAGCCCACATGGCAACAGAGAAGTCGCCCCAGGAAGCAGGAGGGGCCAGGGGTACGTGGAGGGGGAATTAGGGCACGGGGATCACTGTACATACAATAAAGACACCTTTATTTACTGTAACCATCATGTCTGTCATTCATTGATACACACGCCGGGGACCCCAAGCTCAGCGGCTTGGGCACTCCCGGGCACTGGCATAGCAGGGGTCCTGCCTCACGGACTCCAGGAGTCTCAGGCCTGGGGCAACCATGATATGTGCTTTGTAAGTGCTGCTCGGATCCGCTTAGCATAATGGTACTCCCTGGGGTTCACTACGTTCACGTATAGCGGAACAGGGCCAGTTGGCCGCTGTGGCCTGGGATACCCAAGGGCCGCTCCACTAGTCTCACAGATGTGCAACACGCAGCAGGTGCTTATTACCAGGGCAGAAGTCTCCACCGAATAGTCCAGGTGCCCAGCCAGACACCTCCATCTCTGCTTGAGGGCACCGAAGGCCCTCTTGACCACGGTCCTCGCGGTGCACAGTCAGGTGTTGTAAAGGGCATCCATCTGGTTCCAGGCCACTGGATGGGCCTTCATGAGCCAGCGGAGCAGCGAATAGGCCGGGTCCCTGATGATGCAGGGGGGCATCAACACCCCCTCAATCCGGGTCATCTGCATGTTGGCAAAGTCCCCCCTTTACATCCATGCTAAGAGGGGGGAGATGTTGAGGATCCGGGCATCATGGCTGTGGCCGGAGTGGCCGGTGAAGATGTCAGTGAACTGGTCCCGGTGATCAACAACGGCCTGGAGCTTCACGAGTGGTAACCATGTCTGTTGATGTATTCAGCCGCATCATCATGGGGTGGCGGGGGGGGCCGAGGAACTGCACATGGATGCCATTGATTGTGCCCAGGCAGTTGGGGAAGCCAGCCGTCACAGCCCCCTGATTCATGAGCTGGATCATGTGGTCAAGGAGGACCACCTCCACAGCCTCACAGAAGTCACGGATGATGCTGGTGATGGTTGTGAGGCCCACTCTGAAGTGGTGAGCCATGGAACAGCAGGAATCTGGGGTGGCTAGTGCCCAGACAGCTATGCCCACCTACTGGGCAATTGGGATAGAGGAGCACATGGGGATGTGCAGTTGCTCCAGCCAGGGCCACAGAATCTCTGACAGTCGCAGGAGGGTACGCCGGTCCATCCAGAAGTGTACCCTTCAAGCAACATCGTCCCATCGTGCCAGGGCCCCCTCCCACCATTTCTGGGCCCTGGGCACGGTCTAGAGGCGCCTGTTGATGGACATTCCAAGCCTGACAGCACTGAAGAGTGCTGACCTTCTCCAGTAGTGGTGTGCAGCTGCTTGTCTGAGGGCAGCCAGATGGGTGCGTGCAATCAACAGGGCCCTGCGATACATCCCAAAGAGTCGGCACGCCATGTGGTGGGCGAGCAGGCTGGTTGCAGTGAACCGGGCCAAGCATTCATGCACCCCAGTGTACATCTCGAACAGCTCCATGGTGACCCACTGGAGCTGGCGGTACTACTCAGCTATGATCTCCAGTAGGAGCCAACAGCCACCCTGCTGGTTCGCATCCATGTCAGGTACCTGAGAGGGCCTTAGCTGGTAGGTGCCCCAGGAGCGCTGGACGATGTCAGGCACACTGCTCGGAGGCATGCTCATGCCACTGTGCTGCAGTTGTAGCTCACTATAAGGGGCCTGGGGCCAGCACACATCCATGCGCCACCAGCTGTCTATTGGGCCCTGTACCCAGGTGCTGCACTGATTGGTTGTGGTGCTCCTGGTGGCACGGGGCCACTCACCCATACTGGGGGGGCTCTACCTGTAGGTCCTGTGCCCCCTGGTGCCAGTCACTACTGCCTATTGGGGTGTTGGGTGCTCGGGTGCATGGGAAGGGGGAGGGCTGTTCCCCCAGCATGTAGGTGGCGTAACGGGGCCTTGGAGGGTGAATGAACGTTGTGTGCGTATCACTGCTCTCTGTGTGTAGGCCGTCTCTGGCCTTGGGTTCCTGCAGCTGTGCTACGTCCGCTCCCCATGCATCACTTCCCTGCTGTCCTATTGTGCTGCCCTTACCCTTCTCGCGTGGCCTTGGAGCTCCCCTGTTTGCCTCCCCTGCCTACCATGGTTTGAGGGGCCCCGCTGTCCTTGATTCTCAGACCTTCTGCCAGCTGCACCATGGCCGATGCTGCTGCATCAGAGCTCCCGCTCATTCGGTTCTGCAGTTGGTCCACGTTGCTGGATCTACAGGGAGACCATGGCTCTAGCTGACCTGTGACATTTCCCTGGCATTCAACTGTTCCTTGCCTCCCTGTCTACCCTCCCAGATGCCTATCGGTGTCTGAGCTCGGGCCTCCGCCACTTTGGATATGTGGCTACTGCTTGCGAGTGCCAGCTCCATGCTGTGGAGCTGGGCCTCCATCTCTTTCCGGATGGGTGTATTCTGGAGCTGAGGGGGTTGCTGGTGTCATGGTCTGCTCCTGAGATGGTGTCAGCTCTCTCTGTCTGTGCCTTGTCTGGCTTCCAGACCTGTCTGGCGGAAGGCAGCCCTGCCCTGGCTGTGTCCTACTTCTGCTGCATCCTAGGGGCCCGTGGCTACCAGCATTCCCATGGGGCATCGTATTACTGTCTGTTGGAGCTCGGTTAGCTGTCATGGCCCCTACTGCTGACTATTCCTTGCCCGATCCCACTGGACCCGAGCTGCTAGCACTGTCTGAGGTGTGGTCCCGTGCCGATGTTCAGGTTGGGCTTACTGGTCCTGATTCTTTTGAGGCCTACTATCTTGTTGCCCACCGCATGGCACAGATGGGCTATCACCGGGGCATGTTGTAGTGGCCCCACTACGTTCATCTGTTGGGCCACCCCATCCCACCCCCCTTCGTGACCCTGTGCAGCTGGCTGTAGGTCCCCCCTGGGTCATCTGTGTCCTGACTATCACCTCCGCCGGGTGCTACCTACACTTCCCTGGACCTTCCGTTCTGTGACCCGCTACATCGTTCCCATTATGGACCCGCTGCTGTCCTGCCTCCATCTGCTGCCCCCATTCCGCTCGGCTGTGTCTGGTCGCCTGCACCCTGGGGCTTTCTGTGTGGCACCTCTATACCATCTGTACCCTTGGGGTTCGTTTCCATGACCCGTCCCTGGTCATCTGTTAGCTGCTATCCGACACCTGTCCTGGGGATCCCCGTGGACCTTTGCACCCCTTGCTCAGCCGGCTCCCTGCCAGTGTCCGTGCTCTGCCCCTACCCCTGTGATGCCTCCATGACTGTTTGTGACTGGGGTTCCCATGCTTGCGCCACCCGGCATCCCTGTGTTGGGGGGTGGCACCATCTGCTGTCCGCGATGTGGAACTTGCTTCCCTCGCTGGTTGTGTCATACCATCCGGGACCAGTTGTCTTGCTGTTGAGACCTGCCTCTCCCTTCCCCACTGTCATCCTCGAATTGGTGGCTCATCCCATGACCCTGCTCTGTAACCATGTGGACCGCTCTCTGTACCGTGGACTGTGTTGCTGTTGGGTGCCTTGTGGTGCCTGTGCTGTCCCTGGGGTGTTGGGTGTCTGCTCCTGTGTCCCACTCTGTTCCGTCCCTGTCCCCATCTCCATCCCCATCCTGTTTTGTTGCCCGTTGTTGGCCTCGCCTCACCTCCCGGACCTTGCCGCTGTCTGTTGGGCTGCCCGGTGTGGTGTTCCCCATCCCCCTTTGTGTGCCCCTGTGTGTCTCCCCTTTGCTCCCTTCCCCTTTCAGCTGTGCCTGTGCTTGCCAGCGTGTGTGTGGTTTGTGTTCAGTTTTGTCTGTGGCTTCCTTCTCCCTGTTGTGTGTGTGCAGCTCGGCCGTTCACCTCCCTCCTCCCCCTCCCTTCCCGTTTCCCTTGCATGGGCGGTGCCTTGTGGCACTTTTGGCTTCCTTTGCCCTCTGTCGGCCATGTCTGTATCCCGTCCCACCCTGGTGGCTTCTGGGGGTTCTTGCCATGGTCCGGAATCGGTGTCACGTCTGTTGCGCTATCCCAGATCGTGGCCTGGGTGTCTGTTTCCTTGCCATGGTCCTGCTCCTGTCATGTCTATTTGGGGCCTGTCGGAACCACAGGTCAGGATTGGGCAGCTAGCCACGGTTGGTAATCCACTGTGGCGACCTGGGAGCGTGTAATATCTGAAATTACCCAATGTTACCATCTGCACATTTCCATGAACTTTTGCATTTCTGGCTACATCAGTATTTACATAATTTAACTCTATCCCAGTTACAAGTTTACTGCCTAACACAACCCACAAAACAAAATGGAGGGCAGTGCTCTTATGTTTCTAAAGGAGGAAATGGGTGGCGGGGGGGTGGGGAGGGGGGAAGAGGGGATGTGGTGTGCCAGTACAGATTCAAGGTAATTAGATAAAATGGAGTAACCAAGCAACAGACAAAATCCACGAAACAGTGAACTGAAAATTGGTAACATAGAATCAAATCAGTAAAATGGAAAGTTGATAATCCAGTAATGGTATTACTTCAAATATTGAATTGTCAGTTGCCTGACTCAATAACCAAAAAGCTGCTTGTAATTCTAGGTATTACCCACAAATAACAAATCAACTACCTGTTTCAGTTACAGCCATCCCTCTCTCTCATGGAACAGAGAGTCAAAGGTGTTGCTAGAAGGCCAGGACCATCTTCATGGAGTTACTCTACCATTGTACAGATTCTGCCTTTTCAGTGAATTTAAGGATGCTGACACTGAAGCTCCAATGGAGATATGCTAAGGCTAGAGAAAGGTAAGACCTTGTAACCACTGAGCAAGTAGAGGAACAATGCACCTTCCCCAAGCCTTACCTATTCTTTTAATCCTCTCAGACCTGACTTCTTTTCCCACATAGATCCCTAGACCATTATAGAGAATTTTGTGGGTTCTGAAGGCCTCGACCAGAAATGTATGAAATCACATTTTCATGCAGGCCTGAGAGTCAGGTTAAAGAGGATCTTGCCACATGTGGAGCCATAGGGTACAATTCTCCTTTTTGGGTGCTTTTAAAAGGACAGCAGTAGCCCCGCTTCTGCTCTGTCTCATCTCCAGACAGCCTGTCTGTCTAAAGGTGACCAACCAGATGTGCAGGCAGAGCAGAGGTAGAGCAGGCTATGTCTGTTCCGGGGCAGCCCTGGTGGTAGTGTCCCAGAACATACTGGACTGCTGCTGGGGGAGTGGGCCAGCCAAACCTGGGGCACCAGCCTGAAGTAGAGCAGTGGTCTGTCAGATGTGCAGACCCACACTGCTGCTCTGCCTCCTACTAATGCTACAGTGTGTGTGGGAACTTGGGAAGCGTCACACGGGCAGCCTGGGGAACCTGCCAGGTCCATTTAAACCAGACCCAGGCAGGGCTGGACATGGACAGGAGTGCACCCCCACAGCAGCTCCAGGGTTGGCCAGCCCCATGTTCATCTGAAAACACCCTTGGCCAGTCACAGATACTTTGCAAAAATATACACAGGAAGACTGAATCATCAAAAACTTTCATGTCTATTGCTTAGCTAGAAGGTAAAAATCACTGAGCTCGCTGAACACTGATGTACATGATTGAAGTTGTTTTTTCTTCTTTCAAACATTTAAAAGGTAGGTAATAAACCCAAAGTGATCCAATAATTGCAATGCAAATTGATTTAGTGTTAATAATAAGTGACAGTCTGTATGCTACTTGATTAATATGCCACTTCTTCAAGGACATGCTAGACCTTTTAGAATGAGCATTCTGATTTAATAATCTAAACATACCATAATTCCACACAGACTATTTGAATATTTTAAAACAAAACAGATTAAAGCAAATCTATATGAAGATGACTTTAATGCTGAAATGCCCTAGATATCCAAATCGGCAGGGCACGTTTTGACCTCTTCAATGAGTTGTATATTTAATACCACAAATATGGATGCTGGATTTTGAAAAGGCTATCAAAAATATTTTCTCCACAGGTGGAAGCTACAGTAAGTGACGGATTGTACAGAATTATCAGTCTTGCTAGCAGCACTTTGAGAGAACAAAAGGAAAGAAGAAAAGCCCTTTCAGACTGCCAAAAATAACTTTGGAATATGATAGGGAATTGCTCCTTTAGCAGTGACAATCTACTTGGGGAAGAAAAAGAGCATAAAACATTTTTTTCTTACAATCTGGTTCTCTGCTATTAAACTACTTCAAAAATAAAAAAATATAAACAAGGTTTAGAGGGGAGGTTTTTCTGGTGGTATTCTTAAAACTCCCTTTAAAAATAGAACATTGTACACAATTGTCAATGACAGCCATGAGTGATCTTTCTCAGAGTATGTATGACAGATGGAGGAATATTATCTGTTTGCCAGCATCAAGACTTACTTGATACTGGGACAATGAACTTTACAAAATCATTTCTCTAACAGAGTTTAATGGGGTCTTAAAATTTATCATGCCAAATTGTGAAAATATCTCCATAGAATCCCCCAAGAAACTGGGATGGGAAATGCCTTGGGACATTCAGCCTAGTTCCATGTTACAAGAATGGATTCAACTCTCATACACTACTTCAGGAAGCCCGGTTGTCCTTATGGCAGAGATATTGTCGGGAAGGCTCTTGCACCACAAGGACACCCTTATTATCTCAGCTGGACTTCTCCTATCAACATGTGCAATTGGCAGTGGAGCCAATCCTAAACCCCTGTCCAAATGGCTTCCATACGTGCATGTTCATGTGCACATTGTGCACAGTTTATATGCAGCTTGTGCATGAGCCAAAGTCCCAATAGTGGGGGTGCACTCCAGGTGTGTGGGGGCATGCAAGCTGTTTTTACAGCATGTGGGGTTTAGGATTAGCCACATTGCTATGGGAAGTCATGCCTCTCTGATCTATTGGAATTTTCCAGGGTGTAAATAAGCATGTGGATAAGGGTGAGCCAGCAGATTTAGTGTATCTGGATTTTCAGAAGGCATTTGAAAAGACCCCCCCCCCACAATTAAATAGTCATGGGATAGGAGGCAGTGTCCTGTTTTGGATCGGTAACTGGTTAAAGGGTAGGAAGCAATGGAGAGAAATAAATAGTGGAGTGCCCCAGGGATGTGTACTGGGACTGGTGTTGTTTAATATATTTGTTAACGATGTGGAAAAGGGAGTAAAAACGGAGGTGATCAAATTTTCAGATAACACAACTGTAGGTAGTAATTCCCAAGTTCAAGGTAGTTAAAACCTGAGGGGACTGTGAAGAACTGCAGGAAAATCTTGTGTAGGGATGTACACAGTTTATTTTCATTTTTGTTATTCCTTTCATTTTCATTATTGAAATGTTATCTTTCGTTATTCTTTCTTTTGTTTTTGTTTTTACTTTCGTTTTTGGTTTTCAACAGGAAACACATTTTTGGCTGTAACCTCATTGTTTGTCATTTAATTTGGATGAAATCTGTGGAAAATGTACCTCTCACCCAAGGCATTATTTTTGTCAAATTTCAGAAAGATTGGTTAAAGGGTCCAGATTTTATAAACAATTAAATTTTGTGATTTTAACAGAAGTGGCATATGTATTTCCAGCTGTAATATTTTTGTTTTCTGTCCCATTTGGATGAACTTTGGTCAGGTTGTTCTCATCCATAGTACCATCCCTGCCAAATTTCAGAAATACTGGATAAAGGGTACCTTATATAAGCAATATAAGGGGTTCCTAATTTTAACAGAAGGATTATCTAATGTTTGCCACAGTGGTAAAAGATGGGTATGTGATATCAATTGGCCAGCAGAAATGTCAATCATGTACCCTAATTGTGTTCTGTGCCCCCCCCCCCCCCGGGAAGCATGTGGATAAGGAAGCATGTTACTGGGAAGTTGGAATCATCCGCTTAGGAAAGTGCCAATAAGGGATTATGTCCTCTGTCCCAGTGCTGAAGAGGTGTTTGTGATGCCAATTGGCCAGCCTGAATATGCCAATCATATCTTTTGATTGCTAGGCTGCTTCCTCCCCCTACTTATTGGCAGAGATAATAACCTTGGAGAAGGGTACAATCTGTCCTAGTTTCATCCAAATTGGACGGAAAACAAAGGCATTACAGCTGGAAATGCATGGACCACTCCCGTTAAAATCACAAAATGCAACTGCTTATATAATTGAGACCTTTTATCCAATCTCCCTGAAATTTGGCAGGGATATTTCTTTCATGAGGGGTACGATCTAAATTCCACCCAAATTAGGATGAAAATTAATGAAGTTACAGCTGAAATTACAAAAAAATAAGTTTCATTTAGTTTTCATTATTGAATAAGAAAATGAAAGACTCATTCATTTTCATTATTCTAATAATGAAAATGAAAGGCACAGCCCTAATCTTGTGAAACTGAGTGGCTGGGCATCTAAATGGCTGAAGAAATTTAATGTTGACAAGTGCAAGTGATGCACATAGGGAAAAATAATCAAAATTATATGAATACAATGCTGGGTTCTAAATTCGGAGTAACACTCAGGAAAAGGACCTTGGAGTCATTGTGGACAATACACTGAAATCCTCAGCTTAAATGTGTGGTGGTGGCCAAAAAACCATACAGGATGTTGGGAATTATTGGGAAAGTGGTGGAGAATAAAACTGAAAATATCATAACACCTCTATATAAACCTTGAATATTACGTGCAGTTCGGGCCACCCGATATCAAAAAAGATATAGTAGAACTAAAGAAGGTACAGAGAAGGGTAACAAAAATGCTAAAGGGTATAGAACAGCTCCTGTATGAAGAGAGGCTTGATAGGTTAGGGCTTTTCAGCTTGGAGAAGAAACAATATGATAGAAATGCATGCAATCATGAGTGGTGTGGAACGAATAAATAGGGACCAGTTATTTACCCTCTCTGAGCGTACTAGAACTAGGGGACACTCCATGAAACCAACTGGTAACAGATTTAAAACAAATAAAATAAAGTATTTTTTTCACTCAGCACACAATTGAACCCCGAGATAAATAAGAAGCAATTCTGGCATAGTAAAAATTCATAAATCCTGATGCTGTTTGGGGTATCTAAAACACATATTTGGGGGATCTGAGCATGCGTCAGTGTGAGTAGCTGGGTCCCGTCTGAGCTCCGTTCCCCCCACTCCAGAATTAAGCTGGCAAACGTGCAAAATTGAAAGAAACTGACACTGCGAGATAGAGATGGCAGGAAGAAACAAGATTAAGCAGAGAATCTCACAAAGTAATGCCCTCGAGCGTTTCTGTCAAAGGAAAAGCGCTGCAGGACCCAGAGAAGCAGAGTCTGGGCAGTCTTAAAGGAGAACTTTCCTGAGGATGTAGAGTTCCACCACGCAGAAATTGACAGGGTGTGTGTGTGTTGACCTCCCCCGCCCTATCATAGTCAAATTCGCAAGTTATCAAATAAAAGAGGAGATTTTTGAAGAAGGCTAGAATCAAGAGAAAGCTCTCATTTCAACAGTAGGCAGTGAGGATATTCCCTGACTTTGCAGCGGAGACTGTCAGAAAAAAAAATGAAGTGGAATAAATATTTTGGAACACTTATTGAAAAAAATCTGAAACCAAGACTGATCTTCCCTGCAAAGATGATGATCATATGGAGGGGAAACAGAAAGTTTTTTCAATGTACAGAAGACTTGGAAGCATTTCTGGTGTCCTTACCAGCAGTCCCATGCTCTCAGCCAGAAGAGGTTTGAACAGTGGGGGGTGGAGGGGGGTGGGTGGGAATCAGTCCCTGCCTCAAAGTTACAAAAGACAGTAGATTATAATAATTGGAAGTTTACAGAATAAGTGGGGATTTTTACTAAAGTTCCCTGTGTGTCAGAATTACTACTAGCACTGTCTGGCATTAAGTTTAAGATGTTAAATGTAAAGTAGCTGGCTTGAAATGTTTTGTAAGTTAAGGTAAATGTTTAGGCATTGGAGTGGGGGGATGGGGAAAAGTAGGATACGTGAGGGTGTCTTACAAACAAACAACTGAAAGTCCCAGCAGATCCTCACAGGATGGGAAGGGTGGGGGGGTGGGGGGGCTTGGATGGAAAAAAGAGATTCAAGCTGAGGGAGGGGGAGTTGGGGGGGGGAGAAGGGAGGGGGAGGGAAAGGGGAGTGGAAGAGACTATGACAGGTGTTCTCACAAAAAACCATAGTTCAATAAATGGGTTAGTCAAAAAGGGAAAAGGGCCTCAATAAAAGATCTTCAAAACAAGGCTTACAAGTTAAGAATACAACAATTCATAAAATTTGTAGATGCATCTGCTGGGATAAGGCAGGTATCTAGGTGCTGGACATATGCTAATCTCAAAATAACACAATCAAAATTTAAAGATGGAGGGAATTAAAACGATTACACTTAACGTCAGAGGATTAAATTCCTCTCAAAAAAGGAGGAGAGTTAGAAATTTAATAGAGGAGCAGGGGGCAGGTTTGTTTGTTTGTTTGTTTGTTTGTTTACAGGAAACCCATTTGCTAGATAAGGATGTGTCCAGATTTGCAAATGCAAAAATGGGAGAACTGTTTTCATCAAGTGCAAAGAAAAAAAAAGCAGGGGTCCTAATAGGATTCAGTAAAAATAAATCCTTTGTATTAGAGAAAAGTATTAAGGACAAAGAGGGCAGGTTTTTATGCATTATTGGAAAATTGGAGGATAAACAGATGACTTTGGTAAACATGTACGCCCCTAATGAAAGGAAATTAATTTACTTTGAAACTTATCTAAAAAAAGTGGCAGAAAATGCAGAAGGGTGGATAATCATCAAAGGAGATTTTAACACAGCCTTAACCAATCTGGATCACTCAAGGCAAGGAGAACCCAGAAGTGATCAAAGAAAAATAGCCAAGCTTCTGGAATCCTTTGGGTGGACAGATGTATGGAGACACATAAACAGGGCTAAGAGAGACTACACTTTTTATTCCTCCATACATAACAGCTACACGAGGATAGATTATGTAATGACAGCTAAAACTGAAGCCCACAATGCCAAAAATGCTTTATTCTCCCGCAGGTTCTGTCTGACCACAACGCAGTAATTACCATCTTTAGAGATAATGGTTCAGGGAAAGGTTACCAGTCTAGCTGGCAGTTGAACAAGAATATTATTAATAATAATTTTAGCAGAAAGAAAGTCCAGGATGACTTATTGGAATACTTTGGGTTAAACATAAATTCGGTTAGTTCACCAGAGACCCTCTGGGGGGCAGCAAAGGCAGTAATTAGGGGCAAAATAATTGCGCTGCAAGTCATGCTATTAAAAAAGAGAAGAAAGCAGGCAAAGGATACGTACGCAGCATTACAAAGACTAGAAGCTCAGAACAAAAAAGCACACACAGCATTTTTAAAACAGGAAATAATAAAAAATAAAGAAATTATTAATATTTTAGAATTACAGAAGACTAAAGGTCAACTTCAAAAAATCAGATTTCATTTTTATGAGTACAGCAATAAAACAGGGAAAACCCTGGCGAGGCTAGTCAAGATTAAACAAAGAAAGGCTGATTAATAACAAAGAGGGGGAAAGGTGCACTGATTTATCTCACATACAGTAGGCTTTCCAGAATTTCTACACAGAAATTTATAGGTCTTAGGAGCCAGAGAAGACAGAGATTTCTGTCTTTCTAAATGGAATTCAAATGTCTAAAGTCAATGAAGCTCAGATAAACTTTTTAAATGCCCCGATTACAGAACAAGAAGTACAAGAAGCTATAGGAGCTTCAAAAAACAATAAGGCAGGTTTCCCCAATGAATTCTATAAAGCATTTGCGGCAATACTAGTAGCACACCTTACTGCGGTATTTAACAATATATGAAAAGACGGAGAAATGCCGCAGAACTTTTACGAAGCATTAATAAAATTACTATCTAAACCGGGGAGAACCACGGAACAATGTGGCAGTTATTGCCCCATCTCACTACTGAATGCAGATTTTAAGTTATTTTCTAAAATATTGGCCACTAGATTAAGAGTGATAGTTGGAGAGATCATTCATAGAAATCAGTCGGGGTTCATTCCAGGTAGACAGGGGAAAGACAACATTAGAAAAACTATCAATATAATCTATGCCCTGCACAAACAGAAAACACTGGCTATGATCATCTAAGCGGATGATGAGAAGGCTTTTGATTTTGTTGAGCCAGAATGTCTTTTCACTGTTTTGGAGAGGATGGGATTTGACGGCAACTTTGTGAACTGGCTAAGAGCAATTTACAGAAAACCCCAATCCAGGTTATGGATAAACGGTAACCTCACAGATTCCCTTTTTCTACAGCGGGGGACCAGGCAGGGGTGTCCACTGTTGCCCCTATTATTTAATCTGGTACTGGAAGCATTGCCATGTGCCATAAGACAAAATGATAAAATTGCAGGGGTCAGAATAGGTGAGCAAACGTACAAACTTTCATTATATGCAGATGATTTGCTTCTGTATGTAACGAACCTAGAAGAGTCATTGTTGGAGCGCCTTAAAACTATAAATCAATTTGGCAAGATTTCTGGGTACTCTATTAATAAAGACAAGTCTTTTGCGCTAGTATTCGGGCAAGACAAACAGCAGGAAGAGCAATTAAAGAAAGTGTCCCCATTCCCAATTGCTGAAGGAGGCCTAAAATACTTAGGAGTAACAATAACAAAAAATATAAAGGATTTATACTCAGCTAACTTTGTCCCACTAATACGAAAGCTGAAGGAAGAGATTAAACCGTGGCAAAAGTTGATGGTGTCATGGATGGGAAAGATCAATTTATATAAGATGATTATCCTTCCAAAAATTCTATATAGATTTATGACTTTGCCTATTTACATACCGAACTCGTTTTATAAGGTAAATGATTTCCTTATGAAAGACATAGTATGGAATGGCAAGAATCCAAGAATTAAAAAGTTAACATTAATGAGAAAGCAAGACAAAGGTGGAATAAATCTGCTGGATTTGAAACTCTATCACATGGCAGCGACCCTAGGGGTGCTGCCAGAGTGGTATCATGAGCTACAGGCGCCTGAGTGGGCAATAGTGGAGAGAGATACCCTGCAGGTGAAATCCCTAAAATTCTAGTAGTAGATCAAGTAGTAGATCAAGGTTCTAGTAGTAAATTAAGGGTCTTTATGCACAGAACACAGGAAAAACCATCCTTTTGCTGGCACGCTCTTGAAAACGTGGGCAAAATTGAAAAAAAAAGTGGGGATAAAGAGGAGGATATGCCCTTATACTGCCATAAACTCAGTGAAAGCTGAGGAACAAAGGATAGCTCCCGCCTTAAGAAGTACTCTTAAAGCAAAGGGTATAACGAGAATGCAGCAGCTGTTTACGCAAGGGAACTTTCTAGCCTCCCCAAAAATGGAGGAACTCGTACAGGAGAAGGTAGACATTTTTCAATACCTACAGATAAGACATCTGGGACCTGCACACAGAACAAAGAAGGGTTCAGTAGAGAACCATTTAAATTAGAAAATATCCTGTTCAAGCAAAGCAAGTCATCAGGGAGACTTGGTAGGATTTACAAATAATTAAAAAATGTGACTTATGATAAACCCATAACGTATTTAGAGAAATGGAGTAAAGACTTAAAGATAGAACTGGGTGAAAAGGAAGTAAAAAAGAGTTGGCATCATTTGGACAAATGTGCCTCCTCGTTAGAGGTAAAAGAAATTCAAATAAAAGTAGTCACCAGATACTATCTCACACCAACAAGGTTAAAACATTGCGACCCCAGCGAAAAGGGCCACTGTTGGCGAGGATGTGGGGGAATAGGTGATTATAGACACTGTTGGTGGGACTGCAGCAAGGTGCAGGTTTTCTGGGGTAAAGTATGGAAACTGGTAAATAAGGTAGCTGGAGTGATTCCATTTAAACCTGAGATAGCCTTATTGGGTTTATATCCTGAAACAAACA